>JACEEZ010000063.1:27500-35000 GCA_016584305.1 Chionoecetes opilio | reverse complement strand
GATTTTATGAAAGATTTGTTTGCACTCATGTTTCTAGTTTTTGGTTATACATCACAAAGGAATGGCCAAGGGGCAAAAAAAAAAAAAGGTAACAAAAAAACCCACTTTGTGCCAATCCTATAATGAGGACAGTAAGATAATAAAGAAAGGGGGGTGAGCCAATTTAGTTCGGGAGGTGCCTTGTCAAAATCCTCTCTGAAAATATTTAAGTCGTAGGAAGGTGGATAATTAGAAAAAAGAAAAGAGAGTTTCAGAGTTACCATGATAGGGTGAAAGAGTAAAAATACTGATTTTAACTCTTGCATTAGGAGTGGACAGAGTAAGGATGAGAATGAGTAGAAAGTCTGGTGCAGCCGAGCCCCCGAAAAAGAGGAGGGGGAACATGCAGTAGCAAGTTCAGAAAAGGAGTGAAAACATAAAAATAACGGTTTGGAAGGTGCAAGAGAAGCAACATTGCGGCCGGTGATTTAAAGATTGAAGACAGTCAGAAGAGGGGAGTTGATTAGACGGAAAGCTTTTGACTCAACCCTGTTTAGGAGAGCTGTATCTAGAGCTGTATTTTATCTGTAGCTGTAGCGTGTCTGAATCCCCCCAAAAAAAAGTGAGACATACTCCATTACATGGGCGGATAAGGCCCTGTACAAAAGCAAGCATGGGAGGTACAAAAAGATGGGCGCAGACGCCACAAGAAAACCTAACTTCTTGGGAACCCTTTTTTAGCAAGAGCTAAATTTAGAGCTAATTAGCTAGAGCCTAATCTCACTCATCTCAGTAATTATATCCGTACTGTATGACGTCGTTGTTGGGTGGATTAGCAAACTTATTCTACATCAGATATAAAAACCTCATGAATTGAAATGGTTGATCTTCGTCCCGAACTTCTAATACGATCTAAAGCGTCAGGTCCAACCCGTAGAATCGCCGTGGACCCACTTGAAAGATATTTTGTCAAACTGAGGAGAGAGAAAAGAGAGAGATGAGAGAGAAGAGGAGAGAGGAGAGAGAGAAGAGAGAGAGGGGGGAGAGAAGAGAGAGAGGGGAGAGAGAGGGGAGAAAAAGAGGGGAGAGAGGAGAGAGAGAGAGAGGAGAGAGAGAGAGAGAGAAGAGGAGAGAGAGAGAGGAGATGAGAAGAGAGAGAGGGGGAGAGAGAGAGAGAGGAGAGAGGAGAGAGAGAGGAGAGGCGAGAGAGGAGAGAGGAGAGAGAGAGAGAGAGAGAGAGGAGAGAGAGGGGAGAGAGAGAGGAGAGGAGAGAGAGGAGAGAGAGACCGAGAGAGAGAGAGAGAGAGAAGGGGAAAAGGGGGACGAAAATGAGAGAGAGGAAAAGAGAGAGAGAGAGAGAGAAGAGAGAGAGAGAGAGAAGAGAGGGGAGAGAGAGGAAGAGAGAAGGGAGAGGAAGAGAGAAGAGAGAGAAAAGGGGAGGGGGGATAGGGAAAAGAGGAAAAGATTTAAAGAACAGTGAAGTGAAAATAGGAAAATACGGGGAAACTACATTAGGGGAAAGATTAGACAGATAGGGAGGGAATGAGAGAAAGCTTTTGCACGAGGCCGCAGGAGGATGAGGGCATGCATGTTAGCAATTTCAGAAGGAAAGTAGAATGAAAAAACGGTAAAAGATAGCAAGAGAAGCAGCATTGCGGTGATGATTTAAAGATTGAAGACAGTCATGAGGGGGGTTGATGAGACGAAGAACTTTTTACTCAACCCTTTTTAGTAGAGCTTTTATGAGTGGATCCCCCCAAAACATGTGAGACATATCCATACATGAGCGGATAAGGCCCCTAGTTACAGAGCAATCAACTGGTAGGGAAAAAATTGGAACGCAGACGCCACAGGACACTTAATTTCTGGAAGCTGATTTAGTAAGAGGGGAATTTAACAGTATGTAGCTTACAGCCATCATAAGATCTAAACGCTTTTCCCAGCCCAGCTCTATGATATAATTCATAAACATTCAAAGGTGGTTCTCAAAAACGTACGAACGACCTAACGAAACCCCACACACACACCACCCCACACACACACACACCACACACACACACACACACACACACACACACACACACACACAGCCACACACACACGCACACACAACACACAAAACCACACACACCCACACACACACACAACAATCGTTTTGCGTGGTCAAGTGGTTTAAGGAACCCGTAATCCCAGAACAGTATTCTGTGGTCAGGCTTTTGACCCCCAGTCCCACTCACAATCGCAGATTTTTTCACTGACTAATTTAGGGGTTACGTCCTCATAGAGCAAGGGAATGGGAAGTGCATGTTGAGGTAAGTCCCAGTATTATCAAAAGATCGGTAACTACGAGCTCAAAGTTCTATCCGGGAGGGTGAAACTGGCGCTCACGAGTCCAGCTCGTGTGACCAAGACCGTGGGTGAATACACAGACGCGCACACACACACATCCACATCCACACACACACACACAAAACACACACACACACACCCCACACACACACACACACATTTGTATATACAAATTAATCAAACAAGTTTAACTTAATTAACAGTACATCGCATAATCTAATATACTATAGGAGTAGCCGTGTGTCTGCCTGTCTGTCTGTCTGTGTGTCTGTCTGTTTTGCGTAGCAGAAACTGTAAATTCAATTTTGATGAGAGTAGGCTCAAAAAATCGCAAATAAATCGTAGGTGGTAAGCGGCTTGGTCCCATGTCGATTGAATAATTTTGAAGGGGGGTTTTGGGCTAAAAACTCTTTAGGAGTATTAGATTACAGGAAAAACTCTGCGGTAACGTCCAAACGCATTCCATAAACTCAGTAGACTCATGGGCGGTGTGTGCGTGTGTGAGTGTGTGTGGGTGGGGGTTTGGGAAACACACGGAACACAAAGGGGTGGAAAACACACCGGGGGAAAAAAACCCAAAGGGTTGGAATCACACGGAACACAAAGGGTTGGGAAACACACGGGACACAAAGGGTTGGAATCACACGGGACACAAAGGGTGAACCCCCCACACGGGAACAAAAAAGGGCCCTGGAATCACACGGGACACCAAAAANAGTAGCTGCCATTGTATCATCAAAGAAGTTATATGCTCGTGGGTGGCAGAGAAAGCACGTATATGCTTATTGCAGTATGGCGCACGAGGCAATGAGTTGAGTTCAGTAACAGTGACCTTGAGAGTAGCGGTTGCCACTCTATTGAATGGTGGAGGATGGAGGTAGTATCCGAGGGACTATAGCCTTGGCTACCAGTACGTCTCCTCACCCCATTTATTTAATTAACTAACGCTCGGCTAAATTATTAATATATTTATATGTTTGCTTGTGTAATATTATGTTCACTTGTTATATTTTTTCCAATTTTGTAAGTTAATGATTTGGGCAAAATATTCGCATATTCGCAAAAAAACAATGAGTGGGAGTGCGAATGCGAATGCAAATATTGAAAAAACATGCGAATATTCGCAATTGCGAATTCGAATGCGAATATTCGGTTCATCACTAATACATGCACACATATAATATTATACTGTATCATAGACAACTATATCTCTGGACTGTTCACGCGACAATGTTTTGAAATTGCAAGCTGCATATCGCCAAATTTTGCACAATGGTGCCTTTTGATATCCTAAAAAGATATAGCTATGGAGACATTTGAATAAATGGATGTAAACTTGTTTTTTGGCACTTCTTCCAAAAGGCCATCAATATTTTTTTACGTCTTTTACGTTTCTAAGACAGGTAGAATATCCATCTTGGTGTCTAAACATACATTTTTGAGGTTAAAGAATCCATTGGAAACTAAAAAAAAACTATAAGTTTCTGAGTTTTACCAAAAAACTAAAATTAATTTTGTTTAGCAAAGTCCACAAATATGTGAGCAACTCATGATTATCATACTAGAGCCAACTATTCATGCAACAATAACATAACTTAGAACATATTATGAAAATATGCTTTGATCATTTGGGTTATACATATTGTGAGCTATACTAGTAGTATATATAGCATATACGTATATATATATATATATATATATATATATATGTATATATATATATATATATATATATATATATATATATATATATATATATATATATATTATATATATATATATATATATAATATATATATATATATATATATATACATATATATATATATATATATATATATATATATATATATATTAGTATATATATATATATTAGTAGCATTTACATAATTTTTACCGTATCTACGGCCCAGACATCCGATACACAAACATCCACAGTGACAATACATAGATATTTGTATACAGTTTATTGAATTCTTAGAGTTGCTGAAGTCAGTAATTGTCACATATATCACTACATTTGCAAAGGGCAGTACACTTCAAACCAGCATTGTAACATTTACAACGCCCTCTACAACCTTTTGTGCAACCACATTTGAGCAACTCTAGACAAGACTTTGATGCCTCCGGGAGGGTTGTCCACTTTGGTTCCCATTGCTTCTTGGCGTTTCTTGACCATCCCCAGTGGCATGGATCTGAAAGCTCTGGTGAAGCTACACATGCCTGCCCCCAAATATGTTGATACACTGCTCTTTTAATGTGTTCCTTCAGAGCTGCTTGTGTTGGAGGAATATCTTTGTAAACAGCCATTGTCTGCCCCCATTCACCTCTATTTGATCACTTGTTCTGTCATACATAGTAAGTATAACAAAAAGTTCTTATCTTGCCATGTCACGCTCTGCAATGTCAGAGGGAGCACAGGAGATAGCCTGGAAACCTGATGTGACCCCAAATGTTTGCCAGGTTTGCCAAGTTTTTTTTTTCCAATCCCACTAAAGGAGAACACTGTGTCACAGCCAGTTATGCTGTGGAACATAGGTAGGCTCCTGGATTTCACTGATCCAAGATATGCAGCCATAGTATGCCATACCAACAGCTGTTTACAAAGATATTCCTCCAACTCAAGCAGCTCTGAAGGAACACATTAAAAGGGCAGTGTATCAGGGAGGACATATTAGGGGGAAGGCATGTGTAGCTTCACCAGAGCTTCCTGATTCAAGCCATTGGGGATGGTAAAAAAGCGCCAAGAAGCAATGGGAACCAAAGTGGACAACCCCCCCGGAGGCATCAAAGTCTTGTCATGAGTTGCTCAAATGTGGTTGCACAAAAGGTTGCAGAGGGCGTTGTAAATGCAAATGTAGTGATATATGTGACAATTACTGACTTCAACAACTCTAAGAATTCAATAAACTGTATATAAATATCTGCGTATTGTCACCGGGAATTTTTGTGTATCGGATGTCTGGGCCGTAGCTACGGTAAAAATTATGTAAATGCTACTGCAAACATTCTAATTACCTAAATATATGTGTAATGCATACATAACCCTCTTTCTGTTAAAAACACTGAACTAAAATTTTCCTCACCATAATTGCTATACGTATTTTTTTTTTTTTTTTTTTTTT
The DNA here is from genome assembly GCA_016584305.1 of Chionoecetes opilio. Lineage (NCBI taxonomy): Eukaryota > Metazoa > Arthropoda > Malacostraca > Decapoda > Majidae > Chionoecetes > Chionoecetes opilio. Next base: position 29,547 of record JACEEZ010000063.1, on the reverse strand, counting down.
TACATCTGTGCCTATAGCGTCTGTAGGCAGTGGTGACCCAGGGCTCGGATGGTAGGCTCTGGAGGTTCCCTTGAGGGCTGCTGTGATGGTTGGCCCTCGCCCGTGGTGGCGCAGGCAGGATTTTTATAATGACGTCTGTGATTAGAGGCTCATGCCCACCCCTCTGTGCGCTCCCCGATGCACTCGGAATCGAAGGTAGAGTTAATGGGCAGGGCATGTGGGTGTTCTTAGGGCACTCGACGGTACAGAAAGGTTTTGGTTTTCGTCGGGGATCAAACTCGGGTCACCGAGAACGCCAGTCGGAGACGCTAACCACTCTGCTACCGCCTCCCCCATACGATATGCTATATATACTACTAGTATAGCTCACAATATGTATAACCCAAATGATCAAAGGATATATTTATATTTTCATAAGATGTTCTAAGTTATGTTATTTTGCATGAATAATTGGCTCTAGCATGATATTCATGAGTTGCTCACATATTTGTGGAGTTTGCAAAAAAAAAAATTTTTTTTTTTTTGGTAAAACAAAGATACTTATAGTTGTTTTTTTTGTTGCCAATGGATTCTTTAACCTCAAAAATGTATGTTTAAACACCAAGATTGTTATTCTACCTGTCTTAGAAGCAGAGATATGAGACGTAAAAAAATATTAATGGCCTTATGGAAGAAGTGCCATAAAACAAGTCTACATCCATTTATTCAAATGTCTCCATAGCTATATCTTTTTAGGATATCAAAAGGCACCATTGTGCAAAATTTGGTGCTTGTAGCAAAAAGTTCACAATTCCACTCAAAATTGTTCTATATCCGCTGGGCTATAAGTAGTGTGGTCATTTCCATGGCGGTGTGGCCAAGTTCACTCAGACTTTCCTTGTCTCTTGGTTGTGAGCTGAGCATGCCAACTACAATACCAGTGGGCCGCTTTTTTATGTATACATAATCTCCACTTTTTTCACATATGAGGCAAAAGCCCATGTAGGCAGTATGACTTCCAAGGCTTAGATGGTAGGCCATGGAGGCTCATTTGAGGGGCAGTGATGTTTGGTCTTCGCCTTTTGTTGCGCAGGCATGATTTTTATAGTGGCGCCCTTGAATTAGAGACTTGTCGGCGCCGCCGAAGGTATATATATAGAGAGTTAATGGGAAGTATGTGGGTATTCTTTGGTCACTCGATGATTGCAGAATGATTTTGGCATCCCTCTGGAATCGAACTCGTAACACCGAGTTCGTTACTTGCAGGCGCAAACCGCTCTGCCACCACTTCTCCAATTCCTAGGCGCCTCTGATTGCATTCTGCGGCGGCGGTGATAGAAGTTAATCGTTAGCACTTAGTTTGCTAAATGCAATGAACTACTGCTGTTTAACCAGTTGTTAAACACCAGCTGTTGTGATGGCCTCAGCATAGGCCCTTATTATTGGGTGGATAAGTATAGTCATAGACCACTGTATACCTGAACTGCACAGGCGACAATGTTTTGAATTGCGTGGCTGCATAGGGGCCTGCGGGGCGCCCGACAAAGAGATATAGTGGTCTATGGACTATCATATCATATGGATCCACTCATACAGCTCTCCTAAACAGGGTTAAGTCAAAAGCTTTTCGTCTCATCAACTCCTCTCCTCTGACTGACTGTCTTCAATCTTTAAATCACCGCCGCAATGTTGCTTCTCTTGCTCTCTCCTACCGTTATTTTCATGCTCACTGCTCTTCTGAACTTGCTAACTGCATGCCTCCCCCACTCCCGCGGCCTCGCTGCACAAGACTTTCTACTCATTCCCATCCCTATTCTGTCCATCTTCCTAATGCAAGAGTTAATCAGTATCTTTACTCTTTCATCCCTTTCACTGGTAAACTCTGGAACTCTCTTCCTGTTTCTATTTTTCCACTTTCCTATGACTTAAATCTTTTCAAAAGAAGAGTAACAAGACACCTCCCGAACTAAATTGGCCTACCCCTTTGTTTTTATTTTATTCTCTTACTGTCTTCTTTATAGGAACTGGCAACTAAGCGGGCTTTGTGTTACCCATTTTTGTTGTGCCC
>JACEEZ010000063.1:5000-22500 GCA_016584305.1 Chionoecetes opilio | reverse complement strand
CTCGAACTGGCGCGCCCAGGTAGACGTACTGTGTGCAGAGCGGCATGACGCTGGTGCCCACAAGAAAGTTAGGTAGTGTTCGTGGATTTCGGAGAGAGAAAATCCTGCTCTTCTCGGGGGAGATAATGAGGCCGCAAGAGGAAGAAGCCTCGTAAAACGAATGAAGAAAGTGCTGCAAATCTACTGGAGAGTAGGAGTGGACGCAGATGTCATCAGCGTAGCACGTTACTGTGGTTCCTGGGATGTCAGGGAGTAGGAAAAGGAGGCGGTGCAGGAGAATATTGAAGAGAAATGGACTAAGGACACCGCCCTGTGGAGTACCAAGATCAAAGCTTCTAGTTGTGCTGCAGGCCCCTTTAAAAAGGACACGGGATGATCTGTTGCTGAAGTATCCTCGGATCCATCGCAAGAGATTTCCATGTACACCAAAATTCACAAGCTGGTCGAGGATCACGTCCCGATTCGCGATGTCGAAGGCACTTTTCAGGTCCAGAAATGCCACAACACTAGTAGAGGAGAGGCGGGTGTACAGCTCCAGGAGACAATGGTGTGTGCTGTGTTGTGGCAAGAATCCATATATTCTGGGCGAGAGTTTATCCCGAAGCCGAAACATGAGTCGATTAAGGAGGATACGCTCCAGCACTTTACTGAAGCATGACGTAAGGGAGATTGGTCTAAACTTGTCGGTGTCGGCTTGGGAATGGGTACAATGAGGCTCGTCGTCCAGGCTCGCGGCACGTACCCGTGACGGAGGCAGAGGTTGTAAAGCAGGAGAAAGGGGGGTGTAACCTGGTACTCTCATGAGAAGGCGCAGGACAGGGTACGTGATGCCGTCATCACCCGGGGCTGTTGTTTTGCTGCTAGCAAGAGCACGACGAAGTTCATCCTTCGTTATAGGCACATCCTCCTTCTCATCTTTCCTCAGCAGGGCTCCTGACAGGTGAAGAGCACGGCGAGATTTCTGTGAGGAGAGCGCCTCTTGCACGTGTGGAGGGAGACTGTCAACACTGGACTGCTGAAACCAGGCGTCAATGAGATCCGAGAGAGAGAGAGAGAGAGTATATGAATTATATATATATATATATATATATATATATATATATATATATATATATATATATATATATATATATATATATATATATATTATGTGTGTGTGTGTGTGTGTGTGTGTGTGTGTGTGTGTGTGTGTGTGTGTGTGTGTGTGTGTGTGCTATTCACCCATGGTCTTGTCCACGCGAGCCAGACTCGGGATCGCCAGTTTCACCCTCCTGGTGCGAGCTTGGAGCTCATTATTACAGATCTTTGGGTAATGCTGGTACTTCACACACCACACACCCCCATCCCCTTGCTCATGAGGGACAGGAACCGCCTGAATTTGTCAGTGAAAAATCCCGGGGAGCAGTGAGGATTCGAACCAGCTAACCACATAATGGCAGACCAACGCTCTATCCACTTGACCATCGTGGCGTGTGTGGCGTGTGTGTGTTTTTGTGTTTGTGTGTGTGTGTGTGTGTGTGTGTGTGTGTGTGTGTGTGTGTGTGTGTGTGTGTGTGTGTGTGTGTGTTTGTTGCTCGGATATTCATGATATTTAACGTCTGTGGCCACACCAGCCATCAAGTCTCAGCAGTGACCAGTCGCTGCCGCATTCCTCTGCACGACGATGTTCCATATACTGGGGTTCATGGTTCATGGTAAGGGAACATTATTTTAATTATTTGTACAGTTATATATCACTAATGATGTGTATTACTCTCTAGATATGTGTGTGTCATTTACCCACGGTCCTGACCATGCGAGCTAGATTTGCGTTCACCAGCTCTTAGGCGGGGTTCACACTACCCCGTTTTGCTCCGTGTCCATCTGCGGGTGGAAAAAGCGGAGCCCCCAAATCTTTCTCCGACATTCGCTAGCTGTGGTGCCACTATTTATGGAATATTATACGTACAAAAGTTACGCATGATCAAAATAAGGCTGCTTCCAAGGTCTAATTTAAAGTTAATTTATTATCAGTAATCCTGGTAGACAATATGAATACTAGAAGACATAGTATAATGTGTGTCAGTGGCTGACAGCGGCACCGCTGCTTTGGAGGTAAACAAAACCACATGGCACATGGTATGTACTCGTACAGTACACTCATTTCGCTTCGTGTCTGGCCCTTGTCTTCCTTTTATCAAGCAGGCATGTTAATTACATATTGCTGAAGTTTATTAAATTGCCTTTTTGGATTAATTACTCTCGCCCGTTCCATTAATGTGTAGAATTCACCCTGAAGAGGCCTTTCAAGCAACAGCTGCTGTGACCTAATTTTTCTTCTCCGACACTGAACTGTAGTGGTAGCGATCATCTGGATCTTAATCGTGTATGAATTGTTGCGCAAGGACTGCAGGGTCGACAGGTATCATGCTCAATTTGTTTGTGGTGTGTCTCCTGCTCGACAGCCGTCTAGGCAGAAGCCCGGTTCACACTGCACGGGGAGGGAGTGACGTCACTGCTGACGTCACCCGCGTAGACACGGACAGCAAAACCGTGTAGTTTGAACCGGGCCTTACTCTTTCGGAAAGAGCTTAGATCTCATACTGGCCGATTTATGGAGAAGGCTGGGATCTCACACACTAGGCACACCCCATCCCCTTGCCCAAGGGGGTAGCAACAACATCTGCTGTCAATAGATTCAACCTAGAGCGGTGCTTAAACCACCGACCTGGTGAGCAACAGGTGAAAAATCATCCCATCAGACCACATAGGCCTTATGTGTGTGTGTGTGTGTGTGTGTGTGTGTGTGTGTGTGTGTGTGTGTGTGTGTGTGCGTATGTGTGTGTGTGTTTGTGTTTGTGTGTGTGTTATTCACCATGGTCATGATCACGCGCTAGACTCGTGACTGCCAACTATCATTCTTCCAGTCGCTTGTTGTCTGGTGGGGAGATAAGACGTGTTCCGGGAAGCTCCGTGTGTGTGTTGAGTCAGGTCAGAGAGGATTAACATGGCAGCTGCAGAGGAGCTTAGCGTCGGCATGGCTAGTGGAGACAACGGTGTGGATAGTGGAGGCGATGGTGTGGTTCGTCGAATTGAGGGTGTTGTGGAGGTGTGGAGTGGGAGGAGAAGTGGAGGAGAGGGTGGAGTGAAGGAGTCTGAGGTGATAACGAGTGTGTTAGAAGGAGGGAGAAGGGTCGAGGGGGAGTGCAATGAAGGTTGTGGAGTGGCACTTAAGTCTATTCTTGAGGCGATTGAAGACCTGAAAAGGTGCTTTGTAAGTGAAGTGAACGATTTGAAAAACGTGGTGAAGAATCAGGAGTTAGAGATACGATCTCTTAAGTGTGGAGATGGAGGTCCAAGGGGAGTGAGCGGAGGAGCGCAGGCGAGGGATGTACCTGTAGGGGTACCAGAGGGAGACGTGCCTCGTGCTACTACTAAGGGAGTTGGTCCTAGTAAGTAACCAGGGATTTGTGAATGGAAGGTAGTTGACCAGAGTGGAGCGCGCCCGAAGGAGAGACAGGTAAGCAATGACCATGTTGTGTGCACGAATTCATTTCAAGTACAGTCGGCGCAAATAAACTTAGGACGCCAAAAAACTTGGGGCGGGAATAACGTCCTTAGTTGTTTTGACAATTTCGGTGGGAGCGATTTAATTTTTTTACGTTTTTTGTATATCTGGTAGTGTATTAGGGTTTCTGCAGTAGATTCCTCGCTCCTGCCCGCTCTGTATCTTCCAAGTCATCATAGGAAGAGGTTGTTGTGTTTGGTTCTCCAACCTTCCTACACCCCCATTTGCCCCTTCATCTTCTACCGCCTTCTCCAGGTCTAATAAAGCATTATGCCGGGCAAATCTCTTATCAATTGTGAAGAAGACACATATAGTAACCTTGTATTGAAGTGGGAAAACAATTGGCCAGATAGCGAGGGAGATGTGTGTTTCCAAACATACCGTCTCGGTGTGGTGCAGGCGGGCGCAAGATGGTGCGTTAGAGACTGTTTTGGCGTGGAAGAAAGGGTCAGGGCGGCCAAGAAAAACTTCAAAGAAGACTGATCAACTGCTCATAAGGTTTGTTGATGTCAATAATCATTTTGAGCAGTTAATCAGTCTTCTTTGAAGTTTTTCTTGGCCGCCCTGACCCTTTCTTCCACGCCAAAACAGTCCTTAACTCACCATCTTGCGCCCGCCTGCACCACACCGAGACGGTTTGTTTGGAAACACACATCTCCGTCGCTATCTGGCCAATTGTTTTCCCACTTCGATACAAGGTTACTATCTGTGTCTTCTTCACAATTGATGGCGATTTGCCCGGCATAATGCTTTATTAGACCTGGAGAAGGCGGTAGAAGATGGAGGGGCGAATGGGGGTGTAGGAAGGTTGGAGAACCAAACACAACAACCTCTTCCTATGATGACTTGGAAGATCCAGAGCGGGCAGGAGCGAGGAATCTACAGCAGAAACCCTAATACACTGCCAGTTATACAAAAAACATAAAAATATTCAATCGCTCCCACCGAAATTGTCAAAACAGCTAAGGGCGTTATTCCCGCCCCAAGTTTTTTGGCGTCCTAAGTTTTTTTGCGCCGACTGTACTCTCGGGGCTGCAAGAGGAAGATAAGCTAGTAAGGACGGTAGACGATACATCATTACCCGAAGGTAAAATCTTGGTTGTTGGAGACAGTCAGATAAGGCACCTAGACAGCAGGTTTTGTGACAGGGATGGGATGCGTATGAAGTCGGTGAGTTACCCAGGGAAGGGGATAGGTTATGTTAGTAATAAGATAGTTGAGTACATGGCGGACCAAGGGAAAAAGCCCATCGTCTGCCTGAGCGCTGGGGGAAACGATGTTGAGTGTGTAAGTAGTGAGGAATTGCTACGGCGGTTCAAGGAAGTTGTAGGTAAGGTTAGGGACAGGGGTGGGGTCCCTGTGGTGTGTGGTGTCCTTCCAAGACGCTTTGTTGACGACTTGTGGTACTCCAGGGCTATTGCTCTGAATTGCCGGTTGGGGGTGCACCTTTCGAGGTGGTGGTGTACCTTTCGAGGAAAGGAGTTCAGATCTTGTCTGAATCCCTTGAAAGGGAGGTAGATGCACTGCAGGCTTTTTTAAGACAGAGAACCGGGGACTAGACTCTGGGGTCGGGGTAAAGGAAACTTGCGACACTAGGAGGAGTTTCAGAAGGCAGGGAACTTAAGTGATTCGTAGGAAGAGAGAGAGGTGGAGGTTATTTTAAGATAGGAAAATGGACAAAAAGAAGAGGAGTTGCTTGAAGCTTTACTAAACAAACTGTAGGATTATTTTAAACAAGATAGATATTCTGAGAGGAATAAATAGTGTAAAGGATTTTGATATAATAGCATTAACAGAAACATGGTTGGATATTTCAGGAAAGGTATTTGATCCGGAGGTCGAGATAGCTGGGTATAAGATATTTCACAAGGACAGGTTAGGTAGGCGAGGTGGAGGAGTTGCACTTTATGCAAGAGATACATTGCAGTGTTGTGTTAATAATGTTATAAAAACAGATGACAGCATAGAGTCTATATGGGTAGAGGTTACGGAGGGACTTGAGAAAATGGTTTTGGGTGTAGTGTATAGGCCTCCAAACTTATGTAAAGAGGATTCAGCTCCTATATGGCAAGAAATAAACAAGACTTGCAGATATAATCGACTATGCGTGGTAGGAGATTTTAATCTTAGGAATATAGACTGGGATTTAATTATAGGAGACAACGACGCAGTGGAATTGTTAAATATAATCCAGGATAACTTCCTAAGCCAAGCAATCAAGGAGCCTACTAGAAGAGATAATATTCTAGATTTATTACTAACAAACAGGGAAGATTTAGTTACAGAGGTGCAGGTTGGTGGACAGTTAGCTAACAACGACCATTATGAAATAAGATTTTGCTTAAAATCGGAAGTTGGAAAAATAAATGTCAATAAGCAAAGAGTACTTAGTTTCAGAAAGACCAATTATGCAGGATTAAGAAGACACCTGGAGGGGATTAACTGAGGTGCATGATGGAGGGGAAGAAATATTCTAAGGTCAGCGCGGTGACAGCTGGAAAGGCCAATTATGAAGGATTAGGAAGGCACCTGGAGGGGATTAACGGGGAGGGTGGGATAGAGGGGAAGGAATATTCCAAGGTCAGCGCGGTGACAGGTGCTAATGAGGTCGGGGTGGATGAGGATTATACATTATTTGTAAGGAATTTAATTGCAGGACAACAAAAAAATTCCTTATAGGGAGGATCAAGGAAGAGTGACCCGAAATGGATGACCACTAGTTTAAAACACAACATTGGAGTAAAAAGAAACATGTACTTAAGGTTCAAGGCTGGACAGGTGAGCAAAGAACAGTATAACGTGATGGCGAGGACAGGGAAGATATTAACATGAGTAGCTAAGAACAATTATGAGATTAAAGTAGCAGGACAGGCGAAAAGCGACCCAAAGGTGTTCTATCAGGTATATAAAACCAAGGCAAGGGAATTAGTGGGGCCGTTAAGATTAGAGCAGGGTGAGGTCTTAAGTACGGATGAGGATATGTGTAAAAATCTAAATGATTATTTCTTAAGTGTTTTTACTGAGGAGGATACACAGACAATACCTGAAAGTGAACAGATGTTTAAAGGAAGCGATATTGTGATATTGTGATATTGTGATAACTAGGGAAATGGTGGAAGAGGGTATAGATAAAATGAAGAATTTTATATCGCCAGGACCAAATGAAGTGTATCCCAGAGTATATAAAGAATGCAAAAAGGTTGTTAGTGAGTCGTTAGTGCACATTTTTAGGAAATCGGTTGAGATAGGCGATGTGCCGTTATTGTGGAGGAAAGGAAATGTAGTCCCCATATTTAAGAAGGGAGACAGAGGACTAAAGTCAAATTATCGACCCGTAAGTCTAACGTCAGTGGTAGGTAAATTATTGGAATCTATTATTGCAAACAACATTAGAGAGCACTTAGAAAAACATAGTTTGATCAATGATTCACAACATGGATTCACAAGGGTAGGTCATGTCTCACCAATTTATTGAGTTTTTATAGGAAAGTTTATGAGACGGCAGATAATGATAAGGATTACGATTACAGATACCTGGAGTTTAGTAAGGCATTCGACAAAGTACCACACGAGCAACTCTTAAATAAAGTTAAGTTCATTGAATAGATGGGAAGGTTCTTCGTTGGATCAGAGCATGGCTAAGTGATAGGCAACAAAGGGTTACAATTAATGGTTCTAAATCTGAATGGGAACAGGTGACAAGTGAAGTTCCACAAGGGTCTGTTTTGGGTCCATTACTATTTTGATTCCATCAACGACTTGGATAGTGGGATTAGCAGTGATATCAGCAAGTTTGCTGATGATACTAAGGTAGGTAGGATTATTGGATCACAGTCTGATTTAAACATATTGCAGGGAGACTTAGATAAACTTAATGAGTGGGTAGTCAAATGGCAGATGGAATTTAATATTGATAAGTGCAGCGTTATGAATGTTGGTAGAAAAAACCCTGGTAATAGATACTCCATACGCAATGTATCGCTGAAAAGATTAGAAGGTGAAAAAGATCTTGGAATGAGGGTGAGCCCAGACCTCCGACCTAGGAAACATTGTATTGAAGCTAGAAATAGAGCTAATAGAGTGTTAGGATTTATTACAAAGAAGTGTTAAAAGTAGAAGTGGGGAACTTATTCTAAAGCTTTATCTGGCTCTAGTTAGACCTCACCTAGACTATGCAGTTCAGTTTTGATCTCCATATTACAGGATGGATAATGGACAGGCCTTGTTAGAATCAGTGCAGAGAAGGATGCCCAAAATTATTCAAGGGATGCGTAACTTTAGTTATGAGAAAAGATTGAAGTTATTAAAATTACACTCACTCGAGAGACGCAGAGTAAGGGGCGATCTGATAGAAGTTTTTAGGTGGATAAAGGGATTTAATAAAGGAGAGGTAGGAAAAGTTCTTACGGCTATTAACCAGGGTAGAACAAGAAGTAATGGATTCAAGCTGGAAGGGCGTAGATTTAGAAAGGAAATACGGAAAAACTGGTTCACAAATAGGGTGGTGAATGATTGAAATGGAGTCAGTAGACAGGTAGTTATTGCGGAGTCATTGGGTAGCTTTAAAGAAGGGCTGGATAGGTTCTTGGATGGGGATGGAAGGTGGATGTAGGTAGTATTAGGTGACAGGAACTACCACGTGTAGGCCTCGCGGCCTCTTGTAGCTTCCTTATTACCTCCGCCAACGAAGTGGGTGGGTGGGGGTGGGGGTGGGGTGGGTTGGGGGGGGGGCGTGTATGAGAGAGAGAGAAATGAGAGAGAGAGAAATGAGAGAGGAGAGAGAAGATAGAGAGAGAGAGAGAGAGAGAGAGAGAGAGAGAGAGAAGAGAGAGAGAGAGAGAGAGAGAAGAGAGAGAGATGAGAGAGAGAAGAGAGAGAGAGAGAGAGAAGAGAGAGAGAGAGAGAGATACAGATATGCGTGGTGCTTGAGTATGAAAGTTCTCTGCTTTTTCGCCCTCATAATAAATTATTTGTTGTCCGAAACTCCTGTTTGGCACCGTGGTCATTACTATCCTTCACCTGCCATCGTAGCGCTACTTGCAAACACGTGATGATACATAAACGACAAAAAAAGAAGAAAAGTAGAATATCAGTGATTACGGTAGCAATCCCTATGTAGGATGAGAAGGAAATGTAGGAAATTCTTGTATCAAATTTTTTGACTTTACATAACGTTCAGAAGCAAGCACCTAAAGCATATATAATATATATATATATATATATATATATATATATATATATATATATATATAATAATATTATATATATATATATATATATATATATATATATATAATATATATATATATATATTATATATATTTCTTTTTTTTCTTTTCTACATCACAAAGGACTGGCCAAGGGCACACAAAAAATGGGTAACACAAAGCCGCTTAGTTGCCAGTCCCTATAAAGAAGACAATAAGATAATAATATAAAAAAGAGGTGTGAGCCAATTTAGTTCGGGAGGTGTCTTGTTACTCTTCTTTTGAAAAGATTTAAGTCACAGGAAAGTGGAAAAATAGAAACAGGAAGAGAGTTCCAGAGTTTACCAGTGAAAGTGAGGAAAGAGTAAAGATACTGATTAACTCTTGCATTAGGATGATGGACAGAATAGGGATGAGAATGAGTAGAAAGTCTTGAGTCCTGAAAGTTGATGACAGGCATAATATAGTCAGAGGGTGGAGGAGAAGGAGGAACAAGCCTTCATCAACCAGAGTGGCAATTTTAGCAAAGGTTTGAGCGAAGAATTCAGCTTTAGAAATAGATGAGACAGCTGTGGAGCCATCTGGGTGAAGCATAGGAGGGAAAGATGAAGAAGAAAAATTGTTAGAGATGTTATTTGCTAGATGCCAGAAATCACGAGAGGAATTTGATTCAGAAAGATTTTGACATTTTCTATGAATAAAAGAGTTTTTGGTAAGTTGAAGTAAAGATTTGGCATGACTTAGGGCAGAAATATAAAGGGCATGAGTTTCAGGAGATGGATGCTTACGGTACCGTTTGTGAGCCACCTCTCTATCTCGGACAGCATGAGAACAAGCAGAGTTAAACCAAGGTTGACGGGCTTTAGGATTAGAGAAAGTGTGTGGAATGTACGCCTCCATGCCAGAGACTATGACCTCAGTTATGCGCTCTGCACAAAGAGATGGGTCTTTGACATGGAAGCAGTAATCATTCCATGGAAACTCAGAGTAGTACTGCCTTAGGTTTTCCCACTTAGCTGAGTTGAAGTGCCAGAAGCACCTTCGCTTAGGTGGGTCCCGAGGCGGCCCCGAAGCGATAGGACAGGTTACAGAAATAAGATTGTGATCGGAGGAACCCAACGGAGAGAATAGTTTCACAAGAGTAAGCAGAATTGTTAGTAGTTAGGAAAAGAAAACCAGAAAAATTTATATGTGCAGATAGCCTTATCCTAAGTACAAAACTACCCGCTGATTTTAGCTCAGTCTTACTGAAGCTGAAAAAAATGAACCGATCTGATTCGACATTTTTTCAACAACAAAGTTTCCTTTCTTCCTCTTCTTTCATTTCCAGTCCCTGTAAATCATGAACCACGAGCCAGATATGGATGAATAAGTCACCAAAGTGTTGCTCTAATCCTGGTAACTTAAAATTAGCTGTCTTAAAATGCCATTGGAAGGATGGAAGGCTAGAAACTAAGTTCTGATCTAAAACTGCAAGTCGACCGAACAAACTATTACAATCCACGCAGTGGACCTCCCATCTTTCAAAGCGGGCAAATTTTTGTGTGAAAAAAATAACAAACCTGTTGAAAATTGTTTAAAAACATTTAATCTAAAATATTAAAACATGTAGGATGTAAAAAAGGACGAAAACAAGAATTGGGATGGATGAAATAAATATTACCCATTCCTGCGCATTTCACCACTGACGAAAGCGTGGGAACAAATGTATGTTAGTGAGATGCAAGAATGGGTAATATATATTTAATCCATCCCAATTCTTGTTTTAGTATTTTTCCATCCCCACATCTTGGAACATTTTAGGATAATATATTGCTACTAGTATATGAATAGAGTCATACAACTCCGTCGTTGGAAAGGCTGTAATCAAATGGCAGTGTAGAGGATTTGAGTATGGGGGGAGGAAGAGTGAGTATGTGAGTATTCGAGACATATGTAGAAGAGGTGGAATACTGGAGACGTACTGGAAGACGGAATGCATGACTGAGTGTCGTTGGTGATGTGGGTGTTAAGGGAGGGAAGGGAGGAATATGGTGTGGGATGTGGCTGGAAGGAGTGTTGGCGTGGGGAGAGTGTATCGTGGGCTGCGTGAAGTGGGTGGGGCGTAGGCGGATTAGACTGACTTGAATAGGAAAGGATGCGGATGGAATGACTGTGGTGTAGGATGGGTGTGATGCAGGCAGGGTACAGGAACCTCTCTTTCATTCTTCTTCTTTTTTTCTCTCTCACTCTCTCTTTTTCTCTCACACACGCACACACACACATTGATACATAATTACATACCTACCTACATACCTACATAGTACGAAAAAGAGAGCGAGAGAGAGAGAGAGAGAGAAGAGAGAGAGAGAGATAGAGAGAGAGAGAGAGAGAGAGAGAGAGAGAGAGAGAGAGAGGAGAGAGAGAGAGAGAGAGGAGAGAGAGAGAGAGAGAGATAATCTTAATGATACATTCATTAACAGAGGGAGGAGAGGGCGGAGTCAACAAAAAATGAACAAAGCAGAGAGAGAGAGAGAGAGAGAGAGAGAGAGAGAGAGAGAGAGAGAGAGGAGAGAGAGAGAGAGAGAGAGAGAGAGAGAGAGAGAGAGAGAGAGAGAGAGAGAGAGAGAGAGAGAAGGTGGAAAGATGTAACAAAGAACAACGATGGTGTGAAGAGAAAAAGGTATAAAAGAAGGATAAAAGAATACGTAAGGGGAAGAGGAACAGCGAGGAAATAAAGAAAAGAAAGGACAAGCTGTTAATTTTTTTCCCTCAGTAATTCATAGTTTTTGAGCGAAATTCATCAAACAGTTGCTAGCAATTTTGTCTGTTTGTGTCTGTGTGTCTGTATGTCTGTCTGTCTGTCTGTATGTATGTTTCTTGTATGTCTGTCTGTATGTATGTTTCTTGTATGTCTGTCTATCTACCTTTCTATCTCTGTCTGTCTGTTTCTCTGTCTGTCTGTCTGTCTTTGTCTCTCTTTTTTTTCTCTCTCTCTCTCTCTCCTCTCTCTCTCTCTCTCTCTCTCTCTCTCTCTCTCTCTCTCTCTCTCTCTCTCTCTCTCTCTCTCTCTCTCTCTCTCTCTCTCTCTCTCTCTCTCTCTCTCTCTCTCTCTCTCTCTCTCTCTCTCTCTCTCTCTCTCTCTCTCTCTCTCTCTCTCTCTGGTCATTGGTCAAGTCAGCAGCAACAATAGTAAATACCCATTAAAGTCTATCATGTATTTTGCAAATATGAGAAATACATATTTAGCAGAAAAAAAAAAAAAAAAATGCGATCCACGGGTGTTGTTCAAGAGTGCTAAGACTTCTTCTCAAGGTTTTGTCTCAACGTTCATGATTAGACATACGTAAGTGATGACTCGTGTGAATTTACTAGGTTGATGCACTTCTCACATGTCACTTGCTGCGATTAGAAACTGGCAGAACGGGTTTGTTTTTATTTTTTCTTTATTTCTAAAACTCTTGCGAGAAAAATCAATGTATGCTCTGGAGATACATTCGAATATTGAAAAGATTCGTAGTATTGTCATGTTTTGAAAAGACGCATGAATCTGGATATCGCAAAATTCTCACACATTCTTTCATAACCCCTGTATCACTCTTATGTATCACAAAGCGTGTCATGATGATGTAGGCTACAAGTGTAGAGGCATATTTCCTTTCAGTTTCATCACCACGTTTTATAAAAAAGTACCAATTTTTGACTGATGGCATCACGTCCATCATTCATTCGTGTGGAACCTTCACGATCGCTACAAGGCTATCAATTTTGAGGATCGAATATATGTCTACGAAAATGTTTCGACCTATCATGTTGCATGAACTAAAGCATATTATGAAGGACACGCACGCAAGACAACACACACATACACACACACACCCTGAACGGCTTGGTGGGTTAGAGCGTTAGGCGCCATTCTGTGGTCCTGCTTTTGATCCCCGGCCCCGCTCGTGATTTTTCCACCCAGAAATTCGGGCAGTTACTGTCCCCCTTGAGCATGGGGATGGGGGTGTGCGGTGTGTGAGGTCCCAGCATTACATAAGAACATAAGAAAATAAGGAAGCTACAAGAGGCCGCGAGACCTACACGTGGTAGTTCCGGTAGAATAAAAAACTTGTTCACTTATACACCAGAAAAGCAACCAATTTGAACGTATGATCTGCAATAATATGGTTTAGTTATTCACAGAGTTGTTGAAATTACCTAAAATGTTGCTCTTCACTGGACCAGCTTGCAGGAGACTTAGGGAAACATCATACAACTGAAACTAACATAACACTGCCACGATTAAACACAATTATGAATGCTATGCTATGCATGTTGACTTAGCACCATAACTCCTTTAAACACAGGACCTCCAGCCGTAACCACACACAGTTCTTCTCAGTGGCACAGTAGGAAGCATACACAGATAACTTATTCAAAATCAACTTAGAAGCAAGACTATCATGGTATCATTGATGGATGTGGTGGTTTATTTTTAATCAGGGAAAACCAACAATCCTGAGAACTAAAAATACTGTACTCATAGGTGAAGTAAGAATAAATACTGTACAACTAAACGACTCTAGTTATGGTTCTACTCCAAGCACCCTAAGCGGAGTTACTGAAGAAAACACTACAGTACAATATTAGCTGCACTTGCGTCTCCTTCCTTAAGGTCGCTGCACTGCGTAAAAACCTCTTCAGCACTTTCTTGGCATCTTTAAGTATGTACATCACCGCGATAACAAAGGCAATAATTCACTGGTCAACACGATATTTCTGGCAAAAGGTTTTAAAAAAAATTCTAACTGAATTTGGGCTGGGGATCCCCGAATATAAACTCAATTTTTGCCCTATCACATGGGGTTTTCGCAAAATTTTTAGCTTTTTGGAAATTTTTTGATAAAAAATAAATCATCAAAACCTATATATCGAAAGGTTTCAAGATAAAAAAAAACTTTGATTTTTAGAAATACTTTTTGATATTCTTAATAAAAGGAAATTTAAAAAAGATTAAAAAATTTCCCATGTACAAGTAAAATAAAATATAGTGACAGTTTGAAATAGAAAAAAAAACCAATACAATATAGGTGCACAGATCAATGGCAAAGTGGAAGTTTTTTGTGAATCTTTTTTTTTTTGGGCTGATCTCTAAAGTACAGTTTCTGGGTTGTCTCTCATCAAGTCCGGGAAATTTAATCCCGCCATCAAAAAGGGTGAGCCCCCCCCCCCGGCCCTTGAAAAACCGTTCTTCCTTTTTTTTAAAGCCCTGATGAAAACGCTCCCCTTGTTCCTCCCCTTCACTTTCCCAAGGTTCTCCGGAAAACTTTGTCCAAATGGCTTTTGGAAATATTTGAAACCCTTGAAAATTTTAAAAATTCCCTTCCAAAATCCAAAGACCCCCGGGCCCAAATTAGGGGTCTTCCACATTCTCTCAAAAGTTTTTCTGGCTTTTCTTTTTTTCCCCTGGGAAAATTTTCTTACCCCCATTAAAAAATTTGCTTTAAAAGCTCTTTTTTTCTGCCCAAATTCATTGATGTAAAAAATTTTGGGAAATCTCCCATTAGGGGTTCTTTTTTGAAGGGCCCATCAAATATTCCAGCCTTTTTTTCCCTTTTCATTTAAGACCGGAAAAGTTGAAATATATAGTAAGCTTTCTCCACGGGTGACCCAAGGTTTTGACCAACTGCTTCATAAATCCAATTTTTATTTTGAAGGGAGGAAAGACAATCTTTTTCCTATCCACTAAAAAGGAAATCAGGGTTTGACCATTCTTTGCCAGACCCAAAAACTCTGTGGGCTGAGGCCATTCTTTTTTAAACCCAAAATCCCTCTGCTGGTAGCTCTACGGTCCCAGAAAACCACAGAAAAAAAGGGGTATTTTTGTGTCCCCTCCTTGCTAAACCAAAAAAGGAAAAGGAAACCCATTTTCAAATGAAAAAAATTTAACCACCCAATGAACATGATATTGAAAAACCTCTTTAGGACAACTTTGAGTTGTTATTTTCCCATTTTTAATTTTTAAAACAGAAGACCTTTTTTGGTTTACAAAAAGCCATACTTATTTCCATTGTGTAACAGAACACATTTCAAATTTTTATTTGGGAAATGTCAATAAAAACCCTCCAACCCCCTTGCTCATTTTGCTACCCCCAAGTCCCTTTAAAAAGGGGAAAATTTAGCCCTTCTACATCAGTCCCAAAGACAAGGGCCCAATTTAAAAGGAAGTATTTTACGCAGTTTTTTGTTTTCCCTTTGTTAGGGGATAAAAGAGACCCTGTCCCGGGGTTTTTCGCATTCGATTTTTCTTGCAGTCTTGAAGAAAAACATTTCGCAGACTTTTTTGGGTAGATAAAGATCTCTAACCAAATCATTAAAAGCAGACGAGTAAACAAAATTTGGTTTGTCAAAATCTTAACCCAGATGGCTGAAAAAAAAATCTTTAGTGTTTTTCTTCATCATTTGGGAGGGGTTTGAGCAGAGATCTTTTTCATCTTTTTTTTGAAGCCCCAGTAAATTTTGGTACAGGTAATTTTTTCACTTATGGGTAAACTGGTGAATAGCTGAAGGGATACTTGGGTATTGAAAAATTTTTTGTTTTTTTTATTAAAAACCTTTTAAATTGACAAGGAAGAAATAGCGGGTCATTAAATAAATGTTGGGTTCCTCCAAACCTTTGGGCACCCCAAAAATTTAAAGGGTTTACCCTTTTTCCTTGAGACCTTGACCTCAAAGTTAAATTTACGGGTTTTTGCCCCCACTTTGGAGGAGCCAATGTTGGGCCCTTGGCCCAAAAAAGTGGTATTTTTGAAGTACGCAAAATACAGCTTTAACAAAGTCAGAATGTTGCCCCCCGAGTCTTAAAAGGGGAAACCCTTCCCCAGAGTAGCAAAAAAATTTTTGGGGATCTTTTGAGCATTTTTTCTGTGAGATGTAGGGGCCCCAATTTTTAGAGCAGAAAACACCAACTGCGGACAAATAAAAAAAAGAGTTGTTTTAGCTCCCCGGGTTTTTTCTTTGAATTTGTACCCAAACCCACCAAAACCCCTTTAGGCTTTGTTTCCCCAAAAAAAAAAACAACGGGAGAAATACAAAAAAAAACTCAATTCAATGTAAAATTCAATAATAAAACAATTTCCTGCGGACGATTTTCTGTGCAAGTTTTTAAAAAGTGTTTTTTACTTTGTATCATAAAGAAGGAATGGTTTTGCAAATTTCAAAGAAAACGAAGATATTTTCCAGTTTATTGGGAGAAAGAATTAAAAAAAAACCATATAATCCGGCCCTTTTGGCCCCACCCCCTAATCAATAGAAGGAAAATTTTTTTTGAAATCCCGGAAAAAAAGGAAAAATATACCAAAAGCGCAAAAAACCCCCTGATTGTGGAAAAAAGAAAATAAAGATCAGATTGGGAATTTCCCCCCCCCCGCACCCTCAAATTAAATTTTAAAAAAAAAGGGTTTTTAAATTTCCCTGCCAGGGAAACCCTTTTTTTTTTTTTTTTTACCCGGGGAATAAAAAATTTAACATAATGGGGCCCGACATGAAAGGGGCGAAAAATTTCACCTTCCCCCTTTAACCCCCCCACCTAAACCCCCCCCCCACCTGAGTTTCAATGGGGCCTAGCATGCTTCCACACATTTCCTGGGAGGAGGGTTTTACGCAGAACCTTTGGGCCCGGGGAAGGGACGGGACACAGGCGAAAACAGGACGGCCCCCCGGGCGATTGGTTATCTTTTTAGCTTTTTTTTTTTCGGTGTTTTTGGGCTTGTCTTTTCCCTTTTAGGGCCCGGTTTAGGGGCGGAGGGGCGCTGGCCTTGTAAATTCGAGTATTTGGGGGGGACGGGGGGCGGCCAAAACGAAAAAAGCAGAGGGTTAGTCCCTTTATGTTTAGTCGCCCAAATTCCCCTTTTTGGGTAAGGCCCCCCCCGTCTAGGTCCCAGATCCCAGGCACTTAGCCCCTTTCGCCAAGTGCCGAATTTCCTTTTGGGGTTCCATTTTGGATTTAAAGGAGGGTAAAAGGGGCGCCGTGGGTGTCCGGGACAAAACATTCCACCCCAGGGGGAGGCGGAGTGGTCCAGGGGGGCCCGGGGCGGGGGGAACAGCCCCCAAAAAGAAGCTCCTCGTACGCACCCTGTTTGAGGTCTTTCCCTGTCCCTCATGGGACATGGAGAGAGTTTGAGGCTCTCCATTACCCAAAGATTGGGTAATAAGAGCTCCAAGCTCGCACCGGGAGGGTGAAACTGCAGGCGATCGCGAGTCTGACTCGCGTGGACAAGATCATGGGAGAATGACACACACACACACACACACACACGCACGCACGCACGCACGCACGCACGCACGCACGCACGCACGCACGCACGCACGCACGCACGCAGGCACGCACGCACGCACGCACGCACGCACGCACGCACGCACGCACGCACGCACGCACGCACGCACGCACACACACACACACACACTTTCCTCTGTGACAGCAAGATTATACAAGTGGGAAACTAAACACCACGTTTTGAGGCAAACCACTTGAGATATGACAAGCGTAAGTGATAGTAGTATTTTTTTCTCTCTCTCTCTCTCTTCTCTCTCTCTCTCTTCTTCTCTCCTCTCCTCTCTCTCTCTCTCTCCTCTCTCTCCTTTTCTTCTCTCTCTCTCTCTCCTCTCTCTCTATCTTCTCTCTCTCTCTCTCTCTCTCTCTCTTTAAACATCTGGGTTCAACCCCAGGTTCAAGCCCAGGACAGTAAAGTCCATTGTTCTTTGATAAAAATATTTTTTAAAA
>JACEEZ010000058.1:0-11610 GCA_016584305.1 Chionoecetes opilio | reverse complement strand
CCTTTACAGCACTATACTCTACTACTAGTATCATTTACTACTACATACTACTCCCTATTTACTACTTTTATGATTACGGGCCGTTGATCCTTTGTTTTATAAGGAAAAACGTTTTTTTGAAGAAATTGTGCCAACATTAAAAATCTACATTTTGATATGGCATTGAAAAAAATCGGTGAAACTTCGGTGGCTATAAATTGTTTTTGGCTTTGCTCTCTCAAACCCAAAAACCCACACACACACCACACACACACACACACACACACACACCCACACACCCACCAACACACAAAAACCCACCCAACACCACACAACAACAACCCCACACACACACACACACACCACACCACACACACACACTTGGATGGAAAAAATGCCTGAGAACTATAATTTTTTTTTTTATTCCCCCTTTACCCCTTCTTTCCCCCCTCTCTCTCTCTCTTTTTTTCTTTTTTTTTTTTTTTTTTAAAAAAACTTAATACTTTGAAACAAAAGGGGGGTTTTATGTGCAAATCCTGACTGGGCCAAGGCTTCTCAAGGTATTATATTTTATTATACAAAATTTTACAAATAATATGGAGAAATACAGAATTCTCTATTTTAAAAAATTAAATAATGATAAAAACTTACGCTAATAATTAATATAAAAAAAATTATACTAATATCTGAAACAACAAATTTTAATATTAAAATTAAAAATATATATATATATAATATTAAAATTTTTTATATATTTTATTAATTATTAAAAAAAAATATATATATATTTTTATATATTAAAATTATATAAAATTTTAAATATATTTTAATATATATTTTAAAAAAAAAATTAACAATCATTGTAAACACAATTATATATATATATTATATTATAAAGAAATTAACAAATAAAAAACATAATCTTATTAACAATTTTGTAATGATTTTTTTGCATTTTTTTGCGTTAGTTCCTCTTGCCGCCCCCTTTACGCCCGTTTGAAGGCGTGCATGGAAGGGGTGAGTGCAGGTGGGGTCGGGGCCCCACCAGGTGTTCCATAGTCGACCATAGCGGGGTGGGAAGGAGCGGAGGAATTTTCCGTCCTCGCAAGGGGGCACAGTCTTTTGATGGTCGATGTTGTGGGCCGCGGGGGTAAAATGGGGGGCCTGGCCGTAGGTTGAGGCGCAGCTTTTGCTAGTTGTAGGACTGCACCCTTGCGCCTTGTACTGACGCACATGCCTGCCACGTCACGCCGCTGCTGGGAGGTTGAATGATCTGTGCGCACCCTCAGGGGCTTTCAGCGGGCACCGCTGGGCCCCGGGCAAAAAAACCCCGGTAAAGGAGCGGGTATGACGGGGGCAGGGGGCCCATGCGAGCGGCGATATTCCATCGGGGAGCGGACTTGTGACTTGTAGAGTGTGCCGCCCCCCTGACGCCCAAGAGGTGCCGACGGTCGGAGGGCCTCATTTTTAGGCACATCCTTGGCGACCTTCTTGACGGGGGTGGTGTATGGAGGTGTGAGTCAAACCCCCCCCTAGAATGTTGACGACTCCTGGGGTTATTTTTTCTCCCTTCCAGGAAATGGCGTTTTGTCCCAGTTGACTGCATTTGCCTGCGGGAGATAGACGACTTGGGTCTTGTCTGGGCAAAGGTGACTTGCCATCCTTGCCCCTAGAGGGATGCTCGCAGTGCCGGGTTGATACGAATGACTGTGTGGGGGCGGTCACTCCTCTCACAGGGAATTTGAGAGTACAGTCGTCTGGTAGCTTTTGTCTCAGGAATCAGCTGCAGGATGTCGTTGAATAACGTTCCATGTAATGGCCCGAGTACACTTCCTTGGGGACCGGTTTTTGATAGCATTTTAAAGGGAGGTGTGACCTTCCCACCACGCGCAGAGTTTTTTCATGGAGGTAATCCTCAGGGGGTAACGGTCCCCGCAGATCCCCGGGCTTCTCAGTTTGGTATAGCCCCGATGCCCAATTCGACCGGATTCCAAGGCACAGGGTGTCTTCCCCCCGTTTTTAGGGAGGGTTTCCGGCTGCTGATGGCAAAGAAAAAGGGTCGCTGCAGATCTCCCCTGTCGCAACCGAATAGCCGTAATTTAGCAAGTGGTGACGTCAAAAAATGTAGTGATTTTGGGGCAATGATAGACTCAAAAAATTTCCCAACAAGGGAAAGGAGGGAATGGGCGGTATTTGAGAATCCCTCTGCTCTTTTTTTTTGTGGATGCACAGACTCTGCCCTTTAAACCCGGAGGGCCCCCTGCTGAGAGAAAGGCACTCCCGGAAGATGGAGCAAGAGGCCAGCAAGTTGTGAGGTACATTTTTTAAGCAGGTGAGGGCTGATATATCTGGTCCCAGCGCTTTCGGGGGATCAACTTGTTGAAGTTGTTGAAACACCCCCTCCGGGGAAATTGGTGTGTTCCCTAGGGGGGGCCCTTGGGTTAGAACCGAACTGTAGGGGGTTTCACTTTCGGGGTCGGGAACTGTCATCTTGGGGAAAGTGGGCAGCACACCGAGCTTTACCCGGTGACTTGTGACAAAAAAGGGCCCTCAGGTGCGGGCAAAGGTGGGATTGTCGTCACGAGAGAAACCCTGTTGGTTTCATGCTGCTCCAAATCCTTATCCCACACTGGCCTGTTAGCTTTCCTTGGGTATCCCCCCAGTTGTTTATCGCCTCTTTCTGGACCCTTTTTATATTTTCACAGGCCATTTTGTGCTGGGTTTAGGCTTTGGGGTGGGATTATAGCAGGAGGCCTTTCTCTTTTTTGCTGCTTTCCTGTCGAAAACCAAACCGGGTGGTTTCCCGTTTTAGATTGTATGTCTGGCGGGGCACAAAACTTCTTTGGTGGGGCATCAGGGTTTTTGTTTAAATTCTTCACTTGTGTTCAAAAGCACCTGTAAGCACGTCAGACCACACAATTTGTTAAGTGTTTTCCTTCATTGCAAAACCCAGTTCCCCCTTTTCCCCCTAGCCCGTTTGGGGCGATCACTGCCTCATCTCGTTTAGGGGGACTTGAAACTTTGGGGGAAAGCCAGGTGGTCGGAGGAAACCCCCTTTTTTCTAGCGGGCGGCAAGTCCTTACTGCAGGGCAAAACGGTGATTATGGGGCCAAATGAGGACCCTGAGATTTTGGGTGGGGAATCGACGTGATTGGTGAGTCCAAACACCGTCAACCTCGTCAAACGCCCCTGGGGCAAGGTACTGGTTGAGATCACCCACGATAGGTTACTATCGGGGGAGCAGGGCATCTAAGTTGGTGGTCAGGTAGGAAGGGGCTCACCCCTTGCCCCTGTGGACGGAAACACCGCCCCCGCAGAATGGAGCTTAATGTGTGTCCCCCCAATTTGAAGAACTCATCTCCATGTGAGCAGGAAAGGGTTTACGGGGGGAGTTGTAAAAGGGGGGCTGTTGCGGAAACACAAGGACTCCCCCAAAGGTTTCCTTTGGGGTCTGTCACGTCAGAACCAACTTGAAGAGCCACCTTCTTCCCAAGTTTTGGGCCGAGGATTTAGGAAGGGCTCATAGTGGCAAAGAGTTTAAGACTGTGTGGCAAAAATGGCTGTACGTTAGGTCACTGATTATCTGGAAACCTCTAACGTTACCTGAGAGAGGTAAGATTACAAGAGCTTTCCCGCGGGGGGGCGTAGCTCCGGGGTGAGAGAGATTTGGGTGTCATTGTGAGGGGGGGGGGAAGGGTTGGGTGGGGGTCCAGCCTCCTACTGTGAGTTCAGAAGTGAGGGGAGAAAAAGCAAAGCTCTTGTTTTGGGATGAAGTAGCCAAGCGCTATTTTTTGCCTGTTTTTCAGCAGCTGTTTGAACATTTTTTCCTTGCTATTCTTGATCGAGGCGCGTGCGGCATCCTGGGGGGTGTGACCGTGGCGCTGGCAGTTTCGCACTTCAACTTTCCCGAAGCAAAACGTTTTTCGTATGCCCCCTATCTCTTTTAGTGATGGCAGTACTTGAAACGTACCCCGGGGTGTTGGAGCAGACCTAGGTGAAACGTGCCGCCCTGCGTTGTGGGGGGTCGGGAGGGACCGGGGGCAAGGTCGCTTTTCGTCTGGTTGAAGTTATCTGCTTCTTATTTTGGTTGGGTACTGGAATGCGAGTAAAAATTCGCCGCTCGGTCTCGCGCGGTGGGGCGCGAAAAGCCCGGCGCTCAGGACTTGGGGCGGGGAGACCTGATAACCCCGGGCGCTCTGGACTCGCGGCGGGAGGGTGGGGGTGGGTTTTGGGTGGGGCGGCGCTCGGACTCGTGATAGGTGAGGCGTGGGGGTGTGGCGCTCGGGGGGCTCGGGGCCGGGTGTAGGCGTGTTCTTTTGAAATTCACACTACTCTTGTTGTATGACAACAGATTTAAAGGGGAGTGGCTTATCAGACGTCCACCAGGCCTGTGATTTTGATTTGTGGCAGTTTTGTTTTTGCCACTGGGGGTCAATACATTCAGGTTAGCGCTTGTGGCAAGGGTTCTGGTGTCAGCTTTTCAAGGCTGACTTGGTTTTTGCTATATTGTAAATAAAGCCCAGGAGGTTACACAGCTTTCCCTCTGTGGGCGACACCGGGGATGTCGTAAAAAAAAACCCGGGGATGCTTTTTTTTTTCGTCGTACTCTCCTCTTACTCCTTTGATTTTGACTAGAGCTCCGGGCTCCGGCCTCTCTACTCACTCACTCCTCCCTCCCTCCCTCCCCCCCTCCCTCCCTCCCTCCCCCCCCCCCCTCCCTCCCTCCTTCCCCCCCTCCCTCCCTCCCCCCTCCCTCCCTCCCTCCCCCTCCCTCCCTCCCCTCCCCTCCTCCCTCACTCACTCACTCACTCACTCACCATCACTCACTCACTCACTCACTCACTCACTCACTCATCACTCATAACTCACTCACTCACTCCTCCTCACTCCTCACCACTCACTCACCCCACTCCCACTCACTCCTCACTCATCACTCCTCACTCATCACTCCTCACTCACTCACCATCACTCACTCACTCACTCCTTTCACTCACTCACTCACTCACCACTCCTCACTCACTCACTCACCACTCATTTCCTCACCACTCCCCTCACTCACTCACTCCTCACTCATTTTCATTCACTCACTCATTTTACTCCTCACTCATCACTCACTCACTCACTCACTCCTCCTCATTAAAACCACTCCTCACTCATCACTCCTCCTCACTCACTAAATCCCACTCACTCACTCACTCACTCACTCCCCTCACTCACCCCTCATCCTCACTCACTCCTCACTCACTCACTCACTCACTCACTCACTCACTCACTCCTCACCACCACTCACTCACTCACCACTCACTCATTTCCTCACTCACTCACTCACTCACCCACTCACTCACCCCTCCCTCCCACTCACTCCCCCCTCACTCACTCACTCACTCACACTCTCTCTCCTCTCTCTTCTCTCTCTCTCTCTTCTTTCTCTCTCTCTCTCTCTCTCTCCTTCTCCTCTCTCTCCTCTCTCTTCTCCCCCCCTCTCTCTCTCCTTCTCTCTCTTTCTCTTTTCTCTCTCTCCCCTTCCCCTTTTTTTATTTTCCTTTCCTACCCCTTGTAGTGGCAGCTTGTAAAATAGGGAAAACATGCCGGAAAAAAGCCCCAAAATTTTTTTTCGGGCACTCTACACTCCTCTAGGTTTTGAGAGGGAGACAAAGATCCCATCACTCAATGGAAAGGAACGCTTCTTTATTATTTTGACATTTCCGCATGTGGAATTTTTGGGTAAGGGGTTTTTTTTTAAAAAGAATAGTCAAAAGGATAATGTTTATTGGATCAAGTTATCTTATTATATTATTTTAATAACCCCAGAACAAAATTTTCCAAATATGCTGTAAAAAAAACAAAAATTTTCAAATTTATTCGACTTTAAAACCCCCCTGCGGCCCGGGAAAATGCCATGTATTTATTAGCAGAACACGAATTAACCTATCCTTGAAATTTCAAAAATGAAGTGGTTAATCTACTGACGGTGCATTAAAAAAATAAGTTTTCATTAAGCTCATTATACAACAATCATGTTTTTTCCGTACAGCTGCAGGAATCCCATGTCTTTGTTAAGCACCATATCACAATGCAGGTATGTTCAAAATTGTAATTATGTGCTACTTCCACTTTTGAAAGCTGCACATTTCGGTGATTTCCAGTGGCTTTCTTGCATGAACATCTCCCGCCACAACCTGCGCATTTTTTGCAGGCACACTTCACAAGTTCACTTTACACCCTTTTGCTGCCGCAGGCTGCAGCTCCAGACAGGAACCCGGGACTTTGTTTTCTGCTCCAGTTCCACCGCACCCTTTTCAGAGTTGGTGTCTGTTGTTGGGCCTGGTGACGGGTTGTCCAATGCCAGCCTGGGACACTGCAGTTGGTGTCTGCAGCAGGGCCTGTTTAGTTGGGGGGAAAGTTCTCCTCGTTTGTTTTTTTTTGGGAGAACGTTTCCTTTCTTGCTTCATTCACCGGGCACCAGAGGGGTGGTCTTGGGCATATATAACGCTGTGAAAATTCCGCATCTGGAAATCCCGGCAACCACGGGGGATTTGGCATGTGGATGTTCTACGATGAAGTTTAAGGCATCTGTACTTCGTATAAACAAAACCCCGCTTCCCCAAAACCCACTTTTTTCCCCTTTCCAAAGAAAGAAAGAAGTCGTATCACCCCCCTGTGAAACTTGGAAAACTGTACGCTGTGGCTTCTTTGCCCCCCGATATAAAAAAAAATGGCATTTATGTGTGGAAAAAGGAAGTTTTTTTGCCACTGCCGAGGCGACCCAGATGTCCCCGATGGGTCTTGCTGGGTGAAAAATGATACTTCCCCGTGAGGATGACAAAAAACTCAGTATCCACGGTGCGTACCAAGCATGTGGTTTCATCCCCTCTCTAGGGATCTTTTAGATGGAAAACCCAATTCTTGTGTCTGCCTCTTTGTTGGCACATGGCGGCATCGAGTGGTAGTGCCCTGCAGATACAGAGGCTCCAAAAGTTGCAAAGGCCCTCTTTCCGTCTGGGAAGGGGTGGATCAATCTTCTCTGATAGGAACGGAAAAAGGGTTTTACCTTGTTTGTGGGGGCACGCAGGAAATCGGGGCCAATTTCCTGGACCTTGGCCGGCCCCGCCCCCTTCCTTTGTACACCTTTCCCCCCCCTTTTTTCTCTGGTTGATTCTTTGATACTGTTTTTCCAGGTACCCGTCCCCTACCCTCTACCTCAAAAAGGTTTCCAGTGCCTCATGATGTGGGGAACAAACACTCCACTTGCAAAATCTCAAATGTGTGAGCCAGCACTGGGGGGAGGTTCCACAGCAGCACCATCGAGCACTCTAACTAAAAGAGCCAGAGGGTTCTTCTTGCGTCTTCTGGCCAGATGTTGGTGAGATCGGACTTTTTTCCCCGTCGCAGCTTCCCTTTCAGCCAAAGAAAAAGGGTTTGGGGGATTCTCATGCTTGAAGAAGGGGTTTCCCGTCCCCTCACGGTGCTGGTACTTGTGGACGGAAAAAGACCCCCCGCACTTCGAAAAGACACTTGTCCGACCGCTTTTCTCTTGTCTTTGGTGTTTTGGGGATCTGAAAAGGGGCAATTTGTTTTTCTTAATTTTTGGGGATGGGTGGAGTGTTAGTCTTCCATGACTTCTTGTATTTCATACTGCTTCTTGCAAAAGCTTCTCTTTTTTTTGAAAAAAATAACAAATATGGATGTATTGCATATACGGAATATTTCTTTTTTCCCCTTAAAAGGCGAATCTTGATTTTTCAAGATTTTTCTAAATGAAAATTAGCCGTTATCACAAAAATGGGGTTTATAGGGCTTCGATAAATTTGGATCGTTTGTCTCCCCTCTCAAAATCATAGCAGGACCCTGTAAATGCCTAAAAAAATTTTTGGTGCTTTTTTTTCCGGCATGTCCCCATCCTCTTAAAATCTGGTCCTTAGGGGCCGGGGGCATTGTGACCTGTACAATTAGATCCTACCTGACAGGTATGTGACGGGAAAAACAAATAAAACAACACACACCAACACAACACACACACACACCACAAAACCCACACAAAAACACACACACAGATAACAACACAAACCACACACACACACACAACACCCCACCACACCAGCGATGGTCGGGATCCATATATCAAAAAAGGGGTTTGGATCTTTATTGTTGAATTGCTATAATGAAAATGGATCTGAACCTATTGCTAGTGTCCTATTTGATCATATTTATAACATATTTATTTTTTGTACTACTACTATCTTACTAAACCTATTTCTCTACCTGTCCATGCATGTACTTCATTCTACAGCTCCCTGACATCACTACATTTTTATATTTGCTTCCACAATAAAGCAAGTAAACAAAAAACAATAACAAGCTGTATATTATTTTTATCTTCTTATATCACAAATTACTTATAATTCATATCAAAGGGACGCAATGAGAAAGTGGAGGAAAAAATCCATGAAAGGAAAAAAGAAGAGTGAAGAAGGAAAATAGAGAAAAATAGATATTAAAATAGAAATATAAAAATTGAGAGAAAGAGAGAGTCAAATAGAAATTAAAGTGAAACATAGAGAGAAATAGAGATTAAATAGAAATGTAAATGAAAAATTGCGAAACCAAAATTTCAATAGAAATTAAAATGAAAAATAGAGAAAAAGAGAGATTAAAATATATATGTAAAAAAAACTTGAGAGAAATTGTGATTAAAATAGAAATTGAAATGAAAAAAGACAATAGATGGAAAACAATACATATCAAAATAGGAAAGAAATACAGGAAACAAGTGAAGATAGAAAAATAGCGGAGTAGTAAGACCATTAAGAAGAAAAAAAGAAGAGGTAGTGGATTAAAAGGAGTAGTGTTTTCCCTCTTTACCTTACCCCCGTTTCCGCTCCACCTGTACATTTTTCCCCCATTTTTAAACACACCCGGGAAATTTTGTCACCAGTGTTTCCCGGGATTAATTGAGATAGTAAATGACACTAAAGAGAGTAAAAGATCTTATTTGTGTTGGTAAAAGTGGTTATGAGTTGGAGCTTCATGATCATAATAATAATAATTATTATTATTATTATCATTATTATTATTATCATTATTATTATTATTATTATTGTTATGTAATTTGTTCGTTTCTTTTTTGTCATTTTGCTTGTTTTCTCTGTATGTGTTGTGGGGTTGGTGTGTGTGTGTGTGTGTTGTGTGTGTGTGTGTGTGTGTGTGTGTTTTGGGGGTGGTGTGTGTGTATCATCTATTGTAATCTATTTGTATTTTACAGGGCCAGAGCAACGTCGTATGGCCCCGTCTACATACAAATTTTTTTTTTTTCATTCACCTTTATTTTGGGGCCAAAACCACCACCCCGGGGGGGGGTCAAAAAACCCCCCCCGGCTAACACCCGGTACCCTTTTCACTGCTGGGTGGAAAGGGGCATGGGTTTTAAAAAGACGTCCGTGTTTCGTCCGCCCGGGGACGCCCGGGACTTCTCGGTTGTGACCCGAGCGTGCAAACCCTTACCTACGATTTCCCCTTTGGGGTGTGTTGGGGTTTGGTGTGTGTTGGTTGGGGTTGTGTGTGTGGTGTGTGTGTGGGTGTGTGTGTGTGTGTTTTGGGGTTGTGTGTGTGGTGTGTGTGGGTGTTGTGTGTGTGGTGTGTGTGTGTGTGTGGGTGTGGTGTGGTTTGTGTGTGTGTTTTTTAATGGGACAAGAAAAACTTTAATTACCATTTCCCCTGAAAATTTTCCAAGATTCCAAATGAAAAAGGGTGTGAATTTTTTCATTTAATTAATTTCACCTTCCTTGTCTCTCTCTCCCCTTCTCTCTCTCTTTTCTTCTCTCTCTCCCCCCTCTTTTCTTCTCTCTCTCCTCTTCTCTCTTTCCTCCTCTCTTCTCTCCCCTCCCTCTCCCCCTTCCCTCTCTCTCTCTCTTCTTCATTGATCTTTTTTAAAAGGCCCCATGAAGATTATTATTGTTATTTTTTATTTTTCTTCTCAGGTAATGTGATCCCCTGAGGGAAAAACCCCCTGCAAGGCAAAACCACACACCACACCACACACACACACACCCCCCAACACCAAAAAACACACAAACACACCACAACACACACACACAACCACAACACACACACCCCAAAACGGTAAGTTGTGTGTGTGTGGAACAAGAAAGGACCCCCATTAAGGGGAGAGTCCGCCATGAAAATATGAAGAAAAAACATTTTAATACGAATTTGATTAAAAGGGTCTTGCAACCCCCTACCCCTTGGAATTCAAATAGTGGAATTTTTTCACTCGAATAAAATTGAAACCCCCCCAAAGGGCCGAGGGCATTTAAACTTTCAAAAACTTTTAAAAAAAATTAAAAAAATTTAAAATTTTTTTTGGAAAATTTTTTCAAATTTAAAACAAAACCCTTAAAAAAAACACAAAAAAAATCTTCAGGTGAATTTGTTACCCAGGAAAAATTCTGGAAACCTTTTGGATATGAAAAGTGCAAACCTTTTTCCAAAAATGTTTGAACAAATGTATCATCCAAAAAGGACTAGAAAGAGAGAAAAAAAAATATTACACCGAAAAAGACAACAAACAAGAAGGGGAAGACAACAAAGGAATTCCCAACCAAAAGCTATGCCCCTGAAAATTTTGATCGAACCTTGCAGCAATGGGGACGTGGGGCGCCCTGACACCCTCGCCTTTGAGCGATTAATACCTTTATAAAAGGGGGGCAAGGTGCCAGATCCTTTTATGAATCCCTTTATATGTGATTTCTGATCCCCTAAAATTTTATATGAATAGCATTGACAGTATTAACCCTTTACGGAAACGCAGAAAACGTTAGCAAAGCTTTTAAAACCGTTTTTTTACAAAAAAAGTATAAAATGAAAATAACTTATTTTTTCTTATAATTTTTGGCACGATTTTTCACGAAACTTTAGGGCAAAAAAATCAAATATGTAAAAAAAACTGCAATTTTTTTTTTTTTAAAACTTATTTTTTATATTGGGAAAAATTTTCCTAAAAATTTTTAATAAATGAAATTTTTATTTATACAGTTTTTTTAAAGTTTTTTTCGGAAAAATTTTTTTTATTTTAAAAAACAAATTTTTTTAAATAACAAAGATTTTTCGAGCGCATGTCCAAAAAGGGAAAATTTGGGCAAAAAAAAAGGCTGAGAAAAAAACAATTCAAAATTATCAAAAACCCAAAGGGAAAACGTTCTTTAAATTTTCAATTTTTTTTCTTGATCAGTTACATTTCCATGTGATAACAAAAGGGACTAAAATTCATAAAATAAATTTTCATGAGTAGATACAATTTTAATTACGGGGGACTCCCCCTTTAAGGGGGGCGGGAGCAGATGGTTTTGGTCTCCGATTGGGTTTTCGGTGCCCAATTCGATCTCCGAAAAACCCAAAAACTTTTTGCCCGTCGAAATGGCCAAGAACACCCACGTCCGTCCATCAACCTACCTTGTTTTCGAGTCACGGAAAGGAAAACAGGGGCGGCATGAGCTTAATCACAGGGTCAAAAAATAAAAAAAATCCCGCCTGCGCCACCACGGGGGAGGGCCCGCCCTCACAGCCCCCAAGAAAACCTCCAGAATACCATCCGAGCCATGGGCACCACTGTTACAGGGTTAAAGGTAGATAAAA
>JACEEZ010000057.1:355000-362500 GCA_016584305.1 Chionoecetes opilio | reverse complement strand
CCCACGCCAGGCGGCACGGGCACCCCAAGAAGTCCAACATCACTCTGAGTCACATCTTTGGCCCTAAGGATTTCTTCAGACATTTTCCTGATGAGAACTTTACCTACCTCGGCACACCTAAAGTTAGCTACTCCAAACCTTTCCACAAGAGCCTTAAAACCTCTAAGGAGACTCAAATACAGCACAAATCTGATCCTGAAGTTAAGAGAACCGAGTCACGAGAACCTGTGGAAGGAGCAACGGTAGTGGATGCCAAGACTGAAGGTGCAGAGGAGGTGGTCAGCTCAAGCACCCCGGCAGGAACACAGGAAAAGGAGGCTAAAGGAGATGAGGAAAAGGAGAACAGAGGAGATGAGGTAAAGGAGGTTAGAGGAGATGATCAGAAAGGCGGAGAAAGCGTCGATGTTCCTCCTAGCCTTGAAACCGTTGATGACTCTACAGCGACTCCGACAGAGGCGAAGGCAGAGGAGGAAACAGAAGTACCCAAAGAGACACAAGAACACGAAGTACTTGATGTTGAAAATAGTAAGGAAACAGTCACACCCACAGAACCATCTATAGAACCAGGGAAGGAAACAGTAGATCCTCCTGAGGTAACCAAGCCTATTGAGGTTGAGACTGAGACAGAAGGTGATCAGACTCCCTTAGAAGCACCGAATACCCTTAAGGAAGCTGATGTAGGAACCCAAACAACGGAAGAACCACCAGCAACAACAACAACAACAACAACAATAGAGTCAGATAGTGCTAGTGACACCATTACCAGCACTGAGGAGGAGCAAGAGGCTGTTGTTAAAGTGGACCCAATAACAGAGGAGCTACCTGAAGAGGCGACCAAAGAACAGCCTGGCAACCTAACAGAGAAGGCTGAGGAGGTTGTTGTAGCCACTGATACTCAGGAAGACAAGGAAGTTGAGGCTGTAGACAAGGAAGACGAGGCTGTAGACAAGGAAAACAAGGCTGTAGACAAGGAGGACAAGGCTGCAGCAGACACTGATACTCCTGAGGAAGGGTCCAAGAAGAAGAAGAAGAGTGACTCAGAGAAGGGCAAGAAGAAGGAAGGGGGAGACAAGAGTGTTGATGCCAAGCCTGGGGAGAGAGAGAAGGCGTCAGACACCCTGGAGACCTACAGCCAGTTCACTCAGCGCGTCAATGCAGAGAAGAAGAATGACAGTAAGTGGTTCTCTCTTGGCTGGAGGAGAGACTGTCCGAAAACCTGGCTTGTTGAGTTGATAATTATGACATTACAAAAGATAATAATGACGTGATGAAAAACCTGGCTTGTTTCTTATGTTACAAGAGAAATGAATGAGTTTATTAGGATTACATTTTCTCAATAACCTCACTCAGATATCCTTTGATTTGTCTCTCATTCATGCTTTCTTTATCAGTCATGAGCAACGGGCACGGGAGCAACGGGCATGGCAAGGGTCCCAAGGTGAAGAGCAAGAACTATGCCTCACCAGACTGTGGCTCCAAGCTGCTGGCTGCCAACCCCGAGGCCAACCACGCCTCCAAGGTGAGACAGGCACTGGGGGGGAGGTGGGAATAGTACTAGTGAATGGGAGGAGGGAAGGGAAGGGTCTTGGGTAAGGGAGGTGGGAATAGTACTAGTGAATGGGGGTAGGGAAGGGAAGGGTCTTGGGTAAGGGAGGCGGGAATAGTACTAGTGAATGGGAGTAGGGAAGGGAAGGGTCTTGGGTAAGGGAGGCGGGAATAGTACTAGTGAATGGGAGGAGGGAAGGGAAGGGTCTTGGGTAAGGGAGGCGGGAATAGTACTAGTGAATGGGGGTAGGGAAGGGAAGGGTCTTGGGTAAGGGAGGCGGGGAAAAGTACTAGTGAATGGGAGTAGGGAAGGGAAGGGTCTTGGGTAAGGGAGGCGGGAATAGTACTAGTGAATGGGGGTAGGGAAGGGAAGGGTCTTGGGTAAGGGAGGCGGGAATAGTACTAGTGAATGGGGTAGGGAAGGGAAGGGTCTTGGGTAAGGGAGGCGGGAATAGTACTAGTGAATGGGAGTAGGGAAGGGAAGGGTCTTGGGTAAGGGAGGCGGGAATAGTACTAGTGAATGGGGGTAGGGAAGGGAAGGGTCTTGGGTAAGGGAGGCGGGAATAGTACTAGTGAATGGGAGTAGGGAAGGGAAGGGTCTTGGGTAAGGGAGGCGGGAATAGTACTAGTGAATGGGGGTAGGGAAGGGAAGGGTCTTGGGTAAGGGAGGGGGGAATAGTACTAGTGAATGGGAGTAGGGAAGGGAAGGGTCTTGGGTAAGGGAGGGGGGAATAGTACTAGTGAATGGGGGTAGGGAAGGGAAGGGTCTTGGGTAAGGGAGGCGGGAATAGTACTAGTGAATGGGGGTAGGGAAGGGAAGGGTCTTGGGTAAGGGAGGCGGGAATAGTACTAGTGAATGGGGGTAGGGAAGGGAAGGAAGAAGGGAGTACATACCACATCACTGTATTTCTTGTGTCAAGTAGGAATTCTGTGTGTAAAGCCTGTATGAGCAAGTAGTGGTGTAGTGGTAGGGTTTCATAGGAGATTTAGAGAAGAACACAGATCAGGAGAAGAAGGGGAAGAAGGCCTGGCTATGGAAGAATATTAGAGCAACATAGTGAAAAAATAACATTTCACTTTTGTAGCACATAATTATATAGACTACAGTGTGTATGTGTGAGTGTGTGTGTGAGTGTGTATATCTGCACGCCATATTCACCTAGTAGTACTTGGGACTGTGTCACAAAACAGGTCAGAACAGACAGTGATTATTATCCCTATGCATTTGACTAATTTTCCTTTGTTCTTTAGTGTAAGTACAACAATTGTTTAGAAATATCCAGATAATGTAATGAGGCGAGCTATTAAGGTCAAAATTCATTCTCACTAACATTAGAACATTAATGGAATGATGTAAACTTGTAAAGTAATGTTATTGTAGTAGCATCAGTGTAGAGGAACGCCGACGTGAGTTTCGACAGGGGATGCTTGCAGCCTGTGTTGATCTCAAGAAGGCGTTTGACTCAGTGCATCGTGAGTCACTGAGATCTTCTGCGACTTCGAGGGATTCCTGCAAGGACTATTGGTTTGATAACTGGTCTGTATTCTGGGACTGCGAGTGCTGTGAAGTGTGGGGCAGGTGTATCCAGCTTCTTTCCTGTGAATACAGGAGTGAGGCAAGGGTGCGTCCTTGCCCCATCACTTTTCAATGCTTGTATGGACTGGGTATTGGACAAGGTTGTAGATCAAAGTGATTGTGGAGCATCCGTCGGCAACACCAAGATCACTGATCTTGTTTTTGCCGATGATTCAGTAATCTTTGCTGAGTCGCTGGAGGTCCTGGTGATGGCTCTCGAGGCGCTGCACGAGGAGGCAAAACCTTTGGGACTTGAGGTCTCCTGGCTCAAGACCAAGGTCCAGGTGTTTGGAGACTTACTAGATGAAGCAGTACAGTCTGTTCATGCGTGTGGCGAGGACATTGAGATCTTGGAAAGTTTTACATACCTTGGTAGCGCAGTCCATAATGACGGCGGGTCACGTCAAGAAGTCTTACGGCGGATTGGCATAGCCCACGGTGTTATGGACTCGCTCAGCGGGAGTATTTGGCGTTGTCGGTACCTGTGCAGGAGGACAAAGATCCGGATCTTCAAGTTGCTTGTGATCCCTGTCTTACTCTATGGTTGTGAGACATGGACACTAAATAGTGACTTGAACCTTGAACGTGTCATCGACGAATCGATGCCTTTGGTAATAAGTGTCTTCGCAGAATCATGGGGTATCGCTGGGATGATTACGTGTCAAAGCAGCGATTGCACCGTGAGACTGAATCGAGGCCTATTACCTGCATAGTCCGTCAGCGCCAACTTCGGCTATATGGGCATGTGTTACGCTACCCTGAAACCGATCCTTCCCATCGGGTTGTATCTGTAAGAGACAATCCGGCGTGGAGGAGGCCAAGGGGGCGCCCACAAGGCTCGTGGCTGGGGCAAGTTGATGCTTCCTGTCGAGAGCTGCTTGGTATGGGAAGGCATCCTGCATGGGGACTCGCGCGTGGTGACCCCCGGGAGTGGCGTCGTAGGGTGGGGGAGGCGACGCGCCCCCCGGCCTATGGCCCCAAGGATGGATTGATTGAGTGTAGAGGGCAGGAAGGATTCAATGTCAGGATGTGGGAGTAACAAGTGCTTCTCCCCGGCAGGTGATTCACTCCAACAAGGACGAGTACCTGCTCAACAAGTGTCGGGACAAGACCTGGTTTATCATCGAGCTGTGTGAGAGTATCCGGCCACAGAAGGTAGGTGTCCTGAGCTGTGTGAGAGTATCCGGCCACAGAAGGTAGGTGTCCTGAGCTGTGTGAGAGTATCCGGCCACAGAAGGTAGGTGTCCTGAGCTGTGTGAGAGTATCCGGCCACAGAAGGTAGGTGTCCTGAGCTGTGTGAGAGTATCCGGCCACAGAAGGTAGGTGTCCTGAGCTGTGTGAGAGTATCCGGCCACAGAAGGTAGGTGTCCTGAGCTGTGTGAGAGTATCCGGCCACAGAAGGTAGGTGTCCTGAGCTGTGTGAGAGTATCCGGCCACAGAAGGTAGGTGTCCAGGCAGGGGGAGGTGAGGGGTGGCTACTGATGGTAGTGATCATTATACACTTATATTTATACTCTAGCTTATACGCTTACTTATATACACACACAGCTGGGCAGTATTCAAATACATTTGTATTGAAATACATATTTAAATACATATTTAAATACATATTTAAATACATTAATGTATTTAAAACTGTATTTATAAATACATTGGTTTTCACGTATTTAAATACAGTATTTAAATATTTTAATGAGTATTTAAATACATTGTATTTAAATACTCATAATATAAAAATGTAAATACTTTTTTATCAGTTAATTTAGCCCTAAACCCGCCCCACTACCTGGCATCCCTGATGTTACAGTGCACCAGTGCTGCCACGGCCAAGGAAATGTCCTGATTGCAAGGACAATTTAGGCTTGAGAAGGAAATTTCTAAGAAATGCAAAATCTAAGGAAATCCTAAAATCCAGATTTGTGTGTATTTAAAATGTTTTTACAAATGTATTTAAATACAATTGATGTATTTAGTATTTAAATGCATTCGTAAAATGTATTTATTATTTGGTATTTAAATACATTTCTCCCATGTATTTAGTATTTAAATACCTTGCCTGTATTTAGTGGGCAGCTGTGTCCACACCTAACCTTGATGCCTTAACAGGCTCACACGATCAGTATATTCCATAGCTTTTTGTTGAGCACGTGTTGTTTAATGCATTTAATAGGCATGGACTGTTTGGGCTGTCTTGTGGACCAAGCTGCCAGTGTGAGGGTTGTGGCGGGGTGTCAAGCCTTGCCTTGGGCAGCAGTTTGTTTGATCTTCTTTAAATCTTCAAAATAATTTAAATATCTAATAAATCTAGTAAATACATATATAAAAAATAAAAATTAAATTGATGACCTTTAAGAACATAAGAACACAAGAAAATAAGGAAGCTACAAGAGGCCGTGAGACCTACACGAGGTAGTTCCTGTTACTTAACACTACCTACATCCACCTTTCATCCCCATCCATAACACTGTCTAGCCTCCCTTTAAAGCTCCCTAATGACTCTGCACTAACTACCTGTCTACTGAGACCATGCCAATCATTCACCACCCTATTTGTGAACCAGTTTTTCCCTATTTCTTTTTTAAATCCACGCTTTTCCAGCTTGAATCCGTTACTTCTTGTTCTACCCTGGTTAATAGCCATAAGAACTTTTCCTACCTCTCCTTTATTAAATCCCTTTATCCACTTAAAAACTTCTATCAGATCGCCCCTTACTCTGGTTTAAATCTTGCAGTTTGACATTGCCAACTTTGAGCTGTTCAGCAACCTGCCCAAGGAGGTGGTGGTGTCGGGCAGCCACCGCTACCCCAGCCGGGAGTGGTCGGCGGTGGGGCGGGCGCAGGGCACCGAGGGCAACAGGGGGGTGCAGTCCTTTCCCGTGGACACCGAGGACTTCTTCAAGTACATCAAGGTACTGTATTGACCTAGTAGTGTTTTACAGGGCCTGAGCTACACTGGTGGGGTCCCGTCTCCGTAGCTACATTTATCCAGTCTTTCCTTCAATGTGTGTGTGTGTGTGTGTGTGTGTGTGTGTGTGTGGCACCTCATTTAGTCCATTGCAAACTTGTACATTGCTATGAGGGAAGCTGTACTTCTTTATGTTGTTCAGGCCTCTGCCTTTTCCTAGTTGTTTTGTATGTCCTCTTGTGTAGCGACCTTCTCTTTGTTTCCAAGTCAGCAGTCTCTCATTGCCTTCCTTGTGCCGTCTGTTATCATAGTTATCATTACTCCCATGTTGTCACCTAGGGCCTTGAAACAAGTTCATGTCTGTACTTCTTACACTACACTTCATCCTCTATGTTACTCTCACTCCTGCATCAACACTTGTGACACATCCAAAGCAGCTTATCCTTTTCCGTCTCTGATGCAGCTTTATCATGTTAACATTTCATAATGCACCATTAACTCCTTGAGGCCCAGAACGTAATTTCCATTGTAATTTAACTGCCATTAGACGATTTTTAGTGACTATAAGCAATATTGTATAGCTATGACCTGTTTAATATCCTTGTGCACTAACAATTTGGTATATTCAATTACTTTTTGTAATTTTATGGCTCGACAACAGAACATTTTATATAGCCAAGGAAAGATCTGGGCGTGAAGGTGTTACAGTAGTTCTTGAGGGTTTATTGGCGTCTGTAAGCATTGTGTTGACCTGTGATGACCCGCCCCCCCCCCCCCCCCCCTGTGTGTTGACCTGTGATGACCCGACTCCCCCCCCCCCCCCTGTGTGTTGACCTGTGATGACCCGACTCCCCCCCCCCCCCCCCGTGTGTTGACCTGTGATGACCCGACTCCTCCCCCCCCCTGTGTGTTGACCTGTGATGATCTGACTCTCCCCCCCCCCACCCCGTGTGTTGACCTGTGATGACCCTGACTTCCCCCCCTGTGTGTTGACCTGTGATGACCCACCCCCTCCCCCTATGTGTTGACCTGTGATGACCCGACTCCTCCCCTCTGTGTGTTGACCTGTGATGACCCGACTCCTCTTCCCCTCGTGTGTTGACCTGTGATGACCCGACTTCTCCCCCCCCCCCTCCCCTGGTTGTGTTGACCTGTGATGACCCGATGCCCCTCCCCCCCAGGTGGAGGTGCCGAGTCACTACGGGTCGGAGTTCTTCTGTCCCATCTCTCTGTTCCGCATCTACGGCCTCTCCGAGTTTGAGGTGATTGACACCGTGGAGGAGCCCGATGACGGGGACGAGGCGGACATCGGCGAGGAGACCCGGCAGACCAAGGGTGAGGCCGGGTTAGACTTAGAGGGAGGCCCGTCATCATTGTTATCATCATCATCATCATCATTATTATAGTAACATCTCATAATGCACAGCCTTCACTGCTTTGCTCTGTGGTTTAGGTTTTCAAAATTCAAGGTTTTC
>JACEEZ010000057.1:307500-345000 GCA_016584305.1 Chionoecetes opilio | reverse complement strand
ACGAGGTAGTTCCCTGTCAAGCGTGTCAAGCCGTGTTTCTTGTGTTGACAGTCGTGTGGCGTGTGTTGAGTCACTG
The DNA here is from genome assembly GCA_016584305.1 of Chionoecetes opilio. Lineage (NCBI taxonomy): Eukaryota > Metazoa > Arthropoda > Malacostraca > Decapoda > Majidae > Chionoecetes > Chionoecetes opilio. The sequence goes on along the minus strand of JACEEZ010000057.1, from coordinate 344,924 downwards.
TGTGTTGAGTCATGACTGTGTTGAGTCGTGGCCGTGTTGATGCTGTCGCCACACTGAGCTTAGCGGCACAGAGCTAAGGGTGCCACACGCTGAGCCAGTCTTAGAGGGCCAGTACAGGCTCGTCATTTTGTTAGAGTTGTCCCGGAGAAGTGCCATTAGCGTGTATAGTACTTGCTGGCTTCAGTGTTCCTTGTGACCCATCTGCTGCACTTTAGAGTTACTCAGTGTCAAAGTATTTACGTTCTTCAGTTGAATTGAAGGAAGGGAATTGATGTAAAGCAGTTCAGTAAAGTTCTTGTTCAGTAAAGCAGCAGACAGTTTCTCACATTTCTCACAGATTCACACAGATTCACACGAGAGACTGACTGATCGAAAGTGTCACCGTCAACAACACTATAGTCGCCACTGCACTAATGTCGCCGGGCGCCATATATTACGCATTTTAGCATCACTATAGACTTATATGCCACTGAAGAGCACACAGTAGTTTATATTATGTATCTGTCTCCAGTGGCACATACAAGTCTAGTGATGCTAGCATTTGTAATATTCGCCTGTAAAATTCGCCTGGCGGTATCAGTGCAGTGGCGACTATAGTGTTATTGACTGTACAAGCTATTCAAGAGTTGAGTGAATGGTGACGATAGCCATGAAACTATAAATTGATGATATATACAAGTGTTGATCTGTGTAGGAAAGAGCCTGTTGTATCAGTATTCAGTGTGATAGAAGACCAGGGCAGAAGACCATGAGTGAAATATTGTTAGCAGAGTTTAAGAATTGTTTCGGACCTCAGTGAATGGCCAGCCGTGTGTAACCTTTGTCCAGGGAATGGGGGTAACTCTAGTCTTGTGCTCACCCATAGTTAACTCCATCAAAAGAAAATGTAAAACCTGGTCTCTTAAAATATGCTGATAACAGTATAGAAAATAGTTCTGATGAGGATTAGTTTTTGATGGATTTAATGATATTCAAACATTATCCACTGCTTAAATATCCCACGAAGCAAAAGGCCAAAAATGTATTCTAGAGTAACTGTTGGAAAAGTAATTCATTCATTATTCTGTCAAAGAGAAGTGGTTGCCGAGGCCCAAACAGGAGACCAGCATCCCTCCTTCACTGCCTTGTCTTGTATGGCGATGACACACACACTGTCCTGACACAAGGCACACCCAGGCCCACTGTGAGGCTCTGTTGAGTAAAGTCTTTCTGAGGGACGACTGTGGGTGTTTATAATAATAATAATAATAATGATTTTATGATCGCCCGGAGGCATACAGACAAAAAAAGCAACAACAACAAGACCAGGAGTTCACTTAAGTACTAGAGCAAAACAATAAATACATAACATAGGCACATTAGGGGACATTTTATGTGTTGGCAGTCCTTATGATTATTCCTGATGGGTTAGAACATAAGAACATAAGAAAATAAGGAAGCTACAAGAGGCTGGGAGACCTACACGTGGTAGTTCCTGTGTTATGATACTGTTACTGGTGATGGGGAGAGGAGGGCAGCTATGTATAAACAAGGGTTGGGGATGGCCTGTATTATGTAGTGCTGTAAGCTACAACTAGTTCATAGCCATAACTGCGATATAGAAGTGTCAGATTATATTTATTGAACATATAAAGCACATAGTCTCCCTCAGTTAGGTCGGAAAAGCAAAGTTATTTAGAATGGATTTGCTCTTCAGTGTGATCAGCGGAGGAGCTTCAGTAATGTGTAGATGCTTTGCCAGTGAGTCTTTAGGTATGGGGCAAGAACTGTACCATTAGGCCACGGGTTCTTGCCTCTCCCTAAACTGTGATGAAACGTCTCTGCTCTTACTGTCAACAACACTATAGTCGCCACTGCACTAATGTCGCCAGGCGCCATATATTACAAATTTAGCATCACTACAGACCTGCATGCACCACTGAAGAGGCATGCACAGTTGTTTATATTATGTACGTGTCTTCAGTGGCACATACAAGACTAGTGATGCTAACATTCGTAATATTCGCCTGTAAAATTCGCCTGGCGACATAAGTGCAGTGGCGACTATAGTGTTGTTGACGGTAGCTCTTTTCATAATTACTACATGCAAAAGTTCACAAGTTCTTTTCATAATTACTACATGCAAAAGTTCACAAGTTCTTTTCATAATTACTACATTCAAAAGTTCAACAAGGACGAAGTTGAACCACACATAGGAAGGAGGACCCAAACTGAACCTCACATAAGAGAACCCAAGCTTTACTATGAGTGTTACATAGGAAGACCCAAGCTTTACTATGGGTGTTACATAGAAAGAGAACCCAAGCTTTACTATGAGTGTTACATAGGAAGACCCAAGCTTTACTATGGGTGTTACATAGAAAGAGAACCCAAGCTTTACTATGAGTGTTACATAGGAAGACCCAAGCTTTACTATGGGTGTTACATAGAAAGAGAACCCAAGCTTTACTATGAGTGTTACATAGAAGACCCAAGCTTTACTATGGTGTTACATAGAAAGAGAACCCAAGCTTTACTATGGGTGTTACATAGAAAGAGACCAGCTTTACTATGACTGTTACATAGAAAGAGAACCCAGCTTTACTATGACGTTACATAGAAAGAGAACCCAAGCTTTACTATGACTGTTACATAGAAAGAGAACCCAAGCTTTACTATGAGTGTTACATAGAAAGAGAACCCAAGCTTTACTATGAGTGTTACATAGAAAGAGAACCCAAGCTTTACTATGAGTGTTACATAGAAAGAGAACCCAAGCTTTACTATGACTTACATAGAAAGAGAACCCAAGCTTTACTATGACTGTTACATAGGAAGACCCAAGCTTTACTATGGGTGTTACATAGAAAGAGAACCCAAGCTTTACTATGAGTGTTACATAGAAAGAGAACCCAAGCTTTACTATGGGTGTTACATAGAAAGAGAACCCAAGCTTTACTATGGGTGTTACATAGAAAGAGAACCCAAGCTTTACTATGAGTGTTACATAGAAAGAGAACCCAAGCTTTACTATGAGTGTTACATAGAAAGAGAACCCAAGCTTTACTATGACTGTTACATAGGAAGACCCAAGCTTTACTATGACTGTTACATAGAAAGAGAACCCAAGCTTTACTATGAGTGTTACATAGGAAGACCCAAGCTTTACTATGGGTGTTACATAGAAAGAGAACCCAAGCTTTACTATGACTGTTACATAGGAAGACCCAAGCTTTACTATGGGTGTTACATAGAAAGAGAACCCAAGCTTTACTATGACTTGCATAGAAAGAGAACCCAAACTTTACTATGACTGTTACATAGAAAGAGAACCCAAGCTTTACTATGACTGTTACATAGAAAGAGAACCCAAGCTTTACTATGACTGTTACATAGGAAAGGAGAACCCAAACTGTATTACGAGTTTTTTTATTTTCAGTTTTTTTATTATTTCTTTACGTTGAAGCCAGAGTGAGTGTTAGAAGCGTTGTCATTAAAGTCCTTACAAGTGCCCGGCAGGAGAGAGCAGCAGGGCACCACCTAGAACTAGTCACAGGCAGTAGGGTTCCAGTATAGCTACTCTCATTTTGCTACGGACGGCATTATATGTATATAGAGGGGACATTTTTCCACTGTATTTATAAGATTTAATTTATAGTGTATATAGTTTTCAGAAGTGTGTGGTGTGTGTGTGTGTGTGTGTGTGTGTGTGTGTGTGTGTGTGTGTGTGTGTGTGTGTGTGTGTGTGTGTGTGTGTGTGTGTGTGTGTGTGTGTGTGTGTGTGTGTATGTATGTGGGTGTTAAAATGTGGCTGGGTGTCGGTCAGTGCAGTGCAGTGAACACATTTATTTTCCCGTAGCAGTGTGACATGGAGGTGATAACTTTTCCTTCTTTCTATTTAACGTCGGATTTTCCCATACAGTGTTATGAGGTTATGCCGACGATACGCTTCCATCTATCTTATCTTTCTATCTATCTATCTATCTATCTATCTATCTTCCTCTATCATAACCCTTTCTATCTATCTATCAGTTACTTTAGAGGCGACCTAAGCAAGTAGTTCTCATATTGCAGAACTATTCTAATCACTTACTCATTTATAAGAACATCAGAAAATAAGGAAGCTACAAGAGGCCTACTCATTTATGCTGATCTTGAAGTCAGTAGCAACAACATAGGAAAAGATCGCAAGTCAGTGTAGCATGAGAAAAACTCTAGAAAAAGATCTTAAGTCAGTGTGGTGTAAGAAAAACTCATCAGAACCTGAAGAAATATTGGGAGCAGTTATTAAGGCAGCCTATGTAGTGACAGGTGTTTGCTGGGGTGTCTGGACAGGTAGTCTGGTGGGCACATAAAATGATTGATTTAATGCCAAAAAAGGGGAAATGTGGCAGCCATCAGAGGTCATATGGCACTATGACAAAGCATAATGAAGGGGAGGCGTTATATAGAAATGGTGAAACGGTGAGGAAGGGGAAGGAACGGAATGTTACAGCAGGATGTATGAAAGGCAATACTGTTATGTAGGTGAATAGTAAAGGTAATGATGACTTAGCTTTAAGAATACATGGCATAGAAGTAAAGCATGGTTGATTGTGTATGGAGATAGGTGATCATGTCTTAGTCTCTGATCTTATATTTATTCAATAGATTCAGAGACTTAAGAAATGGGCTGTTCTGGGCATTGCTGTTGCTGATGATCTAGTCACTTTACCAATCACTTGAAAGATGTAAAGAAGTTCAGGTGGAGAGTGGAGAGGTTTAAGTGGAGAGAGGAGATAGAGTGGAGAGAGGAGACAAGAGTGGAGAGAGGAGATAGAGTGGAGAGAGGAGACAGAGTGGAGAGAGGAGACAGAGTGGAGAGAGGAGACAGAGTGGAGAGAGGAGACAGAGTGGAGAGAGGAGATAGAGTGGAGAGAGGAGATAGAGTGGAGAGAGGAGATAGAGTGGAGAGAGGAGATAGAGTGGAGAGAGGAGATAGAGTGGAGAGAGGAGATAGAGTGGAGAGAGGAGAGAGGAGACAGAGTGGAGAGAGGAGATAGAGTGGAGAGAGGAGATGAGTGGAGAGAGGAGATGGAGTGCAGAGGCTGTAGCATTATTATATGAAGACAGTCAAGGAATGGTTAGCAATGCACCAGTAATAAGGATGATGAGCCCTGGGTAGTAAGCAATGGGTGAGTAGGGATTAAGCACATTGTTCCCTGGTGTGCAAATGTATTTATTATTATGGTTTAGGATTGTCAAGTTTTATGTGTTTGAAGTATGCTATTTGTGATGAGCTGGTGGTGTAGATTTTGAAGTGAGTGTGTGTGTGTGTAAGCATTTTTTTCCTCTTAAGAAATATATGTTATAAAGTACACAAATGTTAACACTATTCTAGTATATGAACCAAGTAATGAAGGTGGCTTATATATTGACTTAAGAGTTCATAGCGAGTGTTATTGTGTATTTGAAGCATTTTTTCCTGCCTTCCTCCAACAAATCCTTCCTCCTTCATCTGATCTAACCATCCTGCTGTAACAATCGGTTCCTCTCCCTTCCCTCACCGTTTCACTCTGTTTCTATAACCCCTCTCCTTTATTTTGCTTTGCCATAGTGCCATAGGACCTCTGATATCTGGCACATTTCCCTTTTTTGGCATTAAATCAATCAATCTTCCCTTTCCCAACATGTCTCTGAATGTGTGTTTCTTCTCAAATATGATCTGATCTCTGAACGTCACACCAAACACTGCCCTGACCGTCACCCAACAGAGTGAAAGTGGGAACATAGAAGTAGTTGTTTTGTTTTCTATATACATGTTATTTCTTTGACCTAGTGTTCCTAATATCACTCCTGCCGGGACTGTAAAGACGTGGCAAAGATGGATAACTCAAGATGCCTGAGAAACTGGACTCTTGAGACTTGAAACATATACGTTATATTTCACTATTTTGTGTGTCTACTGACCTTGGCAACCCCTAATGAGGTCAGGTCATGATCCCTTGCCTGGGATAAGGTGACGCAAGGGTTGGGTCAAACCTGGAATGACCTCGAATGAGCAATTAACATTTAGCGAAGTTTTTACCGTTTAGGCTTCTTTCTGTACGAGGAAGAAGTGACCAGGAATGTTTTAATATGATATAATGTGAGTGACACTGATATTATATGTTCACGCCGCTCCGAAGTTGATGTTATGGAAAGGTTTTAATGGATATGTTATAAGAAAACGAATGAATTGCTGGAACAATAGATAGCTAGGCGGCAATCTTTTATTTGTGTGTTATATTATAGTGGCGGGGTTATTTGTTACCAGCGACTGTGACGATACAACTAGGATTGTCGTAAAAGATGAATCCTAATGCTATATTTTCCCATATTTTTTCTTTTAAACATGGACTACCAATAAAGATTACAAAGGAAACATTGTATCTTCTTCTTGTGACCTTTGACCTTAGTATCGCTTCCTAGGTCCTCCTCAAACCTCTCCTTAGGTAGTTAACACACTTGTCAACTCTTCCCTTGTCTATTTCACCTGGGATACTACAACATTTGCAGTAGTTTTGGTCCTTATACTAACATCCTTATTAGTATTATCATCCGTATTAGATATCCTGAAATACAATAAGAAGGTAACTGAATGCGTTATGTGTTGCGTTCGAGTGTGAAGTTTCAAGTGTTAGGAGGGAAGCATAGGGAAAAACTGGTTCACAAATAGGGTGGTAAATGATTGGAATGGACTCAATAGACAGGTAGTTAGTGTGGAGTAATAGGGAGTTTTAAAATTAGACTTAAGACAGTGTTATGGATGGGGATGAAAGGTGGATGTAGGCATAGACCACTGTATACCTGGACTGCGCACGAGACAATGTTTTGAATTGCGGGGCTGCATAGGGGCCTGCGGGGCGCCCGACAAAGAGATATAGTGGTCTATGGACTATCATATAGACTGGTTTGTCAGTATATATGATATACTGTAATCTTCGTAAATGTTTGTTCTATAATATCAAATAAAAAACAGTAAAACACGCTAAAGAAATGCCATTACGAGACTGAAGAAATATGCATGAACTTAATATTCACTTCAACTCTTTGCCATTTAAAACTTTGCGAGTCAACTTTTATCATGAAGGGTATCAATAGCAGCGCAATTTTATTAGCTTTCCATTGCTATATTTCGTTATCTGATAAATTAATTAGAACCATGCATAAATTAGCGTTAACTAAATAAATAAAATCATCAATCGGGTAATTTTCCCGATTGATGAGGTTATTTATTTACTTATATATGTATAAATTAGCGTTGACTAAATAAATAACATCATCAATCGGGAAAATTACCCGATTGATGATTTTATTTATTTAGTTAACGCTAATTTATGCATGCTGCTAATTAATTTATCAGATAACGAAATATAGCAATGGAAAGCTAATAAAATTGCGCTTCTATTGATACCCTTCATGATAAAAGTTGACTCGCAAAGTTTTAAATGGCGAAGAGTTGAAGTGAATATTAAGTTCATGCATATTTCTTCATAGTCTCGTAATGACATTTCTTTAGCGTGTTTTACTGTTTTTTATTTGATAATATTATAGAACAAACATTTACGAAGATTACAGTATATCATATATACTGATAAACCAGTCTATATGATCCGTATATATATATATATATATGAATCCGAGCGGCCCTCCGATTTACAGGCCCTTGTGCGACAGGCCGATATTCCGTGCGCAGTCCAGGTATACAGTGGTCTATGATGTAGGCTATAGTGTTAAGTAACAGAAACTACCACGTGTAGGTCTCGCGGCCTCTTGTAGCTTCCTTATGTTCTGATGTTGGAGCGTCGCACAGACAAACGACCTTCAAAGCGAGCCTAAAGCAGAAGAGGTCACAAGAAGAAGAAGAAGCAGCAGCGGCAGACGGCAGTGTTGTTGTCGAAGTGGCTGCCTCGTCGCCAAGCAGAAACAAGAACACCTTCCCCCACCACCTCCCCGTCACCAGTGTCATTATCCTGCTGTGGGAGGTCATACAAGGTGAGCTGAAATCTTCTGTTACTAAAAATAATGTCTTCCTAGAATTTTGCTGTCGGGATCGGGGAATACCCGCCAAAATGACGCATGGCTTCCCCCTCCCCTCCCAGCCGTGTCCATGTTCTCTCCGGCTTTCCCCCCCAGCCGTGTTTCCCCAATACTACCCCGCTTGTTTCCACCTGGCTAGCTACGTACACAATTATCCCAAAGTCAGCATTCCGTCCCCCTCAACGCATCCCAGTACCCGGGGAAACACATGCGATTCCCTGAAGATGCGAGAATATAATGAAATAATCCGGAAACTCCCGCTAGATCGAGAGCGCCTGACAGGGAAGCCTCTTTGCGGCGGCCGTGTTTTTGTCATCAACTTATCATCTCACGTCATATTTAACCCCTTGAGGCTCAGAACGTAATTTCCATTGTAATTTGACCACCATTAGATGATGTTTAGTGACTATATGCAATGTTTTAATAGATATGACCTGTTTAAGGCCTCTTCCATTTGTGCCAAAGTTGCATGAACCAGTTCTTTCAGTTCAGGGTTGGGTTCTGGGTTCAGGGTTGGGTTCGCGTGTCACAAATGGAACGCAAAAACCCCGTTTTTTGTTTACAAACATACTCAGCTGGCGAAGGAGGTTCTGGGGAAAAGAAATAACTTGTGATTTATGTGGGGCGGAAAAGGAGGACTTAAAACATTTTCTGTTATGGTGCCCAGCCTACAGTAATGAAAGAAAGAAAAGTGTGAGGCTACAACAACCTTACCTAGAGGAGGAAGAGGATATAGTGGGGGAGTATTTGTTCGGAGAGGGGAATGTGGAAGAAGCAAAAAGAACAATCAACAGTTTTTGGATGACCAGAGAAAATAAGAAGAAAGAAAAAGAAAGAAACTAATAAGATAGAATAAAAGAAGAAAACAAATTAAAGACCCAGACAGCAAGAAGACACACGTCAGGGAGTGCCGTTGAAAAAGACCTGACTCCCGACCAACAACTGAACTGAACTGAACTGGCGAGGCAATTTAAGAGAGAGAGAGAGAGAGAGAGAGAGAGAGAGAGAGAGAGAGAGAGAGAGAGAGAGAGAGAGAGAGAGATAACGAGTTAACGAGAGAGAGAGAGATATAACGAGAGAGAGAGAGAGAGAGAGATAACGAGAGAGAGAGAGAAATAACGAGAGAGAGAGAGATAACGAGAGAGAGATAACGAGAGAGAGAGAGAGAGAGAGAGATAACGAGAGAGAGAGAAATAACGAGAGAGAGAGAGATAACGAGAGAGAGATAACGAGAGAGAGATAACGAGAGAGAGAGAGAGAGAGAGAGAGAGAGAGAGAGAGATATCGAGAGAGAGATAACGAGAGAGATAACGAGAGATCAGTTAACAAGAGAGAGAGATAGCGAGAGATAACGAGAGAGAGATAACAAGAGAGATAACGAGAGAGAGAGAGAGATAACGAGAGATATAACTCAGCTAGCTGCTATGTGAAGGGATCATATCAAGTTTAAGATCGCGGGAACGCATGGCCCCCACCAGCCATGTATGCCTCTTTTATGCCGTCTGACATCCTCTCCGACTCGTGCATGCGGAAAACCCTTCACGATAAGAGAAATAGGGCCCAAGGCGACCATTGTTTGTTATGAACTGAAAACTCTACCCAAGCTACCCACCTCTCAATGTGAGTAGAGAAAGTTCACGGGTTTTGCTGAGTCACTACGCGCTTTGCCTCGGACCCAGGTTTTCGTGCGCAAATGGAACGCCTGAACTCTTGGGTTCCGTGAACTGGTTCTTGAAATGTCGCAAATGGAAGAGGCCTATAGTATCCTCGTCCACTACCGTAGATAACAGTAAAGTCGCCACCTGCAGTCATGTCGCCAGCCGCCATATATTATGAATTATAGCATCACTACTGATTTTTATGTGTCACTGAAGATGATACACAGTAGTTTATACCATGACTGTATAATTATATAATCTACCCTGTTTCAGCGTTGTTTTATGCTTTGTATCTGCAAGTATATACGGTTTCAAATTTCGCTACGCGTTTTTTTTCGGGCGACGACGACAGCGGTACGACACTCAGTAAATAAACACTAGATGGCGACTCTACTGTTGATAGCCACTTTGTAGATATTTTTGTAATTTGTTCATTTATAGCCCTAATATGACACAGATGAAGACACAAAATGACACAGACTTTCCAAATAGCCCCTTCTAACTTTCATGAAATCATGGATGTAGAAATGTAAGTATTAACGCCACCTCACGTCTGTAAACAGAAAAAAAAGTTGTCCTGGCGACTTAACTGTTATCTACGGTAGCTAATGTGGTATATTAAGTTACTTTTTCGTAACTTTATGGCTCGACAACAGACGATTATATTTAGCAAAGGAAAGATCTGGGCGTGAAGGGGTTAAAGGAAGAAATTTGCGTTGCTGTTTAGTGTTTACAAGTTCATTGAGAGAAGGGGGGGGGGAGTATGCAAAAGATAAAGAAAACAAATAGGTAGGCTACAGAGAAAGAGGCTGGGGGCAAGTATACAAAAGCTAGATATAGAAAAACAGAAATACAGAAAAAAAAACTGCTGGCGGCGGCTGTTACTATTATCTGACGTCAAATTTAAAGGGATTAGTAGCCGTCAACGAGCCAATTCATGTCAGATTCCCTGCATGATTCGTGTTTCCGGTGAAGTTATCCCATTATTCCGGCTTATTCAAGTTATTGTTATTTATTTATTAATTATTATTATATTTTTTATATTTTATTTTTTATTCATATATTTTATTATATTTTATATTTTTATTTATATAATTTATTTTTTATTTATTATATATATATATATATATATATATATATATATATATATATATATATATATATATATATATATATATATATATATATATATATATATATATATATATATATATATATATATATATATATATATATATATATATATATATATATATATATATATATATATATATATATATATATATATATATATATATATATATATATATACTAGCTGCAAAGCCGCCCTCCGGGCGGACTTTTTGGCTAGCTCCTGCGGAGGGCTATTGGTGGGCCTTCGGCCCACCATCTGTGTTTGGTGAGCCTTTGGCCCACCAAACACAGACTCTCCAGATAGCCCCTTCTAGCTTTCCTGAAATCATGGATGTAGAAATGTATGTATTAACGCCAACCCATTCCCATCACCCCCAACCCATTCACTCACCCATTACCCATCACCCCCCACCCATTCACTCACCCATTACCCATCACCCCCCACCCATTCACTCACCCATTACCCATCACCACACACCCATTCACTCACCCATTACCCATCACCCCCATCTATTCCCTCACCCATCACTCATCACCCCCCACCCATTCACTCACCCATCACCCACACCCATTACCCATCACCCCACCCATTCACTCACCCATTACCCATCACCCTACATCAATGTTTCCTCAATTCTCGCAACCCACTTTTTTCAAAATTCTCGCTAATAGGCTGCTAAAAAAAAGAAAGAAAAAAGTGATCGGATCATCTCATAAGTGGGCTTAAAACCTTCCCTTGGTCGACCCGATTCCAAAACTGTGCCATATGAGGGGATTGCGCCACTGGGGGCGGCACCTATCGCGGACAGACACACACACACACACACACACACACACACACACACACACACACACACACACACACACACACAGTTTCACACATAATAATATATATATATATATATATATATATATATATATATATATATATATATATATATATATATATATATATATATATATATTTATTTATATATATTTTTTTTTTTTTTTTTTTTTTTTTTTTTATATATATTATTATTATTTTATTATAATGTTATTTATCAAATTATTTTATATATAACGTGTTATCATTATTGTTATCTGCCGTCAAAGGATTAGTAGCTCGCACGAGTTAATGCTTTCAGATTCCCTGCATGATTCGTGTTTCCGGGGAAGTCATCCCATTATTTCGGCTTATTCAAGTTATTCCGGCCGTGTTATCGTTAGTGTTATCTGACTTCAAAGGATTAGTAGCCGTTAACGTGCCAAATGCTGTCAGATAATCTCAAATTCCCTGCATGATTCGTGTTTCCAGTGAAGTAACTAAATTAAAAGAAGCTTAAACACTCGTTCTGACGTTGATGTTTAGTTCAATGAATTACGAAATGTATCACATAGTTCCCAAATTTGGTAAAATTCTAGAGTCCTTTCTCTGGAGGTCTGGAGAAAAAAAAACACTAATACGGGCGGGAAAGGACTCTAGAATTTTACCCCCAAATATAGGTAGGAATCATAGGAGTGACTGATTATATGAGTTTAAATACTTCACGACTTGAGTTTACGTTAAATACTTCACACACACACACACGCACACGCACACGCACACGCACACGCACATGCACATACACACACACACACACACACACACGCACACGCACACGCACACACACACACACACACACGCACACGCACACGCACACGCACCCACACCCACACCTACATGCACACGCACACCCACACACACACACACACAGTAGACTTCTTCCATGAGCTCAGATAGTTTTTTTTAGTGTGTTTTGTGCACTCAGAGACGTCTTACGGAATTAGGTAGCTGGATGACGTTTAGACCTGGTTCACACTTCACGTTTTTCACACCAAGTTCACTTCACACCACGTTTTTCACACACCAAGTTCACTTCACACTTCACGTTCACTTCACACTTCAAGTTGCTGTGACTGTCATTGCATTGCTTCCCTTATAAATAACTTTGTTTGTGTAGCTTGAAGTTATTGTTTGTATTGCCTTGGATCACATTTGCAAGGCGGCCACCAAGAAAATAAGTGAAAAGTTAGTCTAATAAATTAATAGATTACACCACTTACGTTACAATCTCAGTGGTATTTTTACGGCACTGATTCACGCAATGCTTACTACAAACTGACATTTATTGAGCCTAAATGGAGAGTTTCTGCCTTGGAAATGTTCTTGTTAGTGATTTGATTGGCGCGGCCTTCGTGATAACAGCCTCGATAACTCTCACAGGATTACATTTAATATAATCAGTGACGCACCCAGGGGGGGGGTGTAATTGGGCAATGCCACCCCCCCACCCACCCCCGAAATTTCCTTCCTTGTAAGAAATCAGGGTAAACTTCCAGATGAACACCGAACTTCCTTTGTTGGACGAAATTATTTGTTTCGGGTGAGTTTTGATGTGTTATGAATTAATCTGCTAACCGCTTCTGTTGCAAATACATTTTTTTTTTTTCAATAATGGCAATTTTTTTTTTTTTTTTTTACTAACTGAATCTATACCTAAACTAACCTTTACCTAACCTAACCAATACCTAACCTAACCTTTACCTAACCCAAATTTTTTTTTTTTTTAAACTCCTAAACTTTACCTAAAAAAAAAAAAAAAAAAAAATTGCGACAGAAACGCTTAACAGATTAATTCAAAACTCACCAGAAAAAAATAGTTTCGTCCACCAAAGTGAGTTCGGTGTTCATCTGGAATAATACCGAAATCAGAATACACTAACAGTCGGTTATAAACAAAATATTACAGGTTGTAGCGCTGTGGCCGCGTCACCTGTCCGTGTACATCGCACCTTGATTTGGTGGCACTTATGCTTCACGTAATGCCTTGGACAAGCCTCTAAAGCCTGGTTCACAGTAGGCTTTTTTGGGCACTTTTGTAGCGTGGGGAAGTCGGCCTCTTGCGGGCTAGTGCGGAGATTACGTTCACACACGCAATTCGTTTCGGCAGACACCGGGAAACAAATGCTGGTTTGTTGTTGTTCCCGCTTCCCCGTAGTATTGAGGGTTTCATTTTTTCATTGATATCATCTACTAAATCAAACCCTACGTCTAACCTTACATAATCTGATTTAAACTAACAACAGTTTATGGCTGTAGCTAAAACGGAAAATTTTCGGTATTATATGTATCGCCCTTGGCATGGAAATAGGGGAAATTGGGATTCAAATTAAGGATGAAAAGATCTGCACGATGATGTAAGTTAAATTTGTTAGTTTTTAGTGCCCAATACCGAAATTATACCAATAATTGGGGTGATTGGGAAGAGGGTGGTGCTGGCTTCTGCGTTTATTTGAATTTGGCGCGCGAAATTCTCAGCCGCTCGGCCGATAAAAGACCGATCGAGCGGTGTGTCAATTTTTTTTTAAACATAGGGCGATCATGACTCCCAGCCCCAGTCTCAGACCTCTTCTCCGACTTCCCCGCGCTACAAAAGTGCCGAAAAAAGCCCAGTGTGAACCAGGCATAACGCTGCCAAAGCTATTGTTGCAGCAACAGAAATAAGAAATAAGACCTGAAAAGAGAATCAGCTGATGGCGGGAAAAAATTATAATCCATCGGCTAGCGAGAAATCTGGCGGGTTTACTAGACTGGCTGGCGGGTTTACTAGACTGGCTGGCGGAAAAATAATTGGCCCCCCGTCGAAAAAAATTCCTGGGTGCGTCCCGGACAGTATACTACACAAGCACGGCCGTCACGCATCTATATATACTTTATTTACATCTATTACAGTTTAACATAGCACAAAACAAACAAGGGATAAAATATATATATATAGTACACATAAAAAGCAATACCGTAGATGAGCATCTCTATAAGAAACTAAGAAAAACGCTTTTCATATACAATGGACCCGTTTACTCACACCTAAAACACGGAGTATTATAAAGCTTTGGGTGCAATATAGGCTACATATCACTGTACTCATATTCTTTTTGCTGAGAAATGCACCATAAATGAAATATATGGCCTTTTTGGGGCCAAAATATCACAACACGGCGGAACGCGCTGTCATTGGTTGTGACGTAGTAACTGCAGACTCAGATCTCGCCTGATCAGCTGATCGGCTTGTTTTGGCTCAGCAAACCGCAAATTATAGTTTTATTTTACTAACCTAACTAACCTTACTAACTTGCATTACCCCTACTACCGCAAGATGACCAGTAATCCTCCTTCAAGTGATGTAGTAGGTATTCACTGTGTTTGTGAATATGTAAGTTGTAGTTTATAAGGAAAAAGTGGATAGACAGAGCGAAGTGGCCCGTGACACCAGACAAGTGATGACTTCTGGGATCGGCATTCCTTATAGGGAGCTTAAATGAACCTGCAATGACATGTACAGCTAGACAGATAGACGAACTCATAGAGGAACAGGTAGAAATGTATGGTTAGTAAAGGTTGTAGTGGTGAGTAGAGTGACGAAGGGTGTATGTTTTGCTTATGTGGGGAAAGAAAGCCATACATTTCTACCTGTTCCTCTATGAGTTCGTCTATCTGTCTAGCTTTACATGTCATTGCAGGTTCATTTAAGCTCCCTATAAGGAATGCCGATCCCAGAAGTCATCACTTGTCAGGTGTCACGGGCCACTTATCTCTGTCTATCCACTTTTTCCTTATAAACTACAACTTACATATTCACAAACACAGTGAATACCTACTACATCACTTGAAGGAGGATTACTGGTCATCTTGCGGTAGTAGGGGTAATGCAAGTTGGTGTATTAGTAGGTAGTACATAATAGTAGCGGCCGCTTCACAGCTGTTTTGCTCTGTTGTCTAAGCTAGTGACGTCACAACATGGCGCCAGTCGTTTTAGAGCGTATACATTTTCCTGTACTTAAATTGGCTGTATCATCAAAAATACTGTTCACATAGAAAAATCAACATCACTGCCCAACTATATGAGGCTTAAAGATGTCAAATCAATCCTTACCTCAAGTAGAGTAAACGGGTCCATTATATCAAAATAAATAACCTCAAACTCTCTAGATTGGCTTATAAAAATGCCAAAATGCATTTTTTTTAACGTAAACAACTAAAATTTCAATTAAGAATTTCTTTATCAAAAAATGTCTAACTGTCGATCTTTCTCCCTCCTGTCCTCGCCACAGAAAACGCGAAAAAAATTCTGGCCCCCGTCGAAAAAAAATATTGGGTGCGCCCCTGATGCGTCTATAATAAAACATCTATAGACTTTTAAAGTATGTCAAGTTATGTAAAGAGAAAAGTAATGTGTGTATGTAAAAATGTAAAGTATGATAGTATGTCTATTGTCTAATTATTGTCTGTTAATCTTGGTATAATACACAAGCCTGGCCGTCACGCATCTGTCAATCCTTTCTGCTGTCCTCGCAGAGTCGCCACGCATCGCACACCCCTTCAAGGTGGCCCCTGGAGCCACCCCACTGCGCGCCGCCCCTCTCTGCTCCCTCGCCTTGATCACAGCCCTCAGCCACTCCCGTCATTGTTTTCCCGAAGGCGAGGCTGCAGGCAAGGTTAGGGGGTGACATGAGGCTTCTGGTGGCGTTGTCGCGGAAATGACACGCCTGCCTGGGTGGTGAGGTGGTGAGGTGGTGATTAGCGACGTGATGTATTGCGTGGCTGTCAATCATAAGAACATAAGAACATAAGAAAATAAGGAAGCTACAAGAGGCTGCGAGACCTACACGTGGTAGTTCCTTTTACTTAACACTACCTACATCCACCTTTCATCCCCATCCATGAATTTATCTAACCTCCTTTTAAAGCTCTCTAATGACTCCGCACTAACCACCTGTCTACTGAGTCCATTCCAATCATTACCACCCTATTTGTGAATCAGTTTTTTCCTATTTCTTTTTTAAATCTACGCTTTTCCAGCTTTTTAAATCCTGCATCTTGGAAACTCCCGCCAATATACCGCGGTTGCCTGGGTGGGTTGTGAGCTAGGATAATATATAAGGTTGTATGCTGTAGTTGTAAGGTACCCATTATCCATGTAATTTATTGTGTGGTAGTAATAGTATCCATGTAGTAGTATGCATGTGATTTATTGTGGTAGTAATAGTATCCATGTAGTAGTATCCATGTGATTTATTGTGTGGTAGTGATTAACCATGTGATTTATTGTGCGCTGTCAATTCTGGTGTCTCGGTGAAGGATTGATTGGTAGCAGCAAGATTAATGGACTATCTATGTATCTATTGTCTATTCTATTATCTATTATCTATTAAAGTAATCGTCCAGACCCATTTTTTTTTGCCTAATTATGTTGAATGTACATTCAAAACACCTAATCCACCAAAAATAATTGATTTCCAGGCCTTATTTCCGTAAAAAAACACGACTTTTGTAAAAAGCGCGCGAAAAAAAAAATCTTCCCTCCACAGGGCTACGACTGTTATTGATGACGTCGAAACAGGGACGCCCGCAGACACTCTGTCTGACACCTGTCGGCAAATGTTATGATGAGCGATTGTACTTCGGTGTCAAACAGTGAATCTGTCGCTGTGACCGACACCCTTCCCACACACACGCCTGCACACACGCCTCCTTCCCACACACACGCCTGCGCACCAGCACCCTTCCTGCACGCACACACACACACACACACACACACGTGTGTGGAGGGCGTGTGTGTGGGAAGGAGGCGTGTGTGCAGGCGTGTGTGTAAGAAGGGTGTCGGTGTGCAGACGTGTGTGTGGGAAGGAGGGTGTGGTGCAGGCGTATTGTGGGAAGGGTGTCGGTGGTGCAGGCGTGTGTGTGGGAAGGAGCGTGTGTGCAGCGTGGTGTGGGAAGGGTGTCGGTGTGCAGGTTTTGTGTGTGGGAAGGAAGCGAGTGTGTGGGAAGGAGGGGGTGTGTGTGGGAAGGGTGTCGGTGTGCAGGCGGGGTGTGTGAGAAGGAAGCGTGTCTGCAGGCGTGTGTGTGGGAAGGAGGCGTGTGTGCAGGCGTGTGTGTGGGAAGGAGGTGTGTATGCAAGCGTTGTGTGTGGAAGGGGGGGTGTGTGCGGGCGTGTGTGTGGGAAAGGTGTGGGTGTGCAGGCGTGTGTGTAGGAAGGAAGCGTGGGGTGCGGGCTTGTGTGGGGGAAGGAGGCGTGTATGCAAGCGTGTGTGTGGGAAGGAGGCGTGTATGCAAGCGTGTGTGTGGGAAGGAGGCGTGTGGCAGGCGTGTGTGTGGGAAGGGTGTCGGTGTGCAGGCGTGGGGTGTGGGAAGGAGGCGTGTGTGTGGGTAAGCGGCGTGTTTGCAGGCGGTGTGTGGGAAAGAGGCGTGTGTGTGGGAAGGGGTTTTGTCGGTGTGCAGGCATGTGTGTGGGAAGGGGTGTCGGTGTGCAGGCGTGTTGTGTGGGAAGGAAGCGTGTTGTGCAGGCGTGGTGTGTGGAAAGGGTTGTCGGTATGCTGGTGTGTGTGTGTGGGAAGCAGGCGTGTATGCGGCGTGTGTGTGGGGAAGGAGGCGTGTGTGCAGGCGTTGTGTGTGGGAAGGAGGCGTGTATGCAGGTGTGTGTGTGGGAAGGAGGCGTGTGTGCAGGCGTGTGTGTGGGAAGGGTGTCGGTGTGCAGGCGTGGTGTGGGAAGGAGGCGTGTGTGCAGGCGTGTGTGTGGGAAGGATGCGTGTATGTAGGCGTGTGTGTGGGAAGGAGGCGTGTGTGCGGGTGTGTGTGGGAAGGAGGCTTTGTGTGGTGGAAAGAGCGGTGTGTGCGGGGCGTTGTGTGGGAAAGAGGCTTTGTGTGCAGGGTGTTGTGGGGGGAAGGAGGCGTGTGTGCAGGCGTGTGTGTGGGAAGAAGGCGGTATGCAGGCGTGTGTTTGGGAAGGAGGCGTGTGTGCAGGCGTGGGTGTGGGGGAAGGAGGGTATATGCAGGCGTTGTGTGTGGAAGGGAGGCGTGTATGCAGGCGTGTGTGTGGGAAGGGTGTCGGTGTGCAGGCGTGTGTGTGGGAAGGAAGCATGCTGCACCCATAAAGGATGCATGCATGTGGCATATAGCAAAAGAAATCTATCAGAAACACCCAAATATCTTCAAGTACTATATTTACCCTCTGTGTTTACGTGCCTCTGATCGGGCGCGCGGGAAGAGGAGCCTCCCTGATGCTACGTCACCGAGCCTGAGCCTGAGCGTCTGCAAACCTTGAGGAGTGTTTGAGAACTCGGGGAATTTGCAGATTTTGATTGCGGATTTTTTAAAAAACGGCTGACTGGATACAAAAATTTGACGACGTATTGTTGATATACTCGTTAATGCATGGCTATGATTTGATTGCATTAAATCAGGAATGATGAAATGGTCTGGACGATTACTTTAAGAACAGATCTGTAAACAGTGGATTTGGTTGAATCTTGTTTTTCTCAGACGTATGTTTTTTACCTTGTCTAAAGGATCAAACCCCTTGGTTATGCTGCAATGTGTGCGAGAGAAAATCTTTTAGCCTGGTGTGTTGGCCTGGTGACACAATTCATATATCCTGAAAAACACACACACCACACATACACACACACACCCCACACACCACACACACACACACACACAGGAGTGTAAGAAACATATACAATAGTTTAGATTTTTAGACAGTTATAAGGTATAAAAAAATGCAGTGTTTCCTCCATGTAATAAAGCGATACAAGTGTGTTCTCCGATGCTGGAATGAACACGATGATAACACATCCTGACAAACCATACTTCTTTTATAAACTTTTTCGTTCTCATTTTCAAAGAAGATATTATTCATTCAACTTGATCTTAATGATAATTTTTCATTTGCGTTGATATTTTGATTATCTTTTTTTTTCACTCAAATTTTGTGAGAGCATGGGCTTAGTGAAAAATTGTTTGGTGTTCTGGTACGGAGTGGTCTGTGGCGGGTGTTCTGGTACGGAGTGGTCTGTGGCGGGTGTTCTGGTACGGAGTGGTCTGTGGCGGGTGTTCTGGTACGGAGTGGTCTGTGGCGGGTGTTCTGGTACGGAGTGGTCTGTGGCGGGTGGATGAAACACACTGGGGTCAGTCGGGTGTTTCTTGACTCACTACTGTGTGTTTGTGACCCGGCGCGCCCCTCAGTGGGGGTCCAGTTTGCTCGCCTTGGTGCCTCTCGTTTGTCAAGGCCCAGGGGCGCGCGTGGCCTGGCTTGGTTGGCAGCGGTGCACCGATCAGCAGGGCCGCGGATGCGAGGTGTCCGCTGCGGGCATCGTAGGATATCTGAACGTTGAAGTCGTTTCGGAGGCGTGCGTTTGAATTGCCCCTTGTGGCCCATGACCTTCTTGCGGTGTTTGGCGGGCACGTGAACAGTCCTGGTGAACGCCGCCTCTTCGGGAACCTGAGGGGTCACGTTGGTCCTTGGCCAGGCTCTTGCACGAGTCCTCAGTGACGCTGAGTCCCCGGCAGCCGCAGGCTCGGCGTGGCCTGTCGCGGCAGGTGTGGTGGCCGGGGCACGCAGGGCGTCCCACCATGCCAGGCGGCGATCATCGCACGCACAGCTCAGCGTAGCAGCAATCCACATCACGGCCTTGTCCGCCTCGAAGCGTGACCCCTGCCGCTGCTGCTATCGAGCTGGATGTGCCACGCCGTACTGGTTCTGCAGGGCGTGCAGCACGCTGGCCGCCTCGCCCTGCAGCAGTGAGCAGTATCGGCGGGCACGTGACAATGAACAGCTCCACATAGGCACGGCACGGCGCGGCGGCCTCTTTCCCAGCCCCGGAATGATCCTCGCAATTTATTGCTTTCTGCTTTGTCCTCTACCGCAACCTCCTCCATGAGGCTCTTCCTCTTCTGATCTGGTCCACTTCCTTTTCTGGTTCATCTCCTCCCACAGCCTCCGACAAGGCTCTCCTCTTCCAATTTGATGTCTCCTTCCTTCCCTACGTGATGCCCTTTTCCCAGCCCCCCTCGATGAGGCTCTCTCTTCCATCGCTTTCTCTAGTTTCTCGTCTCCCGCGGCGGTGTCAAAGCAGGGCATTCCCACAACTGCCACGTGGCGACCATGGCGTTGATGTCCTCGAAGCAGCGGTTCACGCCACGGTCTTTGCCCCGAATCGTGGGGGAAGGCCGCTGCCAGCCGTCTATCTGGAAGAGCACCTGGATTTTTGCTGCTGCAGGTCGTGCAGCATGCAGGCGGCCTCCCCCCCGCAGCATCTGGGAGTACTCAGCGGGGCACGTGACAGTACAAACCACGGTGACCAACGCCTGGGGCCCCCGCGGCAACACCTCCTGGGGCGATTCGTTCCCTGCCTGCTCCCCGGCATCTTCTTCACGAGTACTGTTTTTACTGCTTGGTCCCCTTTTCCTCAGCCTCTCGATGGGGCCAAAACGTTGCTTTTCCTTGCTTTCCATTACGTTGCTCTGAGTATTACCAAACTTATTCCCCTTTTCAACATTCTTCCCCTGAATTACTGTCCTTCCTCATCCCATGTTTTCTCTCCCTTTGACCTCCCTGGTCCTCCCGATGGTCGGGGACGTACAGGGGGAAGGCGAGGTGTGGCCAGGAGGGAGGGAGGAGGACCCAAAGCACACCACAAAACCCCTTCTCGTCATACCCCCACTTCCTGGGTCTACTCCCCCTCCTCTGCCCACGTCAGTCTGCCGTGAGTCCCTTCCAGCTCCACCTCCCGCCAGGCTCTCCCCTGCGGCTCCTGCGCCCTTTCACGCCGCTTTTCACAAATCATGCCGCGGCGCCTCGCTTTTCTTGCTGTCAATATGATTTAGTTTCCCGCATGTTCTCCTCCTTTTCTGTGGTCTTCTTTCCCTCAGCCGCCTTGATGGGGCTTGCCTCTTCCTTTCCCTCAGCCGTGATACCCGCAGACTCGGCGTGGCCTGCCCGCGGCAGGTGTTGTGTGGCCGGGGCAACGCAGGGCGTCCCACCATGCCAGCGGCGATCATCGCACGCAGCTCAGCGTAGACAGCCATCCACATCACAGCCTTGTCCGCCTCGAAGCGTGACGCTGCCGCTGCTGCTAATCGAGCTGGATGGCCCCGCCGTACTGGTTTGCAGGGCGTGCAGCACGCTGGCCGCCTCGCCCTGCAGCACGCGAGCAGTACTCGGCGGGCACGTGAAAAATGAACCAGCTCCACATAGGCACGGCACGGCGCGGCGGCCTCTTTCTCAGCCCCGGGAATGATCCTCGCAATCATTGCTTTCTGCTTTGTCCTCTACCCGCAACCTCCTCCATGAGGCTCTCCTTTTGATCTGTCCATTTCCTTTTCTTGTATCCTCTCCCGCAGCCCTCCCTCGGGGGGGGGGGGGGTGAGGATGAGGCTCTTTCTTCATCGCACAGCCTCCCCCGATCATGTCCTCTCCCCAGCCTCCTCGGGGGGTGTGAGGATGAAAGGGTTCTTCTCTTCCATCGCGTTCTCCAGATCTCTGCCGTGGCCTCCTCGGAGGTTGCGCCTCCCGGGCTGGGGGCTGGTGCGCGCTTGTGGCTCGCCGCGCCTCACGGTCCGCCGCGGATTCCTTCTTGCCGGACGCCTCCGCTTCTTACATGTGCACCAAAGATCCTGAAGAAGGCGGGAGGAAGGCCGGCAGCCAGGCCTTTTCTTTTCTCGGTTGGTTTGAGTTAAGTTTCAGTCTCCATAAACCCGATTTTGGCCCCGCCTCCCTTTTTGGGAAGCAGACTTTCTCAAAGTCTTTTTCTGATCAGTCACACTCGCAAAACACCCAAGGTTTTCATATTAAGGATCTTTTTGCCTACTGATTGGAACCTTGTGAGAGGAGCTTGGAGTTACGGAAGCTGGAGTTACGGAGAAGCTGTAGTTGAGATGTTTGGTGGCCTCGGACTTTGGGATTTCCCATTTATTTTGTCTTGCCTTCTGATTGGAACCTGTTGGTTCCAAGCTCCGCCCGCCCAGCCAATCAGAGGGAGAGAGGAGCTGGAGTTACGGCGCCTCGGACTTCTGGGTATTTCCCCATTTATTTTTGTATGATTAATCAATCTGTGCTTTGTATATATAATTTTAATATTTTATATAATATAATATATATATATATATATATAATATATTATATATATATATATATATATATAGAGAAGGAGAGAGGACGGAGAGAGAGAGAGGGGAAGGAGAGGAGAGAGAGAGGAGAGAGAGAGAGAGAGAGAGATAGTTAGACAACAGACAGACACAAACAGATAGAGATACAGAGACTGATATCGACAGACAGACAGATGGACAAGTACGCAGACAGACAGCACAGACAGCCAAAAAAATTGATGAGACTAATTAGGGATGGATAGAAAGATAAAAATAGACCAACTAGAAAGACAGAGAGACAGGACACAGATACAGAGACTGATAGAGATAGACAGGATGCAGAGACAGGAAGCATAGACAAAATCATACAGACAGATTACAGGACAGACAGACACACAGGACAGACAGGACAGCCGGCCAGCCAGATTAGACAAACCAGTCAGACAGGTACACAAGACAGACACACATATTCAGAGATCATATCATAGACAAGAGACAGACTACAAGACAAACAGATCGTGGATAGACAGACAGAACCATCATTCTCCTTTTTTTTACCTTCGCACCTATTCATATTTTTTACCCTTCCCTAATTACGCATTAACCTATCAGCTAATTAAACAGTTATAGTCATTAGTCAGTCGTTAAACCCAGGTGGCTTATTAGTTTTATGAAAGTTCAGTAATGGTGTGTCAATTATGGGGCATTTCTTAGCTAGATTTTTTCTTCTTCTAAAATTCAATAGCTAGAATCCTTTGTTTCTCTTTAGGTTCATTTTTTCCTTCTAAAGTTCAATAGGTAGACATTTTTTCTTCAAAGGCAATAGTGAGACCAGTATTTCCTTCAAAGTTCAATAGTTAGACCATTTTTTTTCCTGCTAAAGTTCAATAGTTAGGACCATTTATTTTCCTTCTAAAGTTTAACTAGTTAGACCATTTTAATTTTCCTTCTAAGTCAAGAGTTAGGACCCATTTTTTTCCTTCTAAAGTTCAATAGTTAGACCAATTTTTTCCCTTAAGTTCAAGAGTTAGACCATTTTCCTTCTAAGTTAAATAGTTAGACCATTTTTTCTTCTAAAGTGCCATAGGTAAAGACATTTTCCCTTCTAAAGTTCCAATAGTTAGACCAGTTTTTCCCTTCCTTAAAAAAAAAAAAGTTTAATAGTTAGACCATTTTTTCCTTCTAAAGTTTCAAGAGTAGACCATTTTTTTCCTTCTAAAAGTTCAATCGTTAGACCATTTTTTTCCTTCTTAAAGTTCCAATAGTTAGACCATTTTTTCCTTCTTAAAGTTCAGATGAGACCATTTTTTTCCTTCTAAAGTTAATAGTTAACCATTTTTTTCCTTCTACGTTCAATAGTAAGACCATTTTTTTCCTTCCTAAAGTTCAATAGTTAGACCATTTTTTTCCTTCTAAAGTTCAAAGAGTAGGACCATTTTTTTCCTTCTAAGTTCAATAGTAGACCATTTTTCCTTTTAAAGTGTATCAAGGCAAAAACTGATCATTGATTGAAATTAAGAAAATATAAAGATAACTATATCAACAATTACAAAACCGTACTATATGTGTTATAATATAACAGGTTATATAAGCAGGTTAATATTTACTGTCTATCCTTAAGGACTGATAGAAGAATTAGACAAACAGACAGATAGGTAGATAGACAGACAGACAGGCTCGCAGACAAAACACATATGATAGTATACATAAGATGAACAGACAGACAAGACAGGCAGATAGATAGATACAGAGATTAACAGACAAGAAAGACAGAGATAGATAGATACATAGATAACAGGACGGACACGGACAGGCAGATAGATAGATTACAAGATTAACAGACAGACAAGACAGGCCAGAAGATAGATAGCATAGATAACCAGACAGACAAGACAGGCGATAGATAGATAAATAGATTAACAGACGACAAGCCAGGGACAGATAGATAGATACATCGAGAACGACAGGACAGACAGGCAGATAGATAGATACAGAGATTAAACATGACAGACAAGACAGACAGATAGTAGATACATAGATTACCAGACAGACAAGACAAGACAGATAGATAGATACATAGATTAACAGAACAGACAAGACAGCAGATAGATAGATAAATAGATTAACAGACAGACCAAGACAGGTAGATAGATAGATACATTAGATTAACAGACAGACAAGACAGAGATAGATAGATACATAGTTACAGACAGAACAAGACAGGCAGATATATAGATACATAGATTAACAGACAGACAAGACAGACAGTAGATAGATACATAGATTAACAGACAGACAAGACAGACAGATAGATAGAACATAGATTAACGACAGACAGACCGGACAAGATAGATAGATACATAGATTAACAGACAGACAATCCAGGGCAGATAGATAGATACATAGATTAACAGACAGACAAGACAGACAGATAGATAGAATACAATAGATAAACAGACAGACCAAGACAGGACAGAGAGATAGATACATAGATAACAGGGACAGACAAGACAGACAGATAGATAGATAGTATATAGTAGATAGATAGATAGATAGATAGATAGGACAGATAAATATACTAGATAGAGGAGACATTATAGACATACAGATATCTAATATACTAATAGGACTAGCCCCCCGTGTGTGTTTGTGTGGTGTGTGTGTGTGTGTGTGTCTGTGTGTGTGGTGTGTGTGGGGTGTGTGGTGTGTAGTGTGTGTGTTTTGGGTACGAAACTGTAAATTCAATTTTGATGAGTAAGCTCAAAAAATCGCAAAAATCGTAGGTGGTAGTCGCTTGGTCCCATGTCGATTGAATAATTTTGAAGGGGGTTTGGGCTAAAAACACTTTCTAGAGTATTAGATACAGGAAAAACTCTGCGTTAATGTCTTGCCCCATGTCACTACTCCGTAGGACGCATGGACTTAACATTTGGGTGAGTTTGTGTGAGTTTGTGTGTTTGAAATCACACGGAACACAAAGGGTTGGAATCACACGGAACGTGGTCTACCCAAAGCACTTTGACAGTGACCAACGACAGAGTGGAGTTGCAGAACATGTTGTCTAATATATACACTACTACAAGCATCAATACAGGTTCACGAAGGCCCACAAGCACTGTGTTACAACTAGGTAAACACACACACAGTTTTTTAGATTGGTTTAGTGACAAAAAAACATTAATACAATGAACATAGGAAATAAAAACATAGTTTGACATTATTTTGTCCAAAATAATATTTTTACTTTACGCTTCGAAAATTGAGTTGACGTTATTGCAGCAGACAACTCAAGAATATAATTTCAAAATATCGCTAAATAAAACTACACAATTTCTTTGCATTGTCATGCAATCCATCAGATTACTTCATACTTGTGAATTCAGCATAGGTATTATTTTGTCTTACGTAAGTGATACAGGACATCTTAACAACAATGTTCTTCTGTTTGTACAGCATTACTATTTACATTTCATTACATTACATTATTACATTATACTCTCTGAAACGCATTACAGTCGCGGTACAGCAAGTGGGCCCGATAAAATGGGCTGAAACTACCAAAATCATGTGCAGAGCATCTTCGCTCATCCACTTTGTAAACTATTCCAAGCTTCCCTTGACAGAGTTACAGTACCAGGAGGCGTGGAAAAGTCAGTAGGTATTCCCGTACCCAAAAACAACCCTCCAAAGAGTTTAATGATCTACGAGCCGTAGCCCTAATCAATTATTATGAAAAGTTTGAACATATGGAAGAGATACTTAGGTAAATATAGATCCTTTAAGAGGACCCCATTGCAGTTGCTTATCGACAAGGTAGGAGCTGTTTTCAGGATGCTGGGTAACCTTACTCACCAAACTATTTTGAACATTTAGAAACACAAAAAATAAAAGGTTAGATCTATTTATAGACTTTAAGCAGTGCCTTCAATACAATCAGCCCCATGTTTTTTTACTTTGGAAATTATTAGAAATGAATGTAAACAGTAAAATTATTCTGTGGATTTATAGTACTTCGCAAAAGACCCACAATATACTAAAAAAGAAATGTTAAATCGAACGTCTCACAATACGGAGCTCCTCAAGGGTGTGTTCTTTCGCCGTTACTTTTCACTCTGTACACAATAATTGCAAAAGCAACTATCCTAGGTCCATTAGGTCAAATATGCAGACGATAACTGAAATTATAGTAAAATTAAGAATGATAAATCAACGAGGAAGTTGAAAAATCAAGTCAAAACTTGTAAATGGTGTAATGAAATTTCTGAACTCTCAATGTAAAGAAAACAAAGAAGATTAATAGATTTTAGAGTAAAAAAATGATATGCCGACCCTATGTATAGCCCAATGAACAAGTTGAAAAGAGTGACTGAATACACGACGTCAGGCATAAGCATTGATGACAAATTAACAGCTCTCCAATGTACCAACAGATGTACAAGAAATGTCAGCACGTATCCATTCTAAGGATTATTGGGAAACATCCGAGAGATAAAGTAATATTGTCTCTATCTATAAGTCAGCAGTAAATCCACTTGGTTTCTTCAATGACATTATGGTAGGGAAGAAATAACATGTAAAGACAAAAATAAAATGAAGAAAACTGTAAAGCACGGGGTAGACTCCACGCAAAAACTGACCACTAGATGAATATACAATAGCGTGTAATGAAGCAGTTAGTACGATCCTGAATGATGCAATCACCCACTGAACTGTCCAAAATTACACTTTATACGTAGATCAGGCAGAGATTAGCACTCCTAGGCAAACACACAAGTAGATTTAAATTTTTTTTTATTCCAATAGAATATTAAAAAACTGTACAACTATATAGATCCAGTAAACTTAGGTACTGTCCATAGTTATATCACTGGGTGCGTGCAATATAGTGTGGTGACAGGGTATCTGGTATTATGAATGATACTGTAAATAGTATGATATATACTTAATTTTGTATTGTAAATGTTATTTCACTTTACGGGTGATCTTTATGCCAAAAAACGAATTTCTGTTGTATGTATTTCAATGTGACAATTTAATAGTGATATTATATTATCTATCTATCTTATGTACACAGGCGCATCTCTGGTGGTTGTCCTGCTCCATTCGACCTGTTTCATCTAAGACTGTGGGAATAACACGTATAGTCTTTGTAAATGATTGACGTTGATAGTCAGGAATAAAAGCCTTAGTGGTGTAAAACCTGATGTATAGTAAAAGTGTCGGGGTTAAATTAAGCGTCCAGACCATTTTTTTTGCATAATTATGTGAAGTAATGTCAAAAACACCTAATCCACCAAAAATGATTGATTTCAGGCCTTATTTCCGTAAAAAAACACGACTTTTGTAAAAAGCGCGCGGAAAAAAGAAATCTTCCCTCCAACAGGGCTACGACTGTTATTTGGGAAATGGGGGTGGGGGGGGACGGCAGAACAGGGACGCCCGCAGTACACTCTGTCTGGACACCTGTCGGCAAGTTATGATGAGGATTGTACTTCCGGTGTCAAAAACAGTGAATCTGTCGCTGTGACCGACCACCCTTCTCACACACCACGCCTGCACACACGCCTAATCCCACACACAATTTTTTCACTCTCCCAAATTATGGTACCTATCACTATTCGTTTAGTCTTTAGTCATCGTAAACCGTCTTAGTTTTATGAAGGGTTAGTATGTAGTAAATTATGGTTTTTCTTTAGCTAGATTTTTTCTTCTTCTAAAATCATAGCTAAAATCTTTTTTCTTCTTCTATTTTCATTTTTTCCTTCAAGTTAAATGTAACCTTTTTTTCCCTTTAAAGTTCAAGGGGAATTTTTTTTTTTTTTCCTTCTAAAGTTCATACTGGATTCTTTTTTCTCTAATTTCTTTCTAAGTCAATCTGAATCCTGTTTTTTTTCTAAAGTTCGATTTTTTTCTTCTAATTAAATATTTGACATTTATTCCTTCTAAAGTTCATTTTAAACCAAATTTTTCTTCTAAGTTCATGTTATATTTTTTCCTTCTAAGTTCAATTTAACCATTTTTTCCTTCTAAATTTAATAGTTAGACCATTTTTCCTTCTAAGTTCATAGTTAACCATTTTTTCCCTCTAAGTTCAAGAGTTAGACCATTTTTTTCCTTCAAATTCAACAGTTAGACCATTTTTTTTCCTTCTAAGTTAAGAGTTGACCTTTTTTTTTTCTCTAAAGTTCACAAAACCTTTTTTCCTTCTAAGTTCATATTAGACCATTTTTTCCTTTTAAATTTAAATTCAAGGCAAAATGTCATGTGATTGAATTAGGAAATAAAAGATACTATATCAACATTCAAACCTTTCACCTATATCTGTTATAACAGTTAAATAAGCAGTAATTTTTATCTTCTTCCATAAGACTGATACAAACGATATTTAGGACAAACAAATAGGTAGTCGAAAAGATAGAAACAGACAGACAAGCTCGCAACAAACTATTGATAGTAATAATTACACAACAAGAAAAAGGCAGATAGATATGTGCATAGTTTTAACCAACAGCAAGACGCAGATAGGTAGATAACTAATTAATCGACAAACAGGCAGATAGTAGATGCATAATTAACAACGCAACGGGCAATAGATTAATACTAATTAACAGACAGACAAAAACGACAGATAGATAGATGCATAGATTAACAGACAACCAACAGGCAAAATAGATACATAGAGTAACCAACAACAAGACAGGCCAATAGTTTTAGATACATAATTAACAGACAGACAAAACGGGCAGATAGATAGATCATAGATTACCAACAGAAAAAACAGACAAGATAAAATGTTTCATAGTTTAATAAAGACAGACAGACAGTATAGATAGATAATAGATTAACAACAGAAAAGACAGGCGATCATAGTTTACATAGTTAACAGACAGAAAAGACAGACATATAAAGATATCATAATTAACAGACCAGACAGACAGCAGTAGATAGATACTGATTAACAGACAACAAGACAGGCAGTAGATAGATACATAATTAACAGACAGCCCAAGACAGGCAATAGATAGATACATAGATTAACAGACGACAAGACAGGCAGATAGATAGATACATAGATTAACAGACGACAAGACAGACAGATAGATAGATACATAGATTAACAGACAGACAAACAGATAGATAATAGATAGATAGATAGATGATAGATAGATAGATAATAATAATAGATAGAAGATAGACAGATTGACAGATTAATATATACTTAGATAGACAGACATTTATAGACATACAGATATCTATATACTATAGGAGTAGCCGTTGGGGTGTGTGTGAGTGGTGTGTGTTTTGGTGGTGTGGTGTGTGTGTGTGTGTGGTGTGTGTGTGTGTGTTGTGTTTGTGTGTGTGTGTTTTTGGTAGCCGAAACTGTAAATTCAATTTTGATAGAGTAAGCTCAAAAATCGCAAATAAATCGTAGGTGGTAAGCGCGCTTGGTTCCCATGTCGATTAAATAATTTTGAAGGGGGGTTTTGGGGCTAAAAAACACTTTTAGGAGTATTAGATTACAGGAAAAACCTCTGCGGGTAATGTCTTGCCCCTGTCACTTACTCCGTAAAACTCAGGACTTAACATTTGTGTGCGTGTGTGAGTTTTGTGTTTTGAATCACACGGAACACAAGGGTTGGAATCACACGGACGTTTCTACCCCAAAGCACTTTGACCAGTGACCAACCCACAGCGATTGGAGTTTGTAATACATGTTGTCTAATATATACACTACTAACAAACATCAATACCCTGGGTCCGAAAGGCCCCCAAACACTTGTGTTACAAATAGGTAAAACACACAACACAGTTTTTAGTTTGTTTTATTGACAAAAACATTAATTAAAAATAACTAGGAAATAAACATTAGTTTACATTATTTTGTCCAAATAATATTTTTACTTTAAGCTTCAGAAATTTGAGTTACGTTAAATTGCAAGCAGACGACTCAAGAATATAATTTCAAAAAATCGTAATAAAACTACACAATTCTTTTGCATTGTCATTGCAATCCTCAGATTATTCATACTTATGAAAATTTTAGCATGTGTATTTTTTTCTTACGTTTAAGTGATACAGGA
This sequence comes from Chionoecetes opilio, assembly GCA_016584305.1. Taxonomy (NCBI): domain Eukaryota; kingdom Metazoa; phylum Arthropoda; class Malacostraca; order Decapoda; family Majidae; genus Chionoecetes; species Chionoecetes opilio. The sequence continues at coordinate 314,067 of JACEEZ010000057.1, read as the reverse complement.
CATCTTAACAAAACATTTTTCTTCTGTTTGTACAGCATTATTATTACATGTCATTCATTACTTATTACATTATTAAATCTCTGAAACGCATACAGTGCGGTAAAGCAAGTGGGCCCGATAAAATTGGCTCGAAGCTACTAAAATCATGTGCAGAGCAACTTGCTGCTCCACTTTGTAAACTATTCCCAAACTTCCCCTTGATCAGAGTACAGTACCAGATGCGTGGAAAATGTCAGAGGTTTTTTCCCGTACCCAAAAACAACCATCCAAAAGAGTTTAATGATCTACGACCCGTAGCCCTAACTTTAATTATTATGAAATGTTTTTGGGAAAATATTTTTGAAGAATACCTTAGTGTAAAAATAGATCCTTTAAGAGACCATTTGCAGTTTGCTTATATAGACAAGGTAGGAGTGTTCAGGGTGCTGGGTTAACCTTACTTCACCAAACTATTGAACATTTAGAACACAAAGTACACAGGTTGAATCTTATTTATAGACTTTAGCAGTGCCTTCAATACAATTCAGCCCCATGTTTACTTAGGAAATTATTAGAAATGAATTTTAAAAAGTAAACTTATTCTGTGGATTTATAGTTACCTTTCGCAAAAACCACAATATACTAAAATAAGAAATGTTAAATCTGATACTGTCTTCACTAATACTGGAGCTCCTCAAGGGTGTGTTCTTTTCGCCGTTACTTTCACTCTGTACACCCAAAAAATTGCAAAAGCAACTATCCTAGCTGTCCTCATAGTCAAAAATGCAGACGGTACTGCAATTATAGGTAAAAATTAAGAATGATAACTCAAAGAATTTTTAACTCAAGTCATAACTTGTGTAAATTGGTGTAATGAAAATTTCTTAACCCCCAAAGTAAGAAACAAAAGAAATGATAATAGATTTTAGAGTAAAAAAAATTTGTGCCTGACCCTATTGTTATAGCCAATGAACAAGTTGAAAGAGTGAATGAATACAAGTACTTAGGCATAATCTTGATGACAAATTAACAGGGTCTCCAAGTACACAAAATTACAAAAAATGTCCCGCAAAGTAGGATAAGATAGAAGGGAATATTGTCTCTATTCTATAAGTCCCTAGTAGAATCCATCTTGTTTTTTCTCAATTACATTATGGTATGGAAGAATAACATGTAAGACAAAAATAAAATGAAGAAAAATTGTAAAGACCCGCGGGTAGACCCACGCAAAAAAATGTAACCACTAGATGAATTATACAATAGCAGTTGTAATGAAGCAGGTAGATAAGATCATGAATGATGTAAATCACCCACTGAACTGTCATACACTTTTCTTAGATCAGGGGAGGAGATTTGCACTCCCTATGCAACACACAATAGATTTAAAAAATTTTTTTATTCCAAAGAGTATAAAACTGTACAACTATATAAGCATCCCAGTAACTTAGGTCTGTAAATAGTTATATCACTGTGGTGCGTTTCATATAGGTGTGACAGATATCGGTATTAGGAATGATACTCTGTAAATAGTATGATTAATATACTTAATTTTTTTATTGTAAAATTGTTATTTTCACTTTACGGGTGAGCTTTATGCCAAAAAGAAATTTTATGTTGTATGTATTCAAAGTGACAATAAAGTTATCTTAATCTTATCTTATCTTATGTACACAGGCGCATCTCTGGTGGTTCCTGCTCCATCTACCTGTTTTCTATCTTCAGACTGTGGGACATAACACGTAGTCTTGTAAATGATTGACGTTGATAGTCAGGAATAAACTCCTTAGTGGTGTAAACCTGATGTAGTGAAAGTGTGGGGTTAAAGTAATCGTCCAGACCCATTTTTTTTTGCCTAATTATGTTGAATGTACATTCAAAACACCTAATCCACCAAAAATAATTGATTTCCAGGCCTTATTTCCGTAAAAACACGACTTTTGTAAAAAGCGCGCGAAAAAAAAAATCTTCCCTCCAACAGGGCTACGACTGTTATTGATGACGTCAGAACAGGGACGCCCGCAGACACTCTGTCTGACACCTGTCGGCAAATGTTATGATGAGCGATTGTACTTCGGTGTCAAACAGTGAATCTGTCGCTGTGACCGACACCCTTCCCACACACACGCCTGCACACACGCCTCCTTCCCACACACACGCCTGCGCACCAACACCCTTCCTGCACACACAACACACACACCACACACACGTGTGTGGAGGCGTGTGTGTGGGAAGGAGGCGTGTGTGCAGGCGTGTGTGTAAGAAGGGTGTCGGTGTGCAGACGTGTGTGTGGGAAGGAGGCGTGTGTGCAGGCGTATGTGTGGGAAGGGTGTCGGTGTGCAGGCGTGTGTGTGTGGGAAGGAGGCGTGTGTGCAGGCTGTGTGTGTGGGAAGGGTGTCGGTGTGCAGGCGTGTGTGTGGGAAGGAAGCGTGTTGTGTGGGAAGGAGGCGTGTGTGTAGGCGTGTGTGTGGGAAGGAGACGTGTGTGTGGGAAGGGTGTCGGTGTGCAGGCGTGTGTGTGGGAAGGAAAGCGTGTCTCTGCAGGCGTGTGTGTGGGAAGGAGGCGTGTGTGTGGGTAAGAGGCGTGTTTGCAGGCGTGTGTGTGGGAAAGAGGCGTGTGTGTGGGAAGGGTGTCGGTGTGCAGGCATGTGTGTGGGAAGGGTGTCGGTGTGCAGGCGTGTGTGTGGGAAGGAAGCGTGTGTGCAGGCGTGTGTGTGGAAAGGGTGTCGGTATGCTGGTGTGTGTGTGTGGGAAGGAGGCGTGTATGCAGGCGTGTGTGTGGGAAGGAGGCGTGTGTGCAGGCGTGTGTGTGGGAAGGAGGCGTGTATGCAGGCGTGTGTGTGGGAAGGAGGCGTGTGTGCAGGCGTGTGTGTGGGAAGGGTGTCGGTGTGCAGGCGTGTGTGTGGGAAGGAGGCGTGTGTGCAGGCGTGTGTGTGGGAAGGATGCGTGTATGTAGGCGTGTGTGTGGGAAGGAGGCGTGTGTGCAGGCGTGTGTGTGGGAAGGAGGCGTGTGTGTGGGAAAGAGGCGTGTGTGCAGGCGTGTGTGTGGGAAAGAGGCGTGTGTGCAGGGGTGTGTGAGGGGAAGGAGGCGTGTGTGCAGGCGTGTGTGTGGGAAGAAGGCGTGTATGCAGGCGTGTGTTTGGGAAGGAGGCGTGTGTGCAGGCGTGTGTGTGGGAAGGAGGCGTATATGCAGGCGTGTGTGTGGGAAGGAGGCGTGTATGCAGGCGTGTGTGTGGGAAGGGTGTCGGTGTGCAGGTGTGTGTGTGGGAAGGAAGCATGCTGCACCCATAAGGGATGCATGCATGTGGCATATAGCAAAAAAAATCTATCAGAAACACCCAAATATCTTCAAGTACTATATTTATCTCTGTGTTTACGTGCCTCTGATCAGCGCGCGGGAAGAGGAGCCTCCCTGATGCTACGTCACCGAGCCTGAGCCTGAGCGTCTGTAAACCTTGAGGAGTGTTTTGAGAACTCGGGGAATTTGCAGATTTTGATTGCGGATTTTTTTTAAACGGCTGACTGGATACAAAAAGTGACGACGTATTGTTGATATACTCGTTAATGGCTATGATTTGATTGCATTAAATCAGGAATGATGAAATGAACTGGACGATTACTTTAAGAGTCTACTGATCTTGGGTAGGTAGCAGCGCATCTTGGAAACTGCCGCTCGGGTGGTGACAGACTGACAGCAGATCCGCGACTCTTGTTAACCCCTTGAGACCCAAAACTTAGTTAATTTCCATTGTAATTTGGGTACCATTAGACGATTTTTAGTGAATATAAGTAATATTTTATAGAAATGACCTGTTTAGTATATTCGTTGACTAACTAATTTGGTATATTCAGTTACTTTTCGTAATCTTATGGCTCGACAACGGACATTTTTTTTATAGCCAAGGAAAGATCCGCGACTCCTGTCAAAACGTCGTGAAGTGTGTCGTGAGATTGCGTTTTGGTTTCGATGTATGAGTGACAGAATTAGTTTTTTTTTATTATCTTTATTAATGGTATATAATGACACGATTTTTATTATTAGTGATATATAATGACACGATTTTTATTATTAGTGGTATATAATGACACGATTTTTATTATTAGTGGTATATAATGACACGATTTTTATTATTAGTGGTATATTATGACACGATTTTTATTATTAGTGGTATATTATGACACGATTTTAATCATTAGTGGTATATTATGACACGATTTTTATTATTAGTGGTATATAATGACACGATTTTTATTATTAGTGGTATATTATGACACGATTTTAATCATTAGTGGTATATTATGACACGATTTTTATTATTAGTGGTATATAATGACACGATTTTAATCATTAGTGGTATATAATGACACGATTTTTATTATTAGTGGTATATTATGACACGATTTTTATTATTAGTGGTATATAATGACACGATTTTAATCATTAGTGGTATATTATGACACGATTTTTATTATTAGTGGTATATAATGACACGATTTTAATCATTAGTGGTATATTATGACACGATTTTTATTATTAGTGGTATATAATGACACGATTTTTATTATTAGTGGTATATTATGACACGATTTTAATCATTAGTGGTATATAATGACACGATTTTTATTATTAGTGGTATATTATGACACGATTTTTATTATTAGTGGTATATAATGACACGATTTTAATCATTAGTGGTATATTATGACACGATTTTAATCATTAGTGGTATATTATGACACGATTTTAATCATTAGTGGTATATTATGACACGATTTTTATTATTAGTGGTATAGAATGACACGATTTTATCATTAGTGGTATATAATGACACGATTTTAATTATTAGTGGTATATAATGACACGATTTTAATTATTAGTGGTATATTATGACACGATTTTAATTATTAGTGGTATATAATGACACGATTTTAATTATTAGTGGTATATAATGACACGATTTTTATCATTAGTGGTATATTATGACACGATTTTAATCATTAGTGCTATAGAATGACACGATTTTATCATTAGTGGTATATAATGACACGATTTTAATTATTAGTGGTATATAATGACACGATTTTAATTATTAGTGGTATATAATGACACGATTTTTATCATTAGTGGTATATAATGACACGATTTTTATCATTAGTGGTATATTATGACACGATTTTAATCATTAGTGGTATATTATGACACGATTTTTATTATTAGTGGTATAGAATGACACGATTTTATCATTAGTGGTATATAATGACACGATTTTAATTATTAGTGGTATATAATGACACGATTTTAATTATTAGTGGTATATTATGACACGATTTTAATTATTAGTGGTATATAATGACACGATTTTAATTATTAGTGGTATATTATGACACGATTTTATTATTAGTGGTATAGAATGACACGATTTTAATTATTATTTGTATACTAGAATGACACGATTTTATCATTAGTGGTATATAATGACACGATTTTATTATTAATGGTACAGAATGATAACTTTTATTATGTTATTAGTGGTATAGACTGATAGGTTTTTTTTATATTTTATTATTAGGTGTACAGATTGATACGTTTTAGTTATTTATTATTAGTGGTACAGAATAATACGTTTTTTTTTATTATTAGTGGTACGGTACATAATATAACGATTTTTATTGTTAGTGGTACATAATATCACGATTTTTATTATTAGTGGTACATAATATAACGATTTTTATTGTTAGTGGTACATAATATCACGATTTTTATTATTAGTGGTACATAATATAACGATTTTTATTGTTAGTGGTACATAATATCACGATTTTTATTATTAGTGGTACATAATATCACGATTTTTATTATTAGTGGTACATAATATCACGATTTTTATTATTAGTGGTACATAATATCACGATTTTTATTATTAGTGGTACATAATATCACGATTTTTATTATTAGTGGTACATTATATCACGATTTTTATTATTAGTGGTACATAATATCACGATTTTTATTATTAGTGGTACATAATATCACGATTTTTATTATTAGTGGTACATAATATCACGATTTTTATTATTAGTGGTACATAATATCACGATTTTTATTATTAGTGGTACATAATATCACGATTTTTATTATTAGTGGTACATAATATCACGATTTTTATTATTAGTGGTACATAATATCACGATTTTTATTATTAGTGGTATTAGGAAGGAAAAAAGGAAGGGAGGAAGGAAGGAAGGAAGAGAGGGAAGGAAGGAAGGGAGAGAGTGATGGAAGGAAGGGATGGAAGGAAAGGAAGGAAGGAAGGAAGGAAGGAAGAGAGGGATGGAAGGAAGAAAGGAAGAAGAAGGAAGGAAGGAAATAAGAAAGGAAGGAAGGAAGGAAGGAAGGAAGGAAGGAAGGAAGGAAGGAAGGATAGAAGGAAGAAAGGAAGGGTAGAAGGAAGAAAGGAAGGAAGGAAGGAAGGGAAGAGAGAAGGGAAGGGAAGGGAAGAGAGGGCCCCCCGTGGGATTAACAACATCCCAGGGGAAGGAGGAGGAATGAGAGAGAGAGAGAGAGAGAGAGAGAGAGAGAGAGAGAGAGAGA
>JACEEZ010000057.1:272500-300000 GCA_016584305.1 Chionoecetes opilio | reverse complement strand
TACTACTCTACTACTACTCTACTATACTACTTATACTTATCTATCCTTTCTCTTTAGTAAGTTGGGGTTTATTCCTACTATTTTTCCTTTATTTCCTTCTTGCAATCGGTTACATGTCAATTGGTACTGAAGCGATTAGTAATGAGGTCAAATGATCCCCAAGTTATTTCGTCTCCAAGTCATATGGAACCCAAGCCCAAAGACTACTCTATCCTGGACTTGCTACTCGTGCCCCGCGCCAACCCGCCCATGACCAGTGGAGGCCAGTTTTGCGATTACTGACATTTCCGAACATCACCCCCCTTTCCCTTCCTGTGGTTTATCAGTATAAATGATATACCGTTATCTTCGCAAATGTTTGTTCTATAATATTATCAAATAAAAAACAGTAAAATACACTAAAGAAATGACATTATGAGAGAGTGAAGAAATATGCATGAACTTAATATTCACTTAAACTCTTCGCCATTTAATATTTTGCGAGAAAACATTTCAGATGAAACATCAATATAAGCGGATTTTCATTAGCTTTCCATTGGTATATTTCGTTTTCTGATAAATGAATTATAACCATACATAAATTAGCGTTAACTAAAAAAATTGCATCATCAATCGGATCGGCAGGTAAAAAAGTGTTCCATGAATACAGTAGACTATGGTTTATCAGTATAAATGATACACTGTTATCTTCGTAAATGTTTGTTCTGTAATAATATCAAATAAAAAACTGTAAAATACACTAAAGAAATGCATTATGAGACTGAAGAAATATGCATGAACTTAATATTCACTTAAACTCTTCGCCATTTAATATTTTGCGTGAAGACTTTTACATGCAACATATCAATAGAAGCTGAATTTTATTAGCTTTCCATTGATATATTTCGTTGTCTGATAAATGAATTAGAACCATGCATAAATTAGCGTTAACTAAATAAATAACATTAGCAATCGGTTAATTTTTCCGCTTGATGAGGTTATTTATTTAGTTAACGCTAATTTATGTATAGTTATAATTCATTTATCAGACAACGAAATATATCAATGGAAAGCTAATAAAATTCCGCTTCTATTGATATGTTTCATGTAAAATGTTTTCTCGCAAAATATTAAATGGCGAAGAGTTTAAGTGAATATTAAGTTCATCCATATTTCTTCACTCTCTCATAATGTCATTACCTCGCTACGAAGTTGAGGGTTATTTTTCACCCGATCTGTCTGTCTGTCTGTCTGTCTGTCTGTCTGTTAGTGTACAGGATTTCTCGAAAAGTTGCAATAGATTTGACCAAACTCGGTATACAAGTCTATTTGGTATAAGGAAGAACTGGTTTAATTTTGGATGAATATATTGACAACTGTTGCCATGGCAACCAATTGATAATATTCGCCGGGTATGCGCTCAACTGAGTGTAAATATATATATATATATATTATATATTATACTATATATATATTATAATATAATTCTATATATTATATATATTAATTATTACGTATATTTATGAATATTCGGCGTAGTTTGCGCTCTACTGATGCCCCCCCCTAGTTTCTTAGTGTACTTTTACAGTTTTTTTATTTGATAATTTATAGAACAAACATTTACAAGTAACGGTATATCATTATACTGATAAACCATAGGAGATTGGAGTGATGTTCAAATGTCGATCAAAACTGGCCTCTGGAATAGCCAGTAGCAATCCGCATAGAGAGTCTTTGCAGAATTGTGACCACTCATACGACGGGTCAACTGACACTCCAACGGACACAGCACTTTCTTCTTATTATTTATTCTACTACAACTACTACTACTCTACTACAACTCTAATTCTCCTCTACTACTACTCTACTGCAACTCTAATTCTCCTCTACTACTACTCTACTACTACTCTAATTCTCCTCTACTACTACTCTACTACAACTCTAATTCTCCTCTACTACTACTCTACTACTACTCTAATTCTCCTCTACTACTACTCTACTACAACTCTAATTCTCCTCTACTACTACTCTACTACTACTCTAATTCTCCTCTACTACTACTCTACTACTACTCTAATTCTCCTCTACTACTACTCTACTACAACTCTAATTCTCCTCTACTACTACTCTACTACAACTCTAATTCTCCTCTACTACTACTCTACTACAACTCTAATTCTCCTCTACTACAACTCTAATTCTCCTCTACTACAACTCTAATTCTCCTCTACTACAACTCTAATTCTCCTCTACTACTACTCTACTACAACTCTAATTCTCCTCTACTACTACTCTACTACAACTCTAATTCTCCTCTACTACAACTCTAATTCTACTCTACTACTACTCTACTACTACTCTACTACTACTCTAATTCTGCTCTACTACTACTACTTATACTTATCTCTCCTCTCTCTTTACTGTAGTAGGGTTTTTTCCTTCTGTTTTCCTTTATTTCCTTCTTCCAATCACTGCTGTAACTAATCTAACTATTCTAACTAACTAACTAACTCACTTCTTCTGTAACACTACTAACTATTCTGCCCCTTCCTCTCTGCTATCCTCTCTTCTCATACCTCCAATTACCACTACAAAGATAGATAGGTTTTATTCCTTTATTTCCTTCTTTCAATCACTGCTGTACCTAATCTAACTCTTCTAACTAACTAACTAACTCACTTCTTCTGTAACACTACTAACTATTCTGCTCCTTCCTCTCTGCTATTTCCCAAGCCTCACTTAACCCTTCTTTCTAAACACCAGTACTTGCTTTTTACTGTAGGGGAGAGCGGGGCAGGTTGCATCGAGGGTAGGTTGCATCATTGCCTCTAACTCGCATGTTATCACACGTACATCGTCTTAATACTACTACTACTACTACTACTACTACTACAATAGACTACTGCTACTACAACTACAACAATAATAAACTCTCTTTTTATTTCTCTTTTTATTTTATTTATACTAGTTAACAGTTTACAGAGCAGTTACATGCAACATTATATTGGAGTATAGTAACTTACAGACTCAAGGTTATGTTCTTCATGCTGCCTATCTTTAAGTCTTACTCTGGTCCTTATAAGATAGAGATTTCTCATACCTCAATTACCACTACAAAGGAGACAAGTAATCCTTATTTTACACCATGTATTTTGGTCTTTGTGTTATCTGCTATTTCAATGCTACTATATCCAACTCTCCTTTCCTTCCTTTCATTTAATTTGAGCTATCTTTTTTCTCTTTCTTTCTTTGTCTTCTTTCTTTAATTTAGTTTGAGTTTCTTTTTTTTTCTCTTTTTTTTCTTTTTCTTTCTTTCTGTCTGTCTTTTTCTGTCTCTTTTCTCTCTTTCTTTCTCTTTTTCTGTCTCTTTCTCTCTTTCTTTCTCTTTTTCTCTCTTTCTTTCTCTTTTTCTGTCTCTTTTCTTCTTTCTTTCTCTTTCTTTCTCTTTTCTGTCTTTCTCTTCTTTCTTCTCTTTTTCTGTCTCTTTTCTCTCTTTCTCTTTTCTGTCTCTTTCTTTTTTCTGTCTTTTTTTTCTGTCTCTTCTTTCTCTTTTTCTTGTCTCTTTTTCTTCTCTTTTCTTTTCTTCTCTTTTTCTGTCTCTTTTCTCTCTTTCTTTCTTTTTTTCTTCTTCTTTTCTCTTTTTTCTGTCTCTTTTCTCTCTTTCTTTCTCTTTTTCTGTCTCTTTTCTCTCTTTCTTTCTTTTTTTCTGTCTCTTTTCTCTTTTTCTGTCTCTTTTCTCTTTCTTTCTCTTTTTCTGTCTCTTTTTCTGTCTCTTTTCTCTCTTTCTTTCTCTTTTTCTCTCTTTCTTTCTCTTTTTCTGTCTCTTTTCTCTCTTTCTTTCTCTTTTTCTGTCTCTTTTCTCTCTTTCTTTCTCTTTTTCTGTCTCTTTTCTCTCTTTCTTTCTCTTTTTCTGTCTCTTTTCTCTTTCTTTCTCATTTTCTCTTTTTTACTGTATCTCTCTTTTTTCTCTCGTATATCTTTTTCTGTCTTTTTCTGTCTCTTTTTTTTTTCTGTCTTTCTTTCTATTTCTCTTACTGTCTCTATCTTTCTTTTTGTCTCACATTTTTATTTTTTCTCGCTCTTACTGTCTCTGTCTCTTTTTTTCGTTCCTTCAATTTAGTTTCCTGTCTACCGTAGACAACACTAAAGTCGCCAGGACAACGTTTTATTGATGTACAGACGTGTGGTGGCGTTAATAGTTACATTGCTACATCCATGATTTCAGGAAAGTTAGAAGGGGCTATCTGGAGAGTCTGTGTCATTTTGTGTCTTCATCTGTGTCATAGTAGGGCTATAAATGAACAAATTACAAAAATATCACCAGAGTGACGACCAACAATAAGGTCGCCAGTTAGTGTCTATGTTCTGAGTGTCCTCCCGCCGTCGTCTGGCGAAAAAGGTGGAATGAAACGTAACTGCAGTCAGCATCCCTAGTGATTTCAGTCATGTTGAAATCGTGTTCATCTCGTGGCAGACCGCTTTGCTATCAGTCATAATTTGTGGGTCTGCGACATCTAGAGTGCGACTAAATTTATCTATCTGTCTTCTCCACGCGTCCGCTTCCGTCCGGTTCAACATTGAACCGTCTATACCGTTAGTCCTTGACAGCCTTATGGTCACTGCCTGCAATCCGTTTTGTATGCTACGGGTCAGTTTTGCTACATAGTTATTTGCCTGCGATAGTGCAGGTCACTGTGTTTCTACGTGGCTTTTTGTTGTTGTCCGCTTCTTGGTATGTGTTGTGTTGTTGAGTGTGGGCTGTGATCGTTTTGTTGTACGGTCGTTTGTATGGTTTTCTGGTGTGGTGTTGGTGTGTGTGTACGTGCTGTGTGTGTGTGTGTGTGTGGTGTGTGTGTGTGTGTGTGTGTGTGTGTGTGTGTGTGTGTGTGTGTGTGTGTGTGTGTAGTAGTAGTAGTAGGGGAGAGCGGGGCAGGTTGCATCGAGGGTAGGTTGCATCATTGCCTCTAACTCGCATTAACTTTTTTTTATTATTATTATTGTTGTAGTAGTAGTTTATTGTAGTAGTAGTAGTAGTAGTAGTAGTATTAAGACGATGTACGTGTGATCACATGCGAGTTAGAGGCAATGATGCAACCTGCCCCGCTCTCCCCTACAGTAAAACAAGTACTGGTGTTTAGAAAGAAGGGTTAACTGAGGCTTGGGAAAGGTGGAATAATGAAAGATGGACGTAAGAAGAAGAGGAGGTGGAGGAAAGAAGAAGGGAAGGAAGAGGAGGGAATAGAGATAAAGAAGAGGAGGTGGAGGAAAGAATACGATAAAGAGAGAATAGAGGAGACATAAGAGGAGAGAGAAGAGAAGATAGGGCGGGAGAAACCAGTAATATTGAAGGAAGGAATTGAAGGAGTATTAGTTTAGAGAGAGTGAGGGAGAAGAGAGAGATAGAGAGAGAGAGAGAGAGAGAGAGAGAGAGAGAGAGAGAGAGAGAGAGAGAGAGAGAGAGAGAGAGGATTAAGAGCTTATGAACACTTACTGCCTTAACTTATCTACCTTCCAAGCCATCTGTACGATTACTAACTGTTTAAATAAAAAAAAAATAAAAAAATAGGTATGGTTGGTTGGAAGCAATAGAGGAGGAGGAGGAGGAGGAGGAGGGGGAGGAGGAGGAAGGGGGGTAATAGAGTAAAGAAGGGGGGAGGGAAGGGGAGAGTTAAATTAATGGAGTACTGGGAACGAAGTGAAAGTCCACATTTGAATATGAAGTAATCACCACCTCGCAAACAGATGGTCTGCACCCCCCCCCCCCACACACACACCACCACCCCCACCATCCCGTACACACACACACACACACACGAAGGGTACTCTGTAGTGTAGTGGTTAGCACGTTCGGTTCAAAGCCATGAAATCCCGGTTCGATCCCCGGGCGAAGCAGAGAAAGATGGGTAACACCACACACACACACACAAGGTACTCTGTAGTGTAGAGGTAGTACGCTCGTTTCACAACCGAGAAGTCCCGGGTTCGATCCCCGGGCGGAGCGGAAACAGATGGGCTGTTTCCTTAAAACCCGAACCCCTGTCCACCCAGCAGTGAATGGGTAACGGGTGTTAGCTGGGGGTTTGTGACCCGCCTCCCGGGGTGGTGGCTTCCCCCAACACTAACCACTAAAGGAGAAGGATAAAAAAGTTGATATGGAGACGGACGGGGCCATACGAGCGTTGCTCAGGCCCTGTAAAAATGCGAGTAGGTGAATACACACACACACACACACACACACACTACCTTCCATTCATCCCACACGTCACGAATCCTTCTCTTGTTATTGTTTTCATTTCGTTCTTTCATCACAGGAGCTTTAGAAGAATAGTGGTGGTGGTGGTGGTGGTGGTGGTAGTGGTAGTGGTAGTGGTGGTGGTTGGTGGTGTGTGGTGGTGGTGGGTTGGTAGTGTGTGGTGGGTGGTGGTAGTGGGAATAGAGCGAAAAGGGTGTAGTGTGTTATTCAACTGGCCTGTCGCTGTCGCTATTTGCCTGTGGTGGGGTGTGGTGTTAGTGTATGTCGTGTGTGGCCTGTTTGCGTGGTGCGTCGTTATGACCCTGTTTCCTGGCCTTCCTTCCCTTTCCTTCCTTCCTTCCCTTCCCCCTTCCCTTCCCTTCCCTTCCCTTCCCTTCCCTTCCCTTCCCTTCCCTCCCTTCCCTTCCCTTCCCTTCCCTTCCCTTCCCTTCCCTTACCCTTCCCTTCCCTCCCTCCCTTACCCTTTCCTTCGTCTCCTCTTCTTGCCCTTTCCCTTTTCCTTCCAAAAACGTTTTACCTCCCTTACCCTTCCCTTCCCTTCCCTCCCTTACCCTTCCCTTCCTTCCCTTCCCTCCCTCCCTTCCCTTCCCTTCCTTCCCTGCCTTCCCTTCCCTTCCCTTCCCTTCCCGCCACACCCTCCCAACCCAGATACAACATGTTATGCCTGTCTAGGTTCTACCCTCTAAGGTTCTTGTGTGTTCGGGTGTGAATTTATTTGTAGTTTAAAGGTGAGGAGAGGATGTGAATGTATGTTGGGTATTGTGCTATCTCTCTCTCTCTTTCTTCGTCTGTCTCGTCGTATGTTCTTCGTTCGTCGTCTCTCATTCTCATGTCTGTTCTTCTTTCGTGTCGTTGTTCGTTGTTCATCTCTGTCTTTGCAATATATGTGTTATTGCTTACTGTCGGTTTTCCTTCACTGATGTAGAGGATCGTTAGTGCTTGTGTGTGTGTGTGTGTGTGTGTGTGTGTGTTGTGTGTTGTGTGTGTTATGTGTGTGTGTGTGTGTGTGTGTGTGGTTGTGTTGTGTGTGTATGGTGTGTGTGTGTGTGTGTGTGTGTGTGTGTGTGTGTGTATGTTGTGTGTGTGTGTGTGTGTGTGTGTGTGTGTTGTGTGTGTGTGTGTGATGTGTGTGTGTGTGTGTGTGTGGTTGTGTGTGTGTGTGTGTGTGTCTACCAGTGGTCCTGGTTTCTTATCTACATTTAACTCATTTTCTCCTACGATGGATTTACACCTACTTCCTAACATACAAGGAAAACTTTTATTTGGTAAGTCATGGATAAAACTCTTCGTCACCTCGCCTTGAGTCCCTCCCTTCCCTTCCCCTCCCTTCCCTCCCTCCCTTCCCTTCCCTTCCCCTCCCTTCCCTCCCTTCCCTTCCCTTCCCTTCCCTTCCCTTCCCTTCCCTTCCCTTCCCTTCCCTTCCCTCCCTTCCCTTCCCTTCCTTCCTTCCCTTCCCTTCCCTCCCTTCCCTTCCCTTCCTTCCCTTCCCTTCCCTTCCCTTCCCTCCCTTCCCTTCCCTTCCCTTCCTTCCCTTCCCTTCCCTTCCTTACCCTTCCCTCCTCCCTTCCCCTCCCTTCCATCCCTTCCCTTCCCTTCCCTTCCCTTTCCATACCCTTCCCTTCCCTTCCCTTCCCTTCCCCTTCTACACTCACTGCTATATCCTTCACACTTCACGGACAAGGAATCCAAGGTTGTCTGTAATTACTTATGCATTCTGTTTACCCAGCGTGCAATATTGTGTGTGTGTGTGTGTGTGTGTGTGTGTGTGTGTGTGTGTGTGTGTGTGTGTGTGTGTATTTATATAACTGAGCATAATGAAGAAAAAATGTGACTCCTGCAAGGCGATCAAATATAGACAAGATATGAACGAGAATTATACGGCTAAGTTTAAGGTGATTTGAAGGTCAAATAAAAATCCAGTCTTACGTAAAGTTTCGGTGCTTATACTTCTTATTACTAAATTACTACTTATGACTTATTACTAAACAACAGGATATCGAGGCAGGCAAGCATGCATAACCTTCTCTCGTGACTCACTCCTCGTCGCCTCCTCATTGCCTCAGCGGGGATCCTCTATACACTCGGCTACCACACTGAGGTCATCCCCGCCTCATGCTTACCAGGCTCTCACGGCGGAAATACCTCGCCTTCACCTGCTCAGAACATGTTTTTTACTTTTCCTTTACGTCACAGAAAGCTGGGCTAGTAGTAAAGGAGGAAAAGAATTCAGCGTTAAGAGAATAGACTAGGTTTTTTCTCTTTTTTGCATCACAGAGGGCTGGCTTAGGGAGAAAAAGCCTAGGTTATTAGAATAGACTATTTTTCTTAATTTTTTGCATCACAGAGGGCTGGCTTAGGGAAAACAAAGCCCGTTATTAGAATAGGCAGTTTTTCTTCTTGTTTTGCGTCATAGGGGCTGCGTTAGGGAAAAAAGCCTGAGGTTATTAGAATAGACTGGGTATTTCTTTTACGTCACAGGGGGCTGGGTTAGGGAAAAAAACCCTGGGTCATTAGAATAGACAATTTTTCTTATTTTTTTGCGTCATAGGGGCTGGGTTAGGGGGAACAGAAGCTCGTGTTATTGGAATACACTCTGTTTTAGGTATTGTGTAGAGTCAATAGGGAGTTTGAAAAGAGAAGTAGTCAGATTTATGGATAGGGATGAAAGGTGGATGTAGGAAATGTGTGTGTGTGTGTATGTGTATGTGTGTGTGTGTGTGTGTGTGTGTGTGTGTGTTGTGACTGTGTGTGTGTGTGTGTGTGTGTGTGTGTGTGTGTGTGTGTGTGTGTGTGTGTTGTAGGATCCTTTCGATTAATTTGTCAGTTTTTTTCTTCAAGCACGAGGCTTAACATGAAACCAATCCATTATCTTTGACAGTTCTAACACGATAACATAAGACACTTTGTTCCTATCTATGCTATCTATAAAATGCACAACGTATTACCAACAGGGAAATTATGGAAAGTACAAATTGTCACCACGTCAAGATGAATTCAGCCCGTTATGAGTAGCGTTCGAACTGAGAAACGGTGCACGCCAAGCCAAGTCTCTACCATTTAGCCACCGTGATGAGCAAATACAATATGAGGTGAGGTGTGGTGGTGTCCGTTGCGAGGTGGTGTTGGTGTTGCATAAGGGAGGCGAAGAGCGGGCCATTGCAACACCATTTCTCTATCTAATAATGGCTTAAAGGCGGCGTCACACTACCACTTTTCCGTCTATTTTTTCCAGCAACTTTCTAAAAACTAACAATTTTTTGACTGCAAGCCGTCACACACACCATCGTTTGCCTGCACTACCAGGCAGCTGTTCCTGCGACTGTAAATAAACATGGCTCCGACGCCAGGGCAGGCTAGAGTACCTTAGGGCAGGCTATCGCTGCTATACACTTAATTATGTGTATTATCAATCGTAGACGCGCCAAACAAGTTAAAATACATACACATATATACATAAAAACAGTAATAGATGAGCGGGCATCAGCCCGCCGCTGGAGCCGCAGCAACAGTCAGGTCACAGGTGGGCGGGGCGTGAGGTCACTCCCGCTCCTTATTTATGAGAAATTCTTCTGAACTACGTAGTACTCCTTATAGACATAGTCCATAGTACGTGTCCACAGCATTTCGTCTATAATTACAAGTTGAAGTCTTGAAGAGTGAGAAACGATTTTTGAGTGTCTTGAAAAATATACACAACAATCGAGTCATGCGAGAGACTGTTGCCTGTTAAACAGACAGATAGATAGATTTCCAGATAAACAGGCAGACAGACAGACTTTATCATATAATTGCTTAAGACAGACATATATACAGACAGACAGGCATATATACAGACAGACAGGCATATATACAGACAGACAGGCATATATACAGACAGACATATAGTTATACAGACAGACAGACAGACAGTTATACAGACATACAGACAGTTATGCAGACATATATACAGACAGTTATACAGACATACAGACAGACAGACAGTTATACAGACATATATACAGACAGTTATACAGACATACAGACAGTTATACAGACATATATACAGAGTTATACAGACATACAGACAGTTATACAGACATATATACAGACAGTTATACAGACAGTTATGCAGACATACAGACAGTTATACAGACATATATACAGACAGTTATACAGACATACAGACAGTTATACAGACATATATACAGAGTTATACAGACATACAGACAGTTATACAGACATATATACAGACAGTTATACATACAGTTATGCAGACATACAGACAGTTATACAGACATATATACAGAGTTATACAGACAGTTATAAAGACATACAGACAGTTATACAGACAAATATACAGAGTTATACAGGCATACAGACAGTTATACAGACAGACAGACAGACAGTTATACAGACATATATACAGACATTTATACAGACAGTTATACAGACATATATACAGACAGTTATACAGACATACAGACATACAGACAGTTATACAGACATACATACAGACAGACAGTTATACAGACATACAGACAGTTATACAGACATATATACAGACAGTTATACAGACATACAGACATACAGACAGTTATACAGACATACAGACAGACAGACAGTTATACAGACATACAGACAGTTATACAGACATATATACAGACAGTTATACAGACATACAGACATACAGACAGTTATATAGACATACAGACAGTTATACAGACAGACAGACATACAGTTATACAGACAGTTATACAGACATACAGACAGTTATACAGACATATATACAGACAGTTATACAGACATACAGACATACATACAGTTATACAGACATATATACAGACAGTTATACAGACATACAGACATACAGACAGTTATACAGACATACAGACATACAGTTTATCAGACAGACATACACATTATACAGACATTATACAGACATACAGACATACATACAGTTATACAGACATATATACAGACAGTTATACAGACATACAGACATACAGACAGTTATACAGACATACAGACAGTTATACAGACATACAGACATACATACAGTTATACAGACATACAGACAGTTATACAGACATATATACAGACAGTTATACAGACATACATACAGTTATACAGACATATATACAGACAGTTATACAGACATACAGACATACAGACAGTTATACAGACATACAGACAGTTATACAGACATATATACAGACAGTTATACAGACATACAGACAGTTATACAGACATACAGACAGTTATACAGACATACAGACAGTTATACAGACAGTTATACAGACAGTTATACAGACATATACAGACAGTTATACAGACATACAGACAGTTATACAGACATACAGACAGTTATACAGACATACAGACAGTTATACAGACAGTTATACAGACATATATACAGACAGTTATACAGACATACAGACAGTTATACAGACATACAGACAGTTATACAGACATACAGACAGTTATACAGACATACAGACAGTTATACAGACATACAGACAGTTATACAGACATACAGAAGTATCAGACATACAGACAGTTATACAGACTATACAGACAGTTATACAGACATACAGACAGTATACAGACTTATACAGACAGTTATACAGACATACAACAGTTATACAGACATACATACAGTACACAGTTATAGACAAGCAACAGACATACAGACAGTTTATATACAGACATTATACAGACAGTTATACAGACATACAAGACCTTATACAGACATAAAAGTTATACAGACATAATACAGACAGTTATACAGACATACAGACAGACAGACAGTTATACAGACAGTTATACAGACATACAGACAGACATACAGTTATACAGACATACAGACAGTTATACAGACATACATACAGTTATACAGACATATACATACAGTATAATAGAATACAGACATATATACAGACAGTTATACAGACATACATACAGACAGTTATATACAGACATACATACAGACAGTTATACAGACATATCAGACAGTTATACAGACATTATCAGCATACGATATCAACTAACAGCCAGTTATACAGACATACAGACATTATACAGATATTATAAGACATACATACAGTTATACAGACAATATACAGCAGTTATAAACAACAGACAGTTATACAGACATTATACATACAGTTATACAGACATAATACAGACATTTATACAGACATACAGACATTATACAACATACAAAGTTATACAGACATATATACAGAACAGTTATACAGACATACAGTTAATACAGACAGTTATACAGACTATATACAGACAGTTATACAGACATACAGAACAGACAGACAGTTATACAGACAGTTAACAGACATACAACAGATACAGTTATACAGACATACAGACAGTTATAAAAGACATACATACAGACAGACAGTTATACAGACATACAGACTATACAGACAGTACAGACAGTATAGAGAATACACAGACAAGGCAGTATACAGACATACAGAGTTATAGACTATTATACAGAATAAACATAAACATATATACAACATACAACATTATAACATATATATAAACATACATACATTATACAACATATATACAGCATATACGACATCACGACAGCAACATCATATACGACATGATACATCAGTTATCAGACATACAGACACAACTTATATCGTCATAAGACGTTTTACGACATCGAAACTGTTATACAGCATACAACATATAAGTATATTATAACAGTTATACAACATAATAAGTATAAAGTAGACACAGACTGTATACAGCATACAACATACAATTAAGATAATACACTTAAATAAATACATACAACAGAAGTATATACAGTACACATTATACACATTATACAGAATATGACATAAAGAAATATAAGACACATAATAATAATAATATTATATAATAATAATAATATAATAAATAATAAATATAAAAAAAATAATAATTATAATAATAAGACAGCTATACAACACACAGACACGACTACCAGTTACAGTGCACAGCGGAAGATTTAGCGCATTCGACGCGATTACTACAGAATATAGATATCAAAATTAAGTAAATAAGTAGGACAGCGATGGGATTAGCTTATATACATGTTATTAGTAGGCATACCAAAACAAAAAAAATAATTACACCAAACCACCAGCCTCCCTCGTCCACGCATGCGACAATGGGTAATTAAAGCTTATTGGACGGTGTAGCGTGACTTGTGAGTGACAGGAGGCCACCCACTCACCCCCCCCCCCCCCCCCACACACACACACACACACACACACCCACACCCACCCACACACACACACACACACACACACACACACACACACACACACACACACACTCACCCACACCCACATCCACACCCACACCCACACCCACACCCACACACACACACACATACACACACACACACACACACACACACACACTGTCGCTATCTTGTTCTTGAAAGACTTTTGTTCTCGTGTATTCTTGAATCACTTTATTGAAGGTTTTGACACACACGGTATAAGTTATAGTTAGTTAGTTATATTTAGTGAGTTAGTTATAGTTAGTTATAGTTAGGCACAGGGCAGGTAGGGGTGCCATGGAGCCTTCAATAACTATAACAGCCGTGTGCATAAGTGACGTTGCGGCATAGCGTATAAATGTCACCCCTTGGAATTGTATCAGTAAGGAAATGTGAGTGTGTAAGGTGTTCTCCATATAATGCCAGCCTTGCACAGCCTTCCCTGGTCTGTCTGTCTGTCAGTGGCGGAACAAGGGGTGTAAAAATGGGGGGGGGGGCACCCGGGGGGGCACAGGTAATTATGGGGGGGCACTCGGGGGCCACAGGTAATTATTAGGGGCACTCGGGGCCACAGGTAATTATTAGGGGGCACTCGGGGGGCCACAGGTAATTATTAGGGGGCACTCGGGGGGCCACAGGTAATTATGGGGGGGCACTCAGGGGGCCACAGGTAATTATTAAGGGGCACTCGGGGGGCCACCGGTAATTATTAGGGGGCACTCGAGTGGCCACAGGTATATATGGGGGGGCGCCATAGCTTTCATATATATATATGGATACACTTGTTGCAGCATCTAGTTATTATATATTCATTATGAGTATACAATTTCGATTAACACTATTGGCTAGTTTTTCTCAGTATGCTACAAATTTCTAGTTATTCAAATGAGGGGCACCGCCCTGTAATGGGGGGCACCGCCCTGTAATGAGGGGCACCGCCCTGTAATGGGGGGGCACCGCCCTGTAATGGGGGGGCACCGCCCTGTAATGGGGGGGCACCTCCCTGTAATGGGGGGGCACCGCCCTGTAATGGAGGGCACCGCCCTGTAATGGGGGGCACCGCCCTGTAATGGGGGGGCACCGCCCTGTAATGGGGGGGCACCGCCCTGTAATGGGGGGCACCGCCCTGTAATGGGGGGGCACCGCCCTGTAATGGGGGGGCACCGCCCTGTAATGGGGGGCACCGCCCTGTAATGGGGGGCACCGCCCTGTAATGGGGGGGCACCGCCCTGTAATGGGGGGGCACCGCCCTGTAATGGGGGGGCACCGCCCTGTAATGGGGGGCACCGCCCTGTAATGGGGGGCACCTCCCTGTAATGGGGGGGGCACCGCCCTGTAATGGGGGGCACCTCTCTGTAATGGGGGGGCACCGCCCTGTAATGGGGGGGCACCGCCCTGGGGGGTTCCCAGCGGGGCATTACTTTAAAATGGTGGGGCACACGCCCCCCCCAGGCACCCCCGCAGTTCCGCCACTGCTGTCTGTCTGTCTGTTCTTCCCTAGTCTGTCTGTCTGTTTGTCTGTCTGTCTGTTCTTCCCTAGTCTGTCTATCTGTTTGTCTGTCTGTCTGTTCTTCCCTAGTCTGTCTATCTGTTTGTCTGTCTGTCTGTTCTTCCCTAGTCTGTCTGTCTGTTTGTCTGTCTGTCTGTTCTTCCCTAGTCTGTCTGTCTGTTTGTCTGTCTGTCTGTTCTTCCCTAGTCTGTCTGTCTGTCTGTCTGTTCTTCCCTAGCCTTAATTACAACGCCCTCAGCAGAGTGTTACGGTGTGGCAAGCAGGCAACCATCTCAAGGTTTACCAAAAGCTCACCTCTTCACCATGACAACTAACACATTCTTGGCCTCAAAAAAGTAGATTTCGGGAATTATAAGATCCCCCCATCACATAGTTTTCTCTTTTCCCCTCCTGTTAACACTCTGTACAGGTGTGTGAGGCCATAATACCTATTCCTTGAAGGTAATAGTAGGTTATAATGGTATGACGACATGGCAACTCTCACTGACAGTTCCAGTGTTGTTTTCCCTTCCAAACCAGCTGGACTGAGCTGGTTGGCAACTTGGCAAGTCAGTGTGGCTCAGACTGTTGACGTGAGTGGTGTCGCGCGTTGCTGCTCCGCCGATCTGCCATACTCGCGCTTCGGGGCTTGTGTCCGAGGCAAGGAAGGTCCCATGTACGACATACGATGGATAATACTAGGCGTGATCCTTCTGAGTGGCGGGAGCGTCTTGAGCAGTGAAGGTAAGCTAGTAATTGTCTTAGTTCCTACAGTCTTGTGTGTGGTGAAGTAGGTTAGAAGCTGCAGTCCATTCATTTCACCGTCGTTCTCTTGCTCCATCGTCACCGCGCTGCCTGGCCTGCTGTCCTGCCACCCACGGCCTGCCTACTGTGTTGCCTACCACCCCAATGCAGGCCTAGATAACTACCAGCCTACCACACACGCACACACACGCACACACACACGCACGCACACACACACACACACACACACACAAACTGCATTCTTCCCAGGCCGCGTCAGAGCTGGGAACAGATTTTTTTTACTTCTCCCCGAGTGTAAGGATTTTAACGCCGTCTCAAATACTGATCATAATGAGTTTCTGACGCCCGGACAAGCCTGTGTATAGCCTAGTGTGTGATTACAGGGAGTTTCGTACACAAGTTGTTTCGTACCCAGGTTTTATTAGTTGTTTCGTACACTGATTTTGAGTTTTTTCGTACATACCTGGTGTCATTTCGTAACTCTAGTCATTAAGTTCAACTCTGAGCTGAGTGTACGAAACGACTATGGTTTCATATAGATTACGAAACAAATTTTTGGTGTGCGAATCTACCGGTGTACGAAACAACTTATGTACGAACTGACTGCACCCCTAGTGTGTACCCTTAAAACATAGGCTGCCCCGCTAACAGTACCCTTAACAGAGGCTGCTCGTTAACAGTACCACTATGGCCTGGCCTGCCACGATGGTTGTTGATAGACTCGAACAGTTACTCGTGGCCTTGGCGGGAGGGAGGGGAGGGGAGGGGGTAAGTGCTGCACCCAGACTACTCCTCCACTCGGCATTGTTATTATTCTGCATGTGTGTGGAGGCAAAGTATATCAGTGGCGTGGGGAAGATTTAGTTGTTTGTGATGAAATAACCGAAATAACACCTAAAAATGTTATATACTTCAGTCCTCGCAAAGCATACAAGGGAAGTGTTAGAAAATCGTGTTACTTGTGATGAAATAAATATCCAAAATATCTCTTCAGAAAATAGTAATGATACTTAAAGTCGTGTTGTCTGGCACATTAAGTGTTCGCTACGATTTTGTTTATGATGCGATTAGTACTCTGAAGTTGAGCGTTTAATTGATAGCAGTTATGTTTGCTATAAGTGCAGTTACAACCAATACATGATCGGTGGTTTTAAGTATCCTGAACGTTTCATTCTCAGTATAAGGAGTATTTCTAACCCCTACAACAGCTGGCGGAAATGAAAAATAACAAGGGGGGTATGGGGGAGCCCAAAACCCCCAGCGAGGTTAGGTTACGTAATCAATCCCTCGGTTAGGTTAATAAACTAGCAGGGAGGTCTGGGGGGCAGTTGTCAGGAGAGTATTTATTGGTCGTTAGGGGGTATTGGCCGAAACTGCATATTTACCACCCTTCGTGCTCCTTACGATTTTGTTAATGTGATTACTCTTAAGATTGAGCGATTAATTAACCCCTTCACGCCCAGATCTTGTCTTTGCTCCAAAAAATCGTATTGTCGAGCCATAAAAAAACGAAAAATAACTTAAATATACCAAATTAGTAAGTGGACAAGGATACTAAACAGGTCATAGCTATAAAATATTGCTTATATACACTAAAAATCGTCTAATGGTAGCCAAATTACGCTCTGGGTCTCTAGGGGTTAATAGTTAGCTGTTATTTTTGTATAGTTACACCAAATAGAAAAAAAACTCCGATACCTCACCCCTAGAATCACCTCCCAGCTGCCTCCTCACAACACTCTCACTACACCGGAGAGGACAACCTTATTTGTGCTAAGCAGTTTCCTCATCAGTATCCAGCTGTTTTTACTCCCCGGAGGCTTGCGTGGGAGGCTCCGCGGCTTCACACTCACTCACTTGACCAGTCCCGCTTGATTAACTAGGGCACCGACCTCTCGCCTATGCTCGCAACCTTCTCTTTTAGCCTTCCTAATAAGCAACAACGTGTGTTTACACATATAGGTACTGTATATAGGAAGTCAGGTAGCAACACTGACTTTCTTTGGTTGGCCAGGTGACATAGAGGCGAGCCGAGTAACGGGTGTAGAGGGATCTGAAAGTCAATGGCTGAGGTTGAGGCAAGGGTTGGGTGGGGAGGTAAATAATACATGCTTGTAAATTTTATACGATGCAGTGAAGCGGAATGATGCAAACTTTAGTATAGTGCCATTATACTTCTACCGTTATACACATACACACATGGTACTTATATTACATAGGCTACATCATACGTGTTTTAGTGTTCATTAAATAGAGTTAGTGAGTTAATTAACCCAGTAAGGTTAGGTTAGGTAACCAATGTCCAGGTTAAGTTAGTGAACTAGCGGGGGGTTCTGGGGGCCCGCAACCCCTGTTAGGTCAACCCAAAAAATAGCTGAGGTGGTGGATCTTCATGAGATGCTTTTAGTGTTTATTAAAAGGAGTAAAAAATTGATGTTATAAATGATGATGGGTATTAAACGGAGTAAAGAAAATAACCTTGATCAGTGGGAAGTAAAATTGAGACGAGGGAGAAAGGGACTGAACGCTTGTCTTGCGTTCTTAATAATCTTTCGGTAATTAGAGATGAAGACGACTTTTATTCGAGTAGCCACGTTCCATTCTTAATGATGGCGATGATTAAGTCTTTATAGCATCATTATCAACACACCATATCTCTTCACAGCTAAATAAAGGCTTCTTCTAATAGTTATTCATACATAGGTATCTTAGCTTCTGTAATCTTCTTTGTAGAAAAACCTTCATAATTCTCTTACTCTTAAATTCTTGAGGCCCAGAACGTAATTTCCATTGAAATTTGGTTATCATTAGACGTTTTTGTGAATATAAGCAATATTTTATAGCTATGATCTGTTTAGTATCCTTGTCACTCGCTAATTTGGTATATTCAGTAAGTTTTCGTAATTTTATGGCTAACATTAAAAAGTTTTATAGCCAAGGAAAGATCTGGGTGTGAAGGAGTTAAAAACACCTTAGCATATATCCTCAAAAATTACGTTTCCTCTTCAAAATAATCGAAAAAATGGAAAAATAGATAGCTATAGATAGATAATTTATAATAGGTAGATAAATACTAAGCGATGATTTAGTCTTTACAGCATCATTATCATCACATCATATCTCTTTACAGCTAAATAAAGGCTTCTTATAAAACTTATCCTTAAGCCCCGTCCACGCTACCACTCACCACCGTCGGCGCTTGCCCACGGCGCGCGCCGATGCCAGTGTTGTGTCCACACATTTTTCTCACTTTTTTGTCTTCAACTCGCTGCAGTTTCTCAACTATTTCTCCCATTTAATTTTTTATCACATATTCGTAATCAGCTGACTTTCTTGGTTCTGATGGTATACGGTACATAGCAATACAAAAATATCTAGATGGTGAAAACTGCCGATAACTTGAAGCATGTGTTTGGCGCTGACCCGTGAGTGACGGGCATGCCCGCCCAATATTAAACCTGCTGAATGTTGACGGGCAGCGCCGACGGTTACTTTTTGCTCGTCGGCATCGTGTCCACACTGCCACTTTTGAGTGACGAACACTGTTCGACGGGAAGCGCTGACGGTGGTGAGTGGTAGTGTGGACGGGGCTTTACATATCTTATCTTCTGTAATCTTCTTAGTACAAAAACCTTCATATTTTTCTTATTCTTAAAATCTTGTAAAATAAAACGTGTAAAATAAAGGCTTCTTCTCAAACTTATCTGACTATCTTACCTTCTGCCATTTCCTTAACCCCTTCACGCCCAGATCTTTCCTTGGCTATAAATAAATGTATGTTGTTAGCCATAAAATTACGAAAAGTCACTTAATATACCAAACTAGCTAGTGGACAAAGATACTAAACAGGTCATAGCTATAAAATATTGCTTATAGTCACTAAAAATCGTCTAATGGTACCCAAATTACAATGAAAATTACGCTCTGGGCCTCAAAGGGTTAATACAAAAATGTTAATATTTCTTACACAAAATCTTATTCGCACATTTTCCCTCTTACGCCATCCACACACTTTAATATCCTGATCAAATATTTACTCTCACTTTTCCTTCCACTAGTAATACAACTCAAGCCAATAAAAACAATGAACAATATAACTTTTCCATGCATATCGTATCTTCTGCCAATTTCTTCCAGTACAAAACCTTTAATATCTCTCTTACTCTTAAAATCCTACTTGCTTACTTTTTTTTTTTAATTTTTTTTTTTAATTTTTCTTACTTAAAATCTTACTTACTTACTTTTTCTTACTATTTTCTTAACTCCTAAAATCTTATCTTGTCCTCTCTTTGACTATCTACAGCCCTTCAATTCCTAACCAATACACACTTTAAATATTTTTGACTCCTAAAATCTTACTCTCATTTTCCCTCCTTCTCTACCTCTACAATCTTTTATTCCTAACCAGTACAAACCTTCCTATTTCTCACACAAAATCTTACTATAAAATTTTCCTCTTTCTCTATCTACATCCCTTTATTTCTTGCACAAAATCTTACTATAAAATTTTCCTTCTTCTCTATCTACACACTCTTAATTCCCGAACCTTAATATTTCTGTCACAAAATCTTACTCTCTCATTCTTCTTCCTTCTCCATCCACACACCTTTATAGATATCTTAATAATATCTTAATAATATATCCCACTACTCCATCTACATCCCTTTATATCCTGATAGAATCTTTAATTTCATGCCATTTCTAAGTCTGGTCCTTCTCTTGGTCTTTGTAAATCACTTATTATCTTAATATAATGTTTCTATCCAACACAAAACGTTAATATTTCTTTCACAAAATCTTACTCTCACATTTTTGTTCCTAAACTATCTACACTCCTTGAGACCCAGAACGTAATTTCCATTGTAATTTGGCAACCATTACACGATTTTTAGTGACTATAAGCAATGTTTTATAGCTATGACCTGTTTAGTAACCTTGTCCACTACCTAATTTGGTATATTCAGTTAGTTTTCGTATTTTTATGGCTGACAACAGACACTTTTATATAGCCCAGGAAAGATATGGGCGTGAAGGGGTTAATTCTTGATAGAATCTTTAATTTCATCCCATTTCAAAGTCAAAAGGTCTGTCTTGGTCTTTCTGAATCAGTTATATTATCTGATCTACAGTTTCGTTGTCCCTCTGCCGGCCATTCACCTCTACACATTCACCCGTACATTACCTCAACATTCACCCGTACATTACCTCTACACATTCTCTATATTTATTACCAACACCCAACCTCTCAGTACCTTTGTGGCCGCCCCTTAACTTTCCTTCTATGGGTTTCGTCATTGACCGTTTCTCTGCCATAAGCTATAAGCCATAGTCATAAGCCATTACTGAGAGAACTAATGGGAGGTTTTGGGTTGAGACATAGGAGTAAGGAGGTTTTGGTGTGTTAATTCGTGTATCTAACAGTAAGTAAACAGTACTAACAAACAGTAAGAGAAGGGTTTTGGGTTGAGACATAGGAGTAAGGAGGTTTTGGTGTGTTATTTCGTCTGTCAAACGCTTTTAATTAACCCCTTCACACCCAGATCTTTCCTTTGCTATAAATAAATCATATGTTGTCGAGCAATAAAATAACGAAAAGGGACTGAATATACCAAATTAGTTAGTGGACAAGGATACTAAACAGGTCATATCTATAAATTATTGCTTGTATTCACTAAAAATCGTCTAATGGTACCCAAATTACAATGGAAATTACGGTCTGGGCCTCAAGGGGTTAATTGATGGTTGCATGTTTAGAAGTTGTTTAGACAGAATAGATGTATTTTTCAACGTCATAGATTCTTATTTCCTTTACCAGAACTTGACTTTTGAGCATAATTTTCGTCATATTCTTATCTTTAGTTTTATGGGAATGTTTTGGAAAGGGTTTTGGGTTAAGACATAGGCTCGTATTCGTAGTCACATACCATATTGCTCGTGGTAATTGCTATGATTTTGTTCCATTTCTACTCAGTCAAAATTATTCACTTGATCTTGTAGCTGCCATGGAAAGTACTAGAGCAATCATACAGTACTCCTATTGCAATCACAACAGAGCTGGCATGACATATTGATTTAATTAGGACAAGACAAAAAGTGAACAATGACCACGTACAATGATGGTATGTGAATACGAATACGGGCAATAATGGTAAGGGAGGTTTGATGTGTTATTTCGTGTGTCAAACGCTTTCTCGAGACTCTATTGCAGAATTAAATGATAGATACATGTTTTTTAATTGTTCAGATAAATACGTATTCGTCAACGTCACGGATTCTTATTTTCTTCAGCTTAACTTAGCTTTTAAACATAATTTTTGTCATTTTCTTATCTTTAGTCTTGTGGGATGTTGTTCTGTTTGACTTTTCTTCTTATAATTGATAATGACAATGATAAGTCATAACAATAATCATAATAGCGCTAATAACTATTTATTTTTATACTTAACGCCTAATAGTGATGACAGTATTGCAGTAATATTGATACGCAACACTTTGTATCTAGGCTGGTGGTTTGTGTTCTGTTACTAGTTTTATTTACTTTTTTATTTTCCTTTAGGCAGTGTTTGAAATTAACCTTTGTGTTGAGGCAGTGTCAGGGCGGCTGTGTGTGTGTGTCTGTGTCTGTGTCTGTGTCTGTGTCTGTCATTCACTCATTCACCCATGGTCTTGTCCACGCGAGTCACTCTCGATCGCCAGTTTCACCCTCCCGGTGCGAGCTTGGAGCTCATTATGACCGATCTTTGGGCAATGCTGGGACCTCACACACCACACACACCCATCCATTTGCTCAAGGGGGACAGTAATAGCTCGAATTTGTATGTGAAAAATCCCCGGGAACGAGCGGGGCCGGTGATCGTGTGTGTGTGTGTATATATATATGTATTATGTATGTGTGGGGTGTGTGTGTGTGTGGTGTGTATGTATGTATGTATGCGTGCGTGCGTTTGTGTGTGTGTGTGGCGGCCTTGCAAAGCGTTGACCTCCATTAAGAAGAAAAAATACTTCTGTGCCCAACAGATTATTTCTTTACACACACACACACACACACACACACACACACACACACTTCCGCGTCCACCCATTCCTCGAAGTCGCCTCCCTTCACTTCGTCACCAACAAGGAAGGAACTAGCCGGGGGGAACCAGCAATTACTCCTCTAACTACCACGTTAACAAGGCAGTCAGGTGGTGGACGAGTCTACACACTGCAGCCCCCCCCCCTCTCTCTCTCTCTCTCTCTCTTCTCTCTCTCTCTCTCTCTCTTCTCTCTCCTCTCTCTCTCTCTCTCTCTTCTCTTTCTCTTCTCTTCTCTTCTCTCTCTTCTCTTCTCTTTCTCTCTCTCTCTCTTCTCTCTCTCTCTCTCTCTTCTCTCTCTCTCTCTCTTCCTCTCTCTCTCTCTCTCTCTCTTTCTCTCTCTCTCTCTCTCTCTCTCTCTCTCTTTCTCTTTCTCTTTCTCTCTCTCTCTCTCTCCTCTCTCTCTCTCTCTCAGTAAACATCGCCGCACATTCACTAAGAAGAAATAGAGGAGGAAGAAGAGGAAAAAGAAGAAGTATAAGAAGAAAAATAAAAGTAAAATTCAGAAGAAAAATAAGTAAATAAAGAAATAAGGAAACAAAATAAGACAACGAAGAAAAAGAAAATTTGAAATATAGAAGAAAATGAAAAAAGTAAAGAAAAGAAGAAAATAAAAATATAAAAGAAGAAAGAGAAAGAAGAAAGAAAAGAAAAGAAAAATAAAGGAGATAATGAAGAAAGAAGAAAAAATTGAAGAAGATTAAGGAAAAGAAGAAAAATTCGCACAATCTGTACCGTCAAACACCTGGCTGTTGGTCTGCGTGTCTCGATAAGATCCAAGTATGTTATTCTATACCCCTTATAATTCCTGCCCTCCCTTCTCCTTCTCTCTTATATACTATCTTGTTGTGTGAAGTATATGATGAACCGTCGATAGCACTAGCATCTAAAAGGTATTCATTTGTGTAGTGAGGGGGTATCTGATATTATGGTGTGGTGTATGTGGTAATGTGGTCTAGTGATTGTGGTTATGGTGGCGTGGTGTTGGTGTAGTGGTGCTGGTATGTGTGGTGGTAGTGGTGTGATGGTGTTGGTAGTGGTGTGTGGTAGTGTTGCGTGTTGGTGGTGAGGTTGGTGTGGTGTTTGTGTTGGTGTTGTGGTGGTGGTGGTGATGTAGGCCCATATTCAAGAAATTTTGTCTACCCGTTGCATCGCGAAACGGTAATCAAGGAAAACGCGACGAGTGGAGATTTGAGTCAGCTGACTGCGTTCATCATGCACATCCCACCTCCATCCCGCTCTCCACTTATTCCATCCTATTTCTTCCCAGACCATTACAGGTGAGTTTTCAACACAACCGAGAGTAACATGCATACCTTGTGAATGCACACGTGTCATAGTTAAGGTAAAATCAGGTCCAGGATGCCTTATATAGGTGTGTGAAGTTGTGAGGAAGCCAGACGGCGGCGGGAGGAGGAGGTTCGGCCATTGTGTGAAGCAGTGGCGGCGGCCGTTCAAATGTACTAGCAAGCATAACTCGGGCCCATTTTTTCTGCACCAACGCCTCAGACAAGTGGCGAACACTAACTAA
This sequence comes from Chionoecetes opilio, assembly GCA_016584305.1. Lineage (NCBI taxonomy): Eukaryota > Metazoa > Arthropoda > Malacostraca > Decapoda > Majidae > Chionoecetes > Chionoecetes opilio. The sequence continues at coordinate 275,631 of JACEEZ010000057.1, read as the reverse complement.
GCTATTATTTTAATGTCATAAATGATAAATTTCACTAGTAAAATGTATTAGATATGTATAAAACGGTCAAAATACTGATGCCGCTTTGGGCTCGCTTGTGTTGGTACGCCTGTCAAATATCCACCAGTCGGACAATTCTTGTAGATGTCACTAGTGGAGGTACGACGGTGGAGAATATCCACCGGCCGGGATTTGACGAGCATTCTTGAATATAGCCCTGAGTGGTGTTGGTGGTGGTGGTGGTGTTGGTGGTGGTGTGGTTGGTGTCGAGTTGGTGTGGTGGTGGTGGTGTGTGGGGGTGATGGTGGCGTGGTAGTGATGTTGGTGGTGATGGGGTGTAGTGTGGTGGTGGTGTAGGTGTGGTGTGGTGGTGCTGTTGTGTAGTATTGGTGGTGTAGTGATTGTGGTGTTGTGGTAGTGGTGTGATAGTATGGTGTAGTGGTGTGGCTTGGTGTTGGTGTGGCGTGAATATGTAATGTAGTGATGGTGTTGGTGTAGTGGTGCTGGTAGTGTGATGTGGTGGTGGTGAGGTGGTGTGGTGTTGGTGTAGTGGTGTGGCTTGATGGTGTTTGCGTGGTGGTGGTGTGGTGTAGTGTGGCGTGGTTGTGATGTAGTGGTGGTGTGTAGTGTGGTATAGGTGTGGTGTCTAGATGGAGAAACTCGCCGAACGTGTATGTAGGTTGGCTGCTGGCCTTGAAAAGTTCAGAGCATGACCTGGTTTTCTAAAAATTTATATTGCAGCAGAAATATAGTGTGTGCGTGCGTGTGTGTGTACTATTTATCTGTGTGTGTGTGTATAAACTATCTATCTGCGTGTGTGTGTATCAACTATATATATGTGTGTGTGTGTGTGTGTGTGTGTGTGTAACATTTTATGATTCCTAAAAGTGAAATCAGGGCGAGGAGTGGGGGAGAACCATCATTGGTCTACTTACAGAAGAAAAAAAACCAGGTTATTTCATGTGTAGTGTAACTTTTGATGTCATTTACTTTTTCTTGGAGTAAATTTTTTCTAGGAGTAAATTCAGTCAGTATGTGTCATGGGAGTCGCTTTGCAAGTCACTCATTGGTGTGTCATAACTTAGATGGGTGTGGAAAGTGAACTCATATAAGTGAACTCTTACTATAACTCATATGATAAGCACTCATAATATTAACCCCTTCAGACCCAGAACGTAATTTCCATTGTAATTTGGGTACCATTAGACGGTTTTTAGTGAATATAAGCAATGTTTTTATAGCTATGCCCTGTTTAGTATCCTTGGCCACTAACTAATGTGGTATATTCAGTGACTTTTCGTAATTTATGGCCGACAACAGACGATTTCATATAGCAAAGGAAAGGTCTGGGTGTGAAGGGGTTAATAGTAAAGTGAACTCATATGATAAGAAATCATAATATTAGTGAACTTATATGTTATGTATGCGCTATGTTATGTAATGCGATAAAATGTCGCCTCCGTGGTGTAGTGGCTAGCGCGCCTGGCTACTAATCTACGGGCCCTGGTTCGAATCCGGGCCAGAGCAAGTCGGCGGCCAGCTCAAACCAGCTGTTCATCCTTCCTTTCGGGGTTGATAAATGGGTACCTGGGGAAGGTAACTGTGGTAACCCGGATGTCACACTAGCCCTGTGTCCCTGGTAACGGGTCCTCACCCACCACAGGCTCAAGGGCTAATGCCACGGAGATGAGCACCGAAGGCCACGCGCGTATGCCCCCACCTTTACCTTTACTATGTTGCACTTCTTGGCCAGTCCTTGCAGCAGACATTCTTAACCCCGTCACACCCAGATCTTTCCTTTGCTATAACAAAAATCGTGTTAGCCATAAAATTACGAAAAGTAACTTAATATACCCAATTAGTTAGTCGACAAGGATACTAAACAGGTCATATCTTTAAAATATTTCTTATATGCACTAAAAATCGTCTAATGATACCCAAATTACAATAAATATTACGTTCTGGGTCTCAAGGGGTTAAGCATCAAACTCTTGAGACATTTACAGACAAAGGCCTGCGTGTGTGTCTTGTCAGGTGTTGTAGATGAGACACACAGCCCAGGCACTCAATGGTCCATGGTCCTATGAGACACAGCCCAGGCACTCAATGGTCCAATGGTCCTATGAGACACACAGCCCAGGCACTCAATGGTCCTATGAGACACACAGCCCAGGCACTCAATGGTCAATGGTCCTATGAGACACACAGCCCAGGCACTCAATGGTTCAATGGTCCTATGAGACACACAGCTCAGGCACTCAATGGTCTTGAACACCACCAGGCCAATGGTCCAATGTCTGAGACACACAGCCCAGGCACTCAATGGTTCAATGGTCCTATGAGACACACAGCTCAGGCACTCAATGGTTCAATGGTCCTATGAGACACACAGCCCAGACACTCAATGGTTCAATGGTCCTACGGCGAATAAAACAACCTTATAACCTCACTTTCTAATTAAATTTATGTTGAACAGCCTACCTCGTGTATAATCGATTTATTTGTAGTACATATTTTTGTCCTACTGTGAGAAAAAACCCGTACAAGCCCACTTTCTAATTATATTTAATGTTCAACAGCCTATCTCTTGCATATTCTAATTATTTGTACATATTGTTTTGCTGTTAGTAAATGAGTAACTATGAAGAGAACTCATAACTTTTGTAATGCAGTAAGTTATATAAGTAATTCATTATAAGCAAGTATACAGTGAGAGATAAGTAAGTTTGAATGGAAATCGCCCTACTTTCTACACATTCTCTTTATTTCCAAATATTTTTTTTGTTAGTATGAGTAACTATGAAGAGAATTCGTAACTTTTGAAATTCATTGAGTTATAAATCTGCAGCTAATGATGAATTTTTTTTGCTTGTCACTTTCTTGTTGTTGTTGCCAGAGTCTTCTAATTTTCTGCGCATATTTTGTTTCTCAGTAATGTGAAAGTAGAGAGTTTTAATTAATTTCAACGATAAACTCCAACGAGACAAAACTTAAGGCAAAACTATAGTAATTTTACGTTCAACATGCCCAGAAGCCACGCCCCCTGCCTTTCCCCCGGCCCTTTTCTACGTGGCAACTGATTGGTGCATTCCTCGTATCATCACTTTTTTTTTTTTTTTTTTTTTTTTTTT
>JACEEZ010000057.1:257500-267500 GCA_016584305.1 Chionoecetes opilio | reverse complement strand
TGTAAAGAACTTGGGAAAAAGGTGATAAGAAACTTGGGAGAAGGTGAAAAGAAACTTGGGAGAAAGGTGAAAAAACTTGGGAGAAGTGAAAAGAAACTTGGAGAAAGTGAAAAGAAACTTGAAGAAGGTGAAAAGAAACTTGGAGAAAGGTGAAAAGAACTTGGAGAAAGGTGATAAGAACTTGGAGAAAGGTAAAAAAACTTGGGAGAAAGTTAAAAGAAACTTGGAGAAAGGTGATAAAGAACTGGGAAAAGGTGATAAAGAAACTTGGGAGAAAGGTGATAAAGAAACTTGGAGAAAGGTGAAAAGAAACACTTGGGAGAAAGGTGAAAAAGCAACTTGGAAGAAGGTGAAAGAAACTTGGGAGAAGTGAAAAAGAAACTTTGGGGAGAAAGGTGAAAAAGAAACTTGGAAGAAAGTGAAAAAGAAACTTGGGAGAAAGGTGAAAAGAAACTTGGGAGAAAGGTTGAAAAAGAAACTTGGGAGAAAGGTGAAAAAGAACTGGGAGAAAGGTAAAAGAAACTTGGGAGAAAGGTGATAAAGAAACTTGGGAGAAAGGTGAAAAAGAAACTTGGGAGAAAGGTGAAAAAGAAACTTGGGAGAAAGGTGAAAAAGAAACTTGGGAGAAAGGTGAAAAAGAAACTTGGGAGAAAGGTGAAAAAGAAACTTGGGAGAAAGGTGAAAAAGAAACTTGGGAGAAAGGTGAAAAGAAACTTGGGAGAAAGGTGATAAAGAAACTTGGGAGAAAGGTGATAAAGAAACTTGGGAGAAAGGTGATAAAGAAACTTTGGGAGAAAGGTGAAAAAAACTTGGGAGAAAGGTGAAAGAAACGTAAAAGAAAGAAGAAAAGAAACGGGAGAAAGGTAAAATATGAGAAAGAAACGTGTTAGAAAGGGGAGAGCAGCATAAGGCTTGGTCAGTCATATAGTGGTTGGGGTCAGGAATAGAGGGGTCAGTGTATATAGTTGGTCAGGTCAAAAATGAGGGAAAAGGGTCAACTTAGCCGTGATTAATCGATTTTATGGCTCATGTTTCTGAACTATGTAAAAAAAACAGGATAATTTCATGCAAGTGTCTGATAAAACTACTAATTCAAATTCAAATTATACCAAAATGATAATATATTGGTTAATAGTCAGTTTGCTGGACTCCAATACTGCTAGGAGGGCAAGTCAGTAAGATAAGCAAAAGATATACCTCTACATCTAAAGCGCATTTTAATTTTTTTAATTTTTATTTTTTTAATTTTTTTTATAAATTTTGTGCCTTAAGCGCTTTTAGCAGTGGTGACCCAGGGGTGGGATGGTAGGCTCTGGAGGTTCACTTGAGGGCTGTGATGGTTGGTCCTCGCCCGTGGTGGCGCAGGCAGGATTCTTATAGTGACGCCTGTGATTAGAGGCTCATGCCGCCCCCCTGTGTCCTCCGATGCACTCGCAATCGAAGGTAGAGTTGATGGGCAGGGCATGTGGGTGTTCTTAGGCCACTCGACGGTGCAGAAAGGTTTTGGTTTTCTAAGGGGATCGAACTCGGGTCACCGAGAACGCCAGTCGGAGACGCTAACCACTCCGCTACCGCCTCTCCATATATAGTGAGTGCAGCTGAGGTGGGCAGACGATGTATACCCTATTAACCCCTTGAGGCCCAGAACGTAGTTTCCATAGTAATTTGGGTACCATTAGACGATTTTAATGAATATAAGCAATATTTTATAGGTATGACCTGTTTAGTATCCTTGTCTACTAGCTAATTTGGTATATCCAGTTACTTTTCGTAATTTTATGGCTCGACAACAGACCATTCTTTATAGCAAAGGAAAGATCTGGGTGTGAAGGGGTTAAAAGTTTGCTGCCCACCCCTCGATCGCTCTGCTGCATAATCCTTTCATCTCTCAAGCATATCTATTACCGAGGGTGGCCAGTAAGCGCTCAGGTTTCTTGATAGGACCGCCAATGCAACTCACATTTCGTCATATTCATAAATAACCTGCTTGTAATTTTTCTACTCGTCGGGAAATCGAGAAAAAAATTGTTTATATAAGTTTTATAAATGTTTTTAAATTGATAAAAAAAGTTCTTTGAGGCAAATTTTCGACCACTCACACCCTAGAAATGACGAAGACAACTATACTAATAGATAAGCCACGAGAGAGAGAGAGAGAGAGAGAGAGAGAGAGAGAGAGGGAATGCGGCACATGAGGGCAGGCATGGGTGGGCAGGGTGCGTGGTGTAGGCTCATTAACCTGTATTAACACTATTAATTTCTCCACCAGGTGAAAGGGAGAAGAATACACACACGTATTTCTTACCGAGGTTTTTTTTTCTCTGTGCGTGTGCGTGTCATTCACCCACGGTCTTGTCCACGCGAGCATGACTCGTAATCGCAGTTTCACCCTCCCGGTGCGAGGTTCCCAACCGCCCGAATTTCTCAGTGAAAAATCCCCGGTAACAGTGAGGATTTGAGCCGGCTAACCACAGAATGGGAAGCCAGCGCGCTATCCACTGGGCCATCGTGGCGGTATGCGTCTGTGTTCATAATAAGATTTTTGTTCTGTATTATTTTTGACGTAGGAAGCAGACTCCCCAAGGTCAACAAGACACATTAGGAAGCAAAAGGTGAAGAAAATTACTAATCCTTAAAAGAAATATATGAAAAGATAAATGAAAGTTTTCCAAAGGTTCAGAAGACTTGCTCCCAGCTGTCTTGACACACACACCACACACACACACACACACGCACACGCACACACACGCACGCACACGCACGCGCGCACACACACACACACACACACACACACACACACACACACACACACACACACACACACACAGACACAGACACAGACACAGACACAGACACAGACACAGACACAGACACAGACCAGACACACTCACACACACACACACGACAGACAAGACCAGCAACACTTCCACACACACCATAGTTTCCATGATCACTTCCCTCATTCATCAGCCCGAGAAGTAGGCTATTTGGCACACGGTTATTGCATCTGACATCATCATGTTACACCCAATGACCTATAATCAGGTTAGGTTAGGGTTATTTAGGTTATTTATTAGGTTATTAAGGTTATTTATTAGGTTATTAAGGCTATTTATTAGGTTATTTATTAGGTTATTTATTAGGTTAATAAGGTTATTTATTAGGTTATTAAGGTTAATTACTAGGTTAATAAGGTTATTTATTAGGTTAAGATTATTTATTAGGTTATTAAGGTTATTTATTAGGTTATTAAGGTTATTTATTAGGTTATTAAGGTTATTTATTAGGTTATTAAGGTTATTTATTAGGTTATTTAGGTTATTTATTAGGTTATAAGGTTATTTATTAGGTTATTTAGGTTATTTATTAGGTTAATAAGGTTAATTACTAGGTTAATAAGGTTATTTATTAGGTTAATAAGGTTATTTATTAGGTTATTTAGGTTATTTATTAGGTTATTAAGGTTAATTACTAGGTTAATAAGGTTATTTATTAGGTTATTTATTAGGTTATTAAGGTTATTTATTAGGTTATTAAGGTTGGGTTAGATTAGTTTTATTCGTGAATAATAATATAAGCGAAAGTGTGTGTGTGTGTGTGTGGTATAGGTTCCGCCCCCCGTGGCGGAATCCCATCATATACCACATTTTTGGAACCAGGTTGACCAGGGGAAGGCTTTAAGCCCACTTATGAGATGATCCGATCACTTTTTTTTTAAACTTTTTTTTTTACTTTTTTTTTAGCAGCCTATTAGCGATAATTGTGAAAAAAAGTGGGTTGCGAGAATTGAGGAAACCTTGATGTAGGGTGATGGGTAATGGGTGGGGGGTGATGGGTGAGGGAATAGATGGGGGGTGATGGGTAATGGGTGAGTGCATGGGTGTGTGGTGATGGGTAATGGGTGAGTGAATGGGTGGGGGGTAATGGGTGAGTGAATGGGTTGGGGGTGATGTGAATGGGTTGGCGTTAATACATACATTTCTACATCCATGATTTCAGGAAAGTTAGAAGGGGCTATCTGGAGAGTCTGTGTTTGGTGGGCCGAAGGCCCACCAATAGCCCTCCGCAGGAGCTAGCCAAAAAGTCCGCCCGGAGGGCGGCTTTGCGGCTAGTGAACTATATTTTTCTAGTATATTTTTATGTGTTTAGGAACAATCTGAAGTTTTCTTTTTGTTGGAAATCACTAGTTTTTCAGAGCTGAGGTCAAGGGGGTAAAAAACCCTAATGATTGCCAAGAAAAAAATACCTCAGATTCTTTCAAAACACATCAAAATCTATCAGAAAGATATAGTTCCATCTGAAAAAGGAGAGGGTTGATAAAACTAATCTGTACCCACCAATTTGTTATTGTGTTTTAATTTAAACATACATAGGTTTGGTATTTTGAAATCTAACTCGTTGCATTTTGAGCCAGAAAAGTTACTTCATTGGTATAAAAAAACGAATTGTGGGTGTGGTATGACTATGGTGAAAGACATTTATTTAGACATTACACACATACGTAGGTTTAGCATCTTGAAATCTGACTCGTTGCATTTTGAGCCAGAAAAGTGACTTCATAAAAGGTACTTCATTGGTATAAAAAAACTAATTATTGATGTGGCAAGGATGTGGTAGCCGTGTGGTGTGGTGTGGTGTGGTGAAAGTGTGGTGTGGTGAGTGAGGGTGTGGTTTGTGGTGGTAAAGGTGAGTGTGTGTGGCGGGGGGGTGTGGTTGCGTGTAGGCAGTAAAGTACACCCAGGAGAACATAAAGAAACACTAGATGATTTAAGTCACCCTAGCTTAGTCTTGGCGGTTTAGTGTAAAGCGAGGCTGCCTGTTATACGGGACACATATTTCCGTGTTCTGGAAGAGTATGCGGCGTTTACTCTTGAACACGTCAGGTTAGGTTACGGATAGAGGATGTCAGGTTTTTCTGGGTGTGACAAGGTAACTTGGCGTGGGAATCACAATGAGGGTATTTACGAGAAAATCCTATGGTTAGTTTCGGAGCTACAGCCAAGCGTACGAGAAAATCCTATGGTTAGTTTCGGAGTTACAACCAAGCGTCTTCACTCGGAAATCACATACTCGCATAGAGAACGTGAATATGCATAAGGTACATATTGTTACACGGAACAGAGTTATATATACGGGACAGTGTGGGATAAAATATTTCCATATAGGCCTTCATATAATTATACCTTCCTTCCTTCCTTACACTGCTTGACTCATTCTTTCGCTATCATCCATCATTCGCGGCCTTGTTCTTCCTTCCTTCCTTCCTTCCTTCCTTCCTTCCTTCCTTCCTTCCTTCCTTTCCTCCCTCCTTCCTTCCTTCCTTTCTTTTTAAATAGGCCTTCATATTATGCCTTCCTTACAATGCTTGACTCCTTTATTCGCTATATCCAAACATTCGCGGCCTTGTTCTTCCTTCCTCATTCCGTTCTCTTCATAGGAAATCGCAGTGGTACGTCACGATGGTAAATACAGAGACGCAACAAAGCCACTCGATGACTTTGTATGTTAAAGATGATGGACAGTCTGTTTCCTCTCTGGTTACCTCGCCGCATGTTCCCACCTCCCCCTCTCCCGTGTCTCAGTTAAGTGCTTAGTCTTGCGTGCGTCCAATGCGGCGACAGCAACATCAAGGCTGTCACAAGGCGCTCGTTCATCACTCTGTACAGAAGATGTCACCAAATGCAGCCACTGACAAATCTTTCTCTGGTATCATTTGTTATATCGAGAGAGTCTTGAGTCTTGACCACTTTTTTTAAGGTATGTTTCCTCTATGTGATCACAGGACGCGCAGGAATGATGGGCGGGGCGGGCGGGTGCAGGTGGGTGAGGGCGTGGCTTGCTAGGGAACAAAGAGCTCAAGGTGCCGGTGTAAGCCATGGGATTTGAGGCCGCGTCGCTCCTCGCATCATTATGAGATCCAACACTTGTCTTAACCCCTTGAGGCCCAGAACGTTATTTCCATTGTAATTTGGGTACCATTAGACGATTTTTAATGACTATGAGCAATGTTTTATAGCTATGACCTGTTTAGTATCCTTGTCCACTAACTCATTTGGTATATTGAATCACTTTTCGTAATTTTATGGCTAACAAACTATTTGATATAGCAAAGGATTGATCTGGGCGTTAAGGGGTTAATGGTTTACTTCAGCCATTGGTTTTATTACGGCTGAGTACATCCCTAGGTGGGGGTCTTTTTGGGTTACCATTATAGGGGGCTGCGGCGCGTGGCCTCTGTGCTCATCTCCATCGCAGTAGCCTTTGAGCCTGTGGTGGGTGAGGACCCGTTACCCCGGGACACAGGGCTAGTGTGACATCTGGGTTACCACAGTTACCTTCCCCAGGTTACCCCAGGTACCCATTTAGTAACTGCGAAAGGGGGGATGAACAGCTGTTTGGGTTGGCCACCGACTTGCCGTGGCCCGGATTCGAACCAGGGTCCGCAGATTCGTAGCCAATCACGCTAGCCACTACACCACGGAGGCGACAATCCATTACTGAGTAGAAAATCAGTGTGCTAATTCAGACCCAGAGGACACTACAGCATGGAGATTGAAAGTCTACCCAGTCCCCACACACCACAGCGGCTGTCTGTCTGTCTGTCTGCCTGTCTGTCTGCCATCTGTCACCCGCCACATGTTCATCCAGCTTCCTCGTAAAACTTTCCATCGCATCCGAGCTTCCTATACCTGGCCGGCAAACCTGTTCCAATCCTGTTCCAATCCTGTTCCAAACCTGTTCCAATCCTCCAAAACCTAATCTGTGGACGAGTTCCGGCCTTTTTTTGCCTCTCTCTCTTTGTTTGCATTGATACATTAAAACCAGTTACTTAAAAGGCCGTAACCTGTTCATTCACCTCCACACTCTTATCTATACTACCTGTGTTAAACCCTTTATCTCCTTAGGGACCAATTACATCCCCTTATCGCAGACCTTGCTATAGAGTGTAAGAACTAAGCTTAACTGTGTCCGTGCTGCGATGTCATTAACCCCTTCACGCCCAGATCTTTCCTTGGCTATATAAAATTGTCTGCTGTCGAGCCATAAAATTACGAAAAGTAGCTAAATATACCAAATAATTAGTCGACAAGGATACTAAACAGGTCATATCTATAAAATATTGCTTATACTCACTAAAAATCGTCTAATGGTAGCCAAATTACAATGGAAGTTACGTTCTGGGCCTCAAGGTGTTAACTGCCTTCTCAAAGCCATTAACTCTTTCACGCCCAGATTTTTCCTTTGCTATATAACATTGTTTGTTGTCGAGCCATAAAATTACGAAAAGTGACTGAATATACCAAATTTGTTAGTCGACAAGGATACTAAACAGGTCAAATCTATATAATATTACTTATGTTCATTAAAAATCGTCTAATGGTACTCAAATGACCATGGAAATTACGTTCTGGGCCTCAAAGGGTTAAAATCTCTTCAACTTACTCTCGTTGAGGCTTGGAGACCCACCATAGTACCAGGGAATCAGTAAAGAGGAAAAACACTTCATCTTTTAATCCTCTAACCACTCATATAATTTGCTATGTTCCAAGAGTAATAAGTTTTTTTTTTTTTTTTTACCATCACAAAGGACTGGCCAAGAGTACAACAAAAAGTAACAAAAAACCCCACTTATTAGTATTTTAGTAGTATTTTTGTCAGTAATCATCTCCCTGTTAGCAATGCACAAGCCTCTGTTATCATGCCCTTGGTCAATAGCCGTCAGTGTTGCCAGAACTGTGTGGTGACCCTTGATAATTGTACGGCGTTTATATATTTCTCTCCTTGGACAAGTGTTTTTATATTTCCCGTTGACTGACCTACTCTTCTTCTTCTTCTTCCTTCTCTCCTCCTCCTCCTCCTCCTCCTCCTCCTCCACTTCTTTTTTTCTTTTTCTTTCTTTTTTCTTATTCTTTCTTCTTTTTCTTCCGCCTCCTCTTCCTCTTCTTCTTTTTGTGACCTTTGACGTTTAGTATCGCTTCTTAGGTCCTCCTCTTCTTTCTTCTTCTTCTTCTTCTTCTTGTGACCTTTGACGCTTAGTATCGCTTCTTCAACTTCGTCTCCTTAGTTAACAATCTGGTCAACTCTTCCTTTGGCTATCTCAGCATCAGTAGTGTTTTCCCTCGCATTTCACGGCCCCGTCACCACCACGACATTCAGTAGCCTTAACCCCTTCAAGCCCAGATCTTTCCTTGGCTATATAAACTCGTCTGATGTTAGCCATAAAATTACGAAAAGTATCATAATATATACCAATGAGCCAGTGGACAAGGGTGCAATGCAGGGGATGTATATAAAATAGTCTATATTCATTAACATCGTCTATAATGGTCGCCAAATACTATGGAAATATACGCTCTGGGCCTCAAGGGGTTAAGGACTCTCTTATCGCCTCCGTGTGTCGCCGTGGTGAGGCTGATGGCATGCTATCAACACTCCTTCATCACCGCGTTCAGATCATTGCTGTGTTTTGGCCCAGTATAATACATAGTCTGAGTATTATCCTTGGTTGTGGTCGAGGTTGAGGGTGGGCTGTCAGATCCCTCCTGCTGTTCCTCTCTATCTATCAGGCGTGCAGCACCCAGCAACAGCATTTTACAGCACGGGGAATCACAGTTCAGTTCCGTACAGTTGTGGGTCGGGAGTCAGGCCTTTTTTATCGGCACCCCTGACGTGTTTCTTCTTGCTGTCTGGGTCTTTAATTAGTTGTCTTCTCTTATTCTATATTTTTAGTTTCTTTCTCATTCTTTCTTCTTATTTTCTCTGGTCATCCAAAAACTGTTGATTATTCTTTTTGCTTCTTCCACATTCCCATCGCCAAACAAATATTCCCCCACTATATCCTCCTCTCCTCTATGTAAGGTCTCTCTATCGCGCTCTCTTCCTGCAGCCCCTTCTTCTTCCTCTTCTTGTGACCTCTGACGCTTAGTATCGCTTCATAGGTCCTCTTCAACTTCGTCTCCTTAGTTAACAATTTTGTCAACTCTTCCCTTGGCTATCTTGGCACTTGACCTCTTAATTCCTTGCCTTCTTTGTGTTCTTTTCTCCCAGCCCGTTGCTTCAATATCCATCGCTGTGCCGTGGCTATGTTGTACAGGGCAGGAGTGTATAGGCTATGGAGGGGCTATGTAGGCACTATGTAGGGGTGCGCAGGGCCTAAGTGCCTCTCTATATAGGGTGCCGTGCTGGGGGAGGCTATGTAGCTATGTAGGCACTATACAGGGGTCCTAAGTGCCTCTCTATGTAGGGTGCCGTGCTGGGAGAGGCTATGTAGGCACTATGCAGGCACTATGCAGGCACTATGCAGGACCTGTAGTGCCTCGCCATGTAGGGTGCCGTGCTGGGAGAGGCTATGTAGCTATGTAGGCACTATGCAGGGGTCCTAAGTGCCTCTCTATGTAGGGTGCCGTGCTGGGAGAGGCTATGTAGGCACTATGCAGGCACTATGCAGGACCTGTAGTGCCTCGCCATGTAGGGTGCCGTGCTGGGGGAGGCTATGTAGGCACTATGTAGTACTATGCAGGACCTGTAGTGCCTCGCTATGTAGGGTGCCGTGCTGGGGGAGGCTATGTAGGCACTATGTAGTACTATGCAGGACCTGTAGTGCCTCGCCATGTAGGGTGCCGTGCTGGGGGAGGCTATGTAGGCACTATGTAGTACTATGCAGGACCTGTAGTGCCTCGCCATGTAGGGTGCCGTGCTGGGGGAGGCTATGTAGGCACTATGCAGGCACTATGCAGGACCTGTAGTGCCTCGCCATGTAGGGTGCCGTGCTGGGGGAGGCTATGTAGGCACTATGTAGTACTATGCAGGACCTGTAGTGCCTCGCCATGTAGGGTGCCGTGCTGGGGGAGGCTATGTAGGCACTATGTAGTACTATGCAGGGCCTGTAGTGCCTCGCTATGTAGGGTGCCGTGCTGGGGGCGGCTATGTATATATATATAGGCACTATGCAGGGTTGCGTATACATATATAGGGCCTTAAGTGCCTCTCTATATAGGGG
>JACEEZ010000057.1:242500-252500 GCA_016584305.1 Chionoecetes opilio | reverse complement strand
GTCTTTAGTTATCAGTAACACAACAATATGAGCCTAGATGACTTGTGTGCGTTTCCCTAATAGGGTTATCATAGTAGTGAGTGTTGACTAAGCTGTGTACAGAGGCAGCAACATGGCAACAGAAGTAGTTAAGAATGGTAGCCTTGTTTCTCAGTCATACAAGAGCAGCAGCCTAGATGACTTGTGTGTTCCTAATAGGGTTATTGGTTCACAGTAATACAGCAACGACATAGATGACTTGTATGCTTCTCCTAATATGGGTTTCTTGTGTTTCAGATGTGTCGGACAGCTACATCGAGAAGCAACAGTACAATGGCTGGTACAACAATCTGGCGCACCCGGGATGGGGCACCGCGGGTATGTACTGCTGGCTGCCTTGTTACGCACCCTTACACTCTAGTAAACTTCTATATATATATCCTCTATCTATCCTCTATCTATATATCTTCTAGCCTCAATCCTCTACCTATCCTCTATCTATATCCTCTATCTATCTTTCTCATACCTTCTTTATACACACACACACACACACACACACACACACACACACACACACACACACACACACACACACACACACACACACACACACACACACACACACACACACACACACACACACACACACACACACACACACACACACACACACACACACACACACACACACACACACACACACACAGACACAGACACAGACACAGACACACACAGACACACACAGACACACACAGACAGACACAGACACACACAGACAGACACAGACACAGACACAGACACAGACACAGACACAGACACACACACACACAGACACACACAGACTCAGACACACACAGACACACACAGACACAGACACACACAGACACAGACACAGACACACCTCTACCATTGGGAACTCCATAGTGTAAGGGATAGCACGCTCGGCTCACAACCGAGAAGTCCCGGGTTCGATCCCCGGGTGGAGCGGAAACAGATGGGTTGTTTCCTTAAAACCCGAGCCCCTGTCCACCCAGCAGTGAATGGGTACCGGGTGTTAGCCGGGGTTTGTGATCTGCTCTCCGGGGTGGTGGCTTCGGCCAACACAAAGCACTAAGGATGAATGATAAAAATGTTGATATGGAGACGGGGCCACACGAGCATTGCTCTGGCCCTGTAAAATACAACTAGATGAATACAACTAGATGAATACACCACACACACACACACACACACACACACACACACACACACACACACACACACAATACACACATACACACACACACACACACACACACACACACACCTCTGCATACCAAGGGTTATTTCTGTCATCACTCCCAAGGTCGTTGAAACACTATAGACTAGATCACAACTTTCTCATCCATCCTTGTCTTTTCTTCTCAACATTGGGGATAAAGCCAGACTGTGGTGTGTGTGTGTGTGTGTGTGTGTGTGTGTAGGCCAAGGGAGACTCACAAACCATTGGGGAATCACGAGCCTCCTTCGTCCTCTTCTTCTTATGTTCTTCTTCTGTTCTTCTTCTTGTGACCTTTGACGTTTAGTATAGCTTTATAGGTCTTCTTCAGTTTCGTCTCCTTATAGTTCACCAAATCCCCTAGTCTGTATAGGCAGCAACAGCGACCCGCGAACTTTCCGATGAATCACGAACCATACACTATAGTCTATTTTTTTAACAAGGTGAAAATTCCTGCCCCCTTGCTGCTTACTGACTGATATTTGATGCCAGGAGAAGGGAATACTACACATCTTCTTAATTCCAGTTGTATTTGATCATAGTTAACCCTATTATCAGGTAAACACAGGCATCATTTTAAGCATGAGACCTTAAGATAGAATGGAATTTTTACCTTGTTAAAAATAATAGTCTATACAGTGGGTGCTGCAACAAGAGGTCCTGGGATAAGCCACTTGCTTGCGTCTCAGCTGCATAATGCATCAGTATCCTTGACATACGTGCACGTGTTGGCAATCAGCTGCTTGACTCGTACGTGCAGCAGTGAGGGAGGCTGTCTGGATACCCTTCCTCTTCCTTCCTTTATTCTTCCTTTATTCACACGTGTCCATATTTTTCACTTCTCCTCCTCCTCCTCCTCCTCCTCCTCCTCCTCCTCCTGACCTTCACTCGCTCTGGAAACCCAACACTGTGGAGCTGTATAAGAACTTTGAGAACTTCCATGTTAAAAGTGTAGACAGGACGATGAAGAACTTGTGTGTGTGTGACAGTGGGTGTGATACAGTGTGTGACAGTGTGTGTGAGTGGGGGTGAGGGTGTGTGTGTGTGACAGTGTGTGTGTGGGGGGGGGGGGTGACGTGTGTGTCTGTCTGTTTGTGTGACTGTTTGTGTGTGTGTGACTGTTTGTTTGTGTAGGTGTGTGACTGTTTGTTTTGTAGGTGTGTGACTTTGTTTTGTGTGTGTTGACTGTTGTTTGTGTTTGTGTGAGGTGTGTGAGTGTTTGTGTATGGCTTTTGTGTAGGTGTATGACCTGTTGTGTGTGTTGTGAGGTGTGTGACTGTTGTTGTGTGTGTGTGAGGTGTGTGACTGTTTGTTGCTGTTTGTTGGTAGTGTGTGACTGTGTTGTGTGTGTTGTTGTAGGTGTGGACTGTTTGTTTGTGTGTTGTGTAGGTGTATGCCTGTTTGTTTTGTTTTGTGTAGGTGTGTGACTGTTTGTTTGTTTGTGAGGTGTTGCCTGTTTGTTTGTTGTTTGTGTAGGTGTGGACTGTTTGTTTGTGTTTGTGTAGGTGTGTGACTGTTTGTTTGTGTTAGGTGTGTGACTGTTTGTTTGTGTTTGTGTAGGGTGTGTGACTGTTTGTTTGTGTTTGTGTAGGTGTTGCTGTTTGTGTTGTGTTTGTGTAGGTGTGTGACGTGTTTGTGTTTGTGTAGGTGTGGGACTGTTGTGTTTGTG
This sequence comes from Chionoecetes opilio, assembly GCA_016584305.1. Lineage (NCBI taxonomy): Eukaryota > Metazoa > Arthropoda > Malacostraca > Decapoda > Majidae > Chionoecetes > Chionoecetes opilio. The sequence continues at coordinate 249,594 of JACEEZ010000057.1, read as the reverse complement.
TTTGTGTAGGTGTGTGACTGTTTGTTTGTGTAGGTGTGTGACTGTTTGTTTGTGTTTGTGTAGGTGTGTGACTGTTTGTTTGTGTAGGTGTGTGACTGTTTGTTTGTGTTTGTGTAGGTGTGGTGACTGTTTGTTTGTGTGTGACTGTTGTGTGTTGTGTGGTGTGGACTGTTGTTTGTGTTTGTGTAGGTGTGGACTGTTTGTTTGTGTTGTAGGTGTGTGACTGTTTGTTTGTGTAGGTGTGTGACTGTTTGTTTGTGTTTGTGTAGGTGTGTGACTGTTTGTTTGTGTTTGTGTAGGTGTGTGACTGTTTGTTTGTGTAGGTGTGTGACTGTTTGTTTGTGTAGGTGTGTGACTGTTTGTTTGTGTTTGTGTAGGTGTGTGACTGTTTGTTTGTGTTTGTGTAGGTGTGTGACTGTTTGTTTGTGTTTGTGTAGGTGTGTGACTGTTTGTTTGTGTAGGTGTGTGTTGTTTGTGTTTGTGTGGGTGTGTGACTGTTTGTTGTGTTTGTGTAGGTGTGTGACTGTTTGTTTGTGTAGGTGTTGACTGTTTGTTTGTGTAGTGTGTGACTGTTTGTTTGTTGTGTAGGTGTGTGACTGTTTTGTTGTGTGTTTGTTGTTAGGTGTGTGACTGTTTGTTTGTGTAGGTGTGTGACTGTTTGTTTTGTGTTGTGTAGGTGTTGTGACTGTTTTTGTTTGTGTAGGTTGTTGTGACTGTTTGTTTGTGTAGTTGTGTGTGACGTGTGTTGGTTTTGTGTAGGTGTGTGACTGTTTGTTTGTGTGTGTAGTGTGGGGATGTTGTTTGTGTAGGTGTGTGACTGTTGTTGGTTTGTGTAGGTGTGTGACTGTTTGTTTGTTGTCGTTGTGGTAGGTGTGTGACTGTTTGTTTGTGTAGGTGTGTGACTGTTTGTTTTGTTGTGTAGGTGTTGGACTGTTGTTTGTGTGTGTACGTGTGTGTGATGTTTGTTTGTGTTTGTGTAGGTGTGATGACTTGTTGGTGTTGTGTTGTTGTGTAGTGTGTGACTGTTTGTTTGTGTGTACGTGTTGTATGGACTGTTTGTTTGTGTTTGTGTAGGTGTTGGTGGACTGTTTGTTTTGTGTTTTTGTGTAGGTGTGTGACTGTTGTTTGTGTTTGTGTAGTGTTGACTGTTTGTTTGTGTTTGTGTAGTGTGACTGTTGTTGGTGGAGTGTTGACTTTGTTTGTGTTTGTGTAGGTGTGTGACTGTTTGTTTGTGTTTGTGTAGGTGTGTGACTGTTTGTTTGTGTTTGTGTACGTGTGTGACTGTTTGTTTGTGTTTGTGTAGGTGTGTGACTGTTTGTTTGTGTTTGTGTAGGTGTGTGACTGTTTGTTTGTGTTTGTGTTTGTGTACGTGTGTGACTGTTTGTTTGTGTAGGTGTGTGACTGTTTGTTTGTGTTTGTGTAGGTGTGTGACTGTTTGTTTGTGTAGGTGTGTGTGTGACAGTGTGTGTGTGTGTGTGTGACAGTGTGTAGGTGTGTGTGACAGTGTGTAGGTGTGTGTGTATCATATTCATAGCGGGTCACATCACCAGCTGTTTTTTGGAGCAATTTTTGACCGGCCCTAAAAATCGTATAGACAATAAGAACAGATCTTTGAATTTCTATAGGTAACTCAAACGCGTCTTTATTAGAAAAATTGGGTTTGTTCATTATGTATTTAATTTTATACGCCATCAACATACCACTACACTACCATGCTCTTCTAATACAACTTGTGATTCTAATCTATAATAATATAAGCGAAAGTGTGTCTGTGTGTGTGTCTGTGTGTGTGTGTGTGTGTGTGTCTGTGTGTGTGTGCTATAGGTTCCGCCCCCCGTGGCGCAATCCCATCATATGGCAGAGTTTTGGAACCAGGTTAATCAGGGGAAGGTTTTAAGGCTATTTTGGTGATGATCCGATCACTTTTCTTCTTCTTTTTTTTAGCAGCCTATTAGCGAGAATTGTGAAAAAAAAATGGGTTGCGAGAATTGAGGAAACCTTGATGTAGGGTGATGGTGGGGTGATGGGTAATGGGTGTGGGGTGATGGGTGAATGAATGGGTGGGGGGGTGATGGGTGAGGGAATAGGTGGGGGGTGATAGGTAATGGGTGAGTGAATAGGTGGGGGGTGATAGGTAATGGGTGTGGGGTGATGGGTAATGGGTGAGTGAATGGGTGTGGGGTGATGGGTAATGGGTGAGTGAATGGGTGGGGGGTGATGGGTAATGGGTGAGTGAATGGGTTGGCGTTAATACATACATTTCTACATCCATGATTCCAGGAAAGTTAGAAGGGGCTATCTGGAGAGTCTGTGTTTGGTGGGCCGAAGGCCCACCAAACACAGGTGACCAAACACAGGTGGTGGGCCGAAGGCCCACCAATAGCCCTCCGCAGGAACTAGCCAAAAAGTCCGCCCGGAGGGCGGCTTTGCGGCTAGTAGATATATGAAGGACACTGAATTATACCTACTTGATATGAATTTATTTGATCACGGGAGGAATTTTGCTTCTCGCCGGATATGATGCAGATCCACGACTGAATTCTTTAAAATATTTGAACTTCACCAAGACTTTCAAGGTGATTCAACGCTGCAAAGGAATACAAAGGAAGGACAGACAGCAACAGGTTCACAGGAATACAAAGGAAGAACAGACAGCAACAGCCTTTTCAGTGGAAGGTTGACCCCCAACACGTGTAAGACCGTCTACATGTAACACTACACACGTTGCATACATATTGAGATATTGCGTCACCAGCAGATCTGTTAAGGAATGCCAAACGCCAGATAGACACGCCTTGTTGTTATTCATAGACAGTTTGTGAATACTCGACGACCATCAGTTTATGTGATGAAACTAGCCACGTATACTCGCCGCACATTAAGTTGGCGAAAACGGGGCCCCCTCACTCCCCCCTTCCGAACGCACAGGATTGGCTGAGGTGTTGGGTGTTGGGGCTTTAGGGCATAACTTGGAGTAAGGCATTCTCACCAACACCCAACACCTCAGCCAATCCCGTGCGTTCAGAAGGGGGGAGGGAAGGGGCCCCATTTTCGCCAACTTAACGTGCGGCGAGTTTTTAATATTTTTTTAGAGGCACGTAATTGTTCGCGGCGCAAACACTCAAGGTTGATTCACACTGGCGTTTTTTCGGCATTTTTATCTGACGAGAAGTCGGTCTCTTGAAAGACGGAGCGATCGGCGTGTGATTTTTGTTGAAAATCTATTGCGATCATGACACCAGCCCCAGCCCCTTCTCGTCAGATAAAAATGCCGAAAAAACGCCAGTGTGAATCAGCCTTAACTCAGACTTTCATCTCACGCGTCTAAGACTGTTGACAAAGACAGACCCATAAAAGGAACTTGAAAAACAACAAGTCTTATCTCCACTGCCTTAATTACAACGAGGAAACAGAGACATCGTGAAGACTGATCGTGATTTCTTTATAATGAAGAAGCTTAAGTTGTAAAGCGGGGATAAAAAGGAGTTTTTTTTCCCATAGTGTATAGCAATGCAAGGGAGGGAAGGACGATGGATGGGGATGAAAGGTGGATGTAGGTAGTGTTAAGTAACAGGAACTACCACGTGTAGGTCTCGCGGCCTCTTGTAGTTTCCTTATTTTCTTATGTTCTAACCATCCGGATTTCCCCCTTCATGTGGACAAGGGAAGAAGTAGCCAAAACAAAAAATGTACTTGCTTAATAACACAAGTATATAGACACTACCCTCTATATCTATATATATATATACTTGAAGAAAAGTCAGTAGCCGCTAAGAGATTTTTTTTGTGTGGACTAAATGCTAGTAATATTGATGTCCCTCAGGGTACATTTCCCCCTTAGAATCCTGAAATTATCCCCAGGTTGGGAAATAATAAATAATAATAATAATAATAATAATAATTTTATTCTCACCCGAAGGCATACAAGAAAAACAACAACATAATATATGGACGAGGGAATGACCTTAAGTACTAAAGCTAATATTTGATAGAAGCTATATACCTCTATAATAATGATAATAATAATAATAATTTTAATATCACCCGGAGACATACAGGCAAAAAGCAACAACAACAAGACAGAGTTAACTTAAGTACCTGAGCAAAAAATCCATAACAAATGCTGGTGTATAAGGAACAAGAGGAAAGGGAAGAACGGTGGTGCCTTTTCCAGCCTTGTAGCCACCGGTGGGACGTCTGACCTCGCCTCCCTCCCACGCCAGGGCCGGCAGGGACGTCGCCTTGTGCTCCCCTACTGACGTATATTTTCCAGGAGACACGAACCATACTTCCTAATTCACGTGTTCCAGTGATGTTCAAGTCATATTGTCTTAACCCCTTGAGGCCCAGAACGTAATTTCCATTGTAATTTGGGTACCATTAGACGATTTTTACTGAATATAAGCAATATTTTATGGATATGACCTGTTTAGTATCCTTGTCCACTAACTAATTTGGTATATTCAGTTAGTTTTCGTAATTCTATGGCTAACAACGGACGATTTCATATAGCCAAGGAAAGATCTGGGCGTGAAGGGGTTGAGAACAAAATATAAGGCTGTATAATTTTCATTCCATTGCTATGAAAGTGACTGTATGGATTATTCAGTAAAATAATTCAAATCAATAATCACAGCACATTAATTTTTAATTACTTAATTTTACTATTCTTTATCTTTATTTTTTTTAGATATTTTATAGACATTTTTTATTTAGCATACCGTATATCGTTGAGGATTTCGTAAGTGAAGAGAATGCGATTTAAAATAAAATCTCTAAACCGCCAAAGCATCGAAGAACTGGAGAAATGCATAAATACAGAATACAGAAAAATATCTTTACATAAATACAGAAATGTGAAAATACAGCTGAAAACATTGCAGCATGGAATAGCTGCCATACAAGTATACAAGAATAACTATTATTTTCCCTGTTTTCAAGATAGATAGCATAATACTAGAATAACAAGTATCTATTATCCCTTTACCACGGAGGGATCGTCTCTACTCTAGATCTCTATGACCCTACTCTAGACAATGCTTCGTGTGCAAGTTCAAGAGCGGGAACCAGTGTGGCCAATACTTTCATATAGCAGAAACATGCGCGTACGAGTGACTCTTACACGGATCCTGCATAGTATAGCAAAACCCTGAATGCAGACACTCTTTCGTATTCTGTATTCCCTCCTGCATCCCTGACTAACACTCTTTCCCCAACCTATACTATTATCTTAACCCCTTCGCGCCCAGATCTTTCCTTTACTATAGAAAATTGTATGTAGTCGAGCCATAAAATTACGAAAAGTAACTGTAGATACCAAATTAGTTAGTGGAATAGGATACTAAACAGGTCATAGCTATAACATATTGCTTTTAGTCACTAAAAATCTGTTATAATGGTACCCACATTACAATGGAAATTACGTTCTGGGCCTCAAGGGGTTAATGTCTTCTTTATAGGGACTGGCAATTCAGCGGGGTTTTTGTTACTTTTCTTTTCACCCTTGGCCAGTCAGTCCTTTGTGACGTAAAAAAACAACAACCTGGACTTTCATCTCAGTTTCCGCCACTCGCTGTTTAAGAGATTGAAATTGCTAAGAAAATACGATAATTACCATAAGACTGACAGATCACGCAAAGAACCGACATATCTCGTGTGTGATTTACTGGGAAATGTCACACTCCCTCGCTCCCAAATAACAGGAAAAACGTCTCGTATTATCACAATTTGTACATTTTTTAGTCTGCAGTTCTTGAATGACCTCAGAACATTTGTCTTCATATCCTTAGTCTTGTCTGCGAGGGTTAACATTACCACGTCACAATTATCACAGTTTGAACATTCTTTAGTCTGTAGTTTTTTAATGACTTCAGAACATTCGTCTTAATTTCTGTAGTCTACTCTGCGGGGGTTAGCATTATCGCGATTACTCTGTCATAAGTTTGACATAAGACAGTTTGGCAGCATAAACAGTGTCGTACATCTCACTTAAACTAACTAGATATCATAAGCGCCTCTTAAGACAAGACTATTAACAGCTCTTATGTGGATATTTTGTGGACTTAGGAAAACCTTTAATCTTGAAGGCGGGACAGTCAACAATAAGATAATCAAAACTGTGACTAAATAACTAAACAAAACTAAAAAAAAAAAAAATGAAAAATAAACCTGAAAAAAAACCAAGTGACTAAAAAACGCCGCGCCTCTGTGTGACAGCCTGGCTTGCCTATGTAGGTGTGTTGCTAAGCCGTGACAACACCTGATATCCGGGATGCTACAGGGTGCTAAGCTAGGACCGCCTTGCTCTCTGGTGCTCATCAACAATGTCGTTACTGCTGCTTTTCATGTCCTTGAAAATACGTTGACAAAACCCAAACTACTACGACTACTACTACTACCACCACTACTACTACCGCTACTACATACTACTACTACAACCACCACTACTACTACTACTACCGCTACTACATACTACTACGACGACTACTACCACTACTACTATATACCACTACTACTACCACTACTACTACCACTACCACTACTACTACTACAACTCCCACTACTATCACTACAACTCCCACTACTATCACTACATACCACTACTACTACTACTACTACTACTATATACTACTACTATATACTACTACTACTATATACTACTACTACTACTACTATATACTACTACTACTACTACTACTATATACTACTACTACTACTACTACTACTACTGCTATATACTACTACTACTACTACTATATACTACTACTACTACTACTATATACTACTACTACTACTACTACAACTCCTACACTACTACTACAACTCCCACTACTACTACTACTACTACTACCACCACTACTACTACTACTACTACTACTACTACACCCACGACACGGCAACAACACAGCAAACTTTCCACCAATCCCAGCCTTTTAACACACTCTCCAAAGCAGTCCATTTACACAGGTTTCTTGTTCTCACTATCTAAGCTCTCTAATTTAAAAGCTGCATACCATCAACACCACCAGAGCAAACATACACAGGATGCTTGTAAGGGTGTATATTGCGTAGAATATATTAATGGAGCGCCCGTC
>JACEEZ010000057.1:205000-237500 GCA_016584305.1 Chionoecetes opilio | reverse complement strand
AACCTTTTTCATTCATTTCATTTGACAGTTTTGTTTGTCTGACAGCCTCTGCACCTTTCCGCATTCTACAGTATTTTTATAACAGCATTTTTTATTTTTCATTTTCTATTCAATATTTTCTTACCTTTTTCCCGCTCATTCAATGATTTTTTTAATATTATTTTTTATTCATTACTTTTTTAACCTTTTCCCTTTTATTTTATTTTATTTTTTATGTATTATTTATTATACATTACATTTATAACCTTTTTCCCTCTCGTCTCAATGACTTTTTATTTATTATTTTTCTATTCATTGCTTTTATAACCTTTCCCCTCTCATCTCACCCTCATTATAGTAAATTTCCATTAGTAAAACCAGAATATGAAGAGCGTTTAGGCGGATTTTCGGGGATCCTCCTGCCCTTTTCTAACCTTTTCCCTCTGATTTCACCCTCAGAATCTCGCCTCACCCGCAAGACACCGCCAAGTTACGCTGACGGGGTCTACATGATGGCGGGGCAGGACAGACCCTCCCCCAGGACACTCTCGGAGACACTAATGAAGGGGCGAGACGGGCTGCCCTCCCTCATGAACCGCACGGCCATGCTCGCCTTCTTCGGTAAGTACTCGAGGGTGACACAAGGCGGGAGGGGCGGCGGGCTGAAGGGTGGGCAGCCGTGCGTGAGGGTCTTAACCCCTTCACGCCCAGATCTTTCCTTTGCTATGTAAAATCGTCTGTTGTCGAGCCATAAAATTACGAAAAGTAACTGAATATACCAAATTAGTTAGTGGACAAGGATACTAAACAGGTCATAGCTATAAAATATTGCTTATATTCACTAAAAATCGTCTAATGGTATGCAAATTGCAATGGAAATTACGTTCTGGGCCCCAAGGGGTTAAACATCGCCGCATCTCCTCACGACTCAGTATTTTTTTGCCTCGATTCATCATGCATACTGACCGAACGACCTGAGAATAAAGTTGAGGCAAGGAAGGATAGCTCTTAAGCCCCGTCCACACTGTGCCTCATGCGTAGATACACGAGGCAGGTGGATGTGTTGAAATACGACCCCCGCGTCCAGACTGTGCCTCACCGCCATGGCAGGGAGGCGACGCTCCGTCACAAGATTGATTGATGTTCATTTCAATTTTTGACCACCTAAATATTTTTGCATTGAGACGTATCATATACCGTCAGAATCGGAAAAGTGTGTTGCTTCCGAGACAGTAAGTAAACATGCAATGCAAGCAAAATTAAATGAATAACAAGGAGTTGAATAAAAAAAGGTGAGAGGACAAAATTTTTATGCACTATTTCGCTTTGGTATCATTATCTTATTCTTGCTATAGTATACTGTAATTTATTTATATTCATGACACGCAGTAATGTCTCGTGAAGATGATGGTATGTTCAGTCTTCCTAAATATCATCTTATTCATCTGGTAGTTTGATAATACCATCACTGGGGCAGCACTGGGGAACTACAACACGTCCCTCGAATCGGGAAGGCTTGGATTCGCTCCGCACGACGCGCGCGGTGTTGGAAACCTCGATTTACAACTCCGTCAGCCTCACCGCCAGCCTCATGAGCCCTAGTCTGGACGGGCCTTTAAGGGCACCATACTGACTCCCGCACGCTCCCACGCCTTAATTTAATAGTGCCGCATCTCCTCACGACTCTATTTTTTTGCCTCGCTTCATCACGCATACTGACCCAGCCCCGACCGCATAATCCCCAACTCTACGCGAGTATGTGGTTTCCGAGTGAAGACGCTTGGACGTAGCTCCGAAACTAACCATAGGATTTTCTCGAATATACCCTCATTGTAATTCCCACACAAAGTTACTGATCAATTCTCGGAAACCTAACACCGTAACCTAACGTAACCTAACCTGTCGTGTTCAAGAGTAAACGCGACATACTGTTCCAGAAAACGGGAATATGCGTCCCGACCTGGGAATAAAGTTAAGACTAGTAAGGATATTGCAAGGAAGCGAGATATTGTCTGTGCGGTTGTATAGTAGTAGTAGGTGGTGGTAGTAGTAGTAGTAGGTAGTTTTGATCTAAGTAGTGGTGGTGATGGTGGTGGTGAGTCCTATAGTGATGTACGGTATTAGTGCATTAGTGTAGCTGTAGATAACGAAACCCATCCATTCCCTTTGCCCCTTTGCCCCACCCACACCCACACCCTTCTATACCCCACCCATGCCTTGCCCCCCACCCCCATTGTCCCACCCATGCCTTGCCCCCTCCCACCCTCTCACGCAGAGGTCAGCAGATTCAAAGGTTTCTCCGCGTGCCTTCTGCCTAATTAGTTGTGAGAGCTGGTCTGGCATGGTGAGGGAGGACGGCTTCTTGGGCAACCCTGGTGGTGGTGGTGGTGGCGAGGTGGTGGTGGTGGTGTGGTGGTGGGTGGTGGTGGTGGTGGTGGAGGGTGCTGACCCGAGTAATTGAGTTGCGATCACCACCTTACCTAACTTTCATAGAGGAGGAAGAGGATATAGTGGGGGAGTATTTGTTTGGCGATGGGAATGTGGAAGAAGGAAAAAGAACAATCAACAGTTTTTGGATCGACCAGAGAAAATAAGAGGAAAGAAAAAGAAAGAAATTAAAAGACAGAATAAGAGAAGACAACTAATTAAAGACCCAGACAGCAAGAAGAAACACGTCAGGGAGTGCCGATGAAAAAGGCCAGACTCCCGACCATGGATGCTCCCGACCCACAACTGAACTGAACTGAACTGAACCTGTGCGGCTGCCGTGGAATCGCCCAAGTTTACAATTTCACAAGTTTATTGAGAAAAGGGCAGGACATTACAAAGAGGCACCACCACCACCTGTTATTGGGACCTCCTTACCGGACCAGCCTTAAGAATTTGAACACTATTATATTATGAGTTGAAGAAGAGGAGTTTAAGGGTAAAGGTGAGGAGTATTTGAACGCTGTATTATATTATGGGATGAAGAGGAAGAGGAGTTTAAGGTAAATATAAAAACAACCAAGAAAAAAAGGGGGGGGGGATTACAAAGGAGACAAACACAAATACAGATAGGCTACAAGAATAATAATAGTTTTGTTAGCATCTACGACTATTTAAAACGATGTAAAAAAAAAAAAAAAAAAAAAAAAAAAAAAAAAAAAAAAATAAATATAAAGGGCGTGACGCGGCTTTGTATACTTTTATTATACTATATTATACTATTATTATATACTATTTACTATATTGACGCGGCCTTCTATCTGATTTTGTGTCACTAAGAAGGGTTCAATGGATGGCTTTTACCGGATTACGAGCGGAGAAAGTGACTTGATTATTTTTTCTTAGCGTTTTATACATAATCTAGACCTTTATAGACTGAAGGTTAGGCAGCGTAGGTTGATGGAACACTGTAATGCCTGTAGCGACAATGTGTTAACGTAAGCTTGTGTTTCATATCTACTTCATATCTATTTCATGTTCTACTTTGGTGAAAAAAAGTCAATATTAGTTACGTTTAGTTAGCTGCGAGTTTTAGTTAATTTTAGTGTTGGGTGAAGAGTTAGGTTAATAGCTAGTTTATAGTTTAGTTTAGGTTTTTATAGGTTAGTTTATAGTCTAGTTATTAATTTAGTTTAGTTTAGTTAGCTGTTTCCGTTCAGTTAGTAAGTTTTGGATGAATTTCACAATATACTCAGCGATCTCTGGAGAATAAAATATGACAGTGGCAGGAGCGAATGAGGTCTGTCGGTCAGTACGTACTTACTTACCCCCTCAACCAGTTGGCATGATAAGCAGTATTAAGGTCGCGAGTTCAGTCCCGCCCCGGTGAATGACGGGATGATTCGCGGTGTGTTTTTGCGATGAAAGTGACAGCGGTCGTGTAGCAAATCAGTTTTTTGTTCTTTTTTTCTTATTCATTGGAAAGGATGATTTGTGGTCTCGGGTTCTGTTAACTGTGTGCGTGTGTGTGCGTGTGCGTGTGCGTGTGCGTGTGTGTGTGTAACTACAGAAAAAAGTATGAAGAATTTTTTTATGGTAAAGGATATATTGACATAATTCGACATATATGCGGCATTAAATGAGTTTTTTTTACTATATAGTATTTTGTGGAATCTGCTCAGTAATACACACACACACACACACACACACACACACCACACACACACACACACACACACACACACACAACACACACACACACACACACACACACACACACACACACACACACACACACACACACCACACACACACACACACACACACACACACACACACACACACACACACACACACACACACACACACACACACACACACCACACACACACACACCACACACACACACACACACACACACACACACACACACACACACACACACCACAACACAATACACATACACATACACACACACAGTCACAGTAACTCACACACGTAGGCCTCAGACACACTATGCATCATCTGTTAGTCTTGGTCTGGAGGTCCATCCCGCCCTTCCGCGGTGTGATGGCGGGACTCATGTAGGCTGACGCTAATGGAGGTGACCGGATCACTCCGTTGTATCACAACGCTCCACTATTCTGTGTGTCCACTGATGCATGTTTTTAGGCGGGGGGAAAGCTACTGATCTCTACTCGCCAGCTCTGCTTCACCCTGTTTCCTTATAAAAGCAGTTTTTCCGTAACTATATATAAATAATATATATATATATTTTATTTATGTAAAATATATATTAATTATATATGATATATATCATATTATATAATATATTATTTATTATATTACTATATAACGTATATTAATTGAGTCGTGGTATGAATACACCCTTAATAGGGTAACAATAATATACACACGCTAATAATCTCCTGAGAGATACTTAATAAATTATGTCAAAACCTGGATCTTAATTCAGGTTTGGTGAGGTAGGCTTAGGTAGGTTAAATTTTTGTTTGCCATGAAATGATTATCCTCAGAAACATTAAGGGTAACACAAACACACGTAACCTGAGGTTTTTCTATGATATAATAGCTATCTCACAAAGGGTACACCTTTGATTTCAGTAAAAATCATATTCTAAATAACTCTAGAACTATGGGTTGACAGAATTTCTAGGCTAGAGTAAAGGCAGCGCTTGAGCGCGCCTTTCTGATGAGCCATGGCAAAATGAATTTAGAGTTAATAGTGAGGAAAATTGTATTGTGTAATTTTTACATTCTATTATATCTCAAAGTTACAAGAGATAATTGTTTGAAATGGCATTGGATAGACACATCAACTAGTGCAACTTTGCTTCTATGCATGTTTATCTGCCTAATAGTTAGGATAAAATGCTTTTATAAGGAACATTGTGAAATATATCATGTATATTAATACCCTATTTAATAATCGCTATTAAGAGTATATATAATTAGAGGGGTAGGATATGATATACCCTTAATAGGGGTAATAATATACCCCTAATAATCTCCTAAGAGATACTTTAATATTTTATGTGGAAGTACTTGGATCTTATATAATATAGGTTTGATGAGGTTAGGTTACGTTAGGTAAATTATTTTGTTTTGCCAATGAAATGATTAGTCCTCGAGGAAACATTAATAGGGTAACAACAAACAAACGTTAAGCTTGGGGTGTTTTACCTATTGATATAATAGCTATCGCAAAGAGGGATTTAATCCCGAATTCCTGGCAACAAACAGCCCTGCATGTCGCCTTGGCTTAAAACATACTAGACAAAACCTGCAGGACGCTTGGTAAATTATAAGACAAGTACAAGACAAAAACCTGAGTGTCAGCCTTGGCCATTTAAGACAGCCAAGGACAAAACCCTGAGTGACAGCTTGGCCATTATAAACAAGTACAAGACAAACAACCCTGCAGTGACAGCCTTGGCCATTATAGACAAGTACATACAAACAACCCTAAAGTGACAGCCTTGCCATTATAAGCAAGTAAAGACAAACACCTGAGTGACAGCTTTGGGCCCATTATAAGACAAGTCAACAAACAACCTGCAGTGACAGCCTTGGCCATTATAAGACAGTCAAGACAAACAACCCTGCAGTGTCAACCTTGGGCCATATAGACAGTACAGACAAACAACCCTGCATGACAGCCTTGGCCATTATAAGAAAGTACAAAATAACCCTGCAGGACAGCCTTGGCCTTATAAGACAAGTACAAGACAACAACCCTGCATGACAGCCTGGCCTATAAGACAAGTACAAGACAAAAAACCTGCAGTGACAGCCTTGGCCATTATAAGACAGTACAAGACCACCCTGCAGGACAGCCTTGGCCATTATAGCGATACAGACAAAAACTGCAGTGACGCCTTGGTCTTATAGACAAGTAGAAAATACCCTGCAGTGACACCTGCCATTATAAGAAAGTACAACAAACAACCTGCAAGTGACAGCCTTGGCCATTTATATGCAATACAAGCAAACAACCGCAGAAGCCTTGGCATTATAAGACAAGTACAGACAAACAGCCCTGCAGTGACAGCCTTGGCCATTATAAGACAAGTACAAGACAAACAACCCTGCAGTGACAGCCTTGGCCATTATAAGACAAGTACAAGACAAACAACCCTGCAGTGACAGCCTTGGCCATTATAAGACAAGTACAAGACAAACAACCCTGCAGTGACAGCCTTGGCCATTATAAGACAAGTACAAGACAAACAACCCTGCAGTGACAGCCTTGGCCATTATAAGACAAGTACAAGACAACACACCCTGCAGTGACAGCCTTGGCCATTATAAGACAAGTACAAGACAAACAACCCTGCAGTGACAGCCTTGGCCATTATAAGACAAGTACAAGACAAACAACCCTGCAGTGTCAGCCTTGGCCATTATAAGACAAGTACAAGACAAACAACCCTGCAGTGACAGCCTTGGCCATTATAAGACAAGTACAAGACAAACAACCCTGCAGTGACAGCCTTGGCCATTATAAGACAAGTACAAGACAAACAACCCTGCAGTGACAGCCTTGGCCATTATAAGACAAGTACAAGACAAACAACCCTGCAGTGACAGCCTTGGCCATTATAAGACAAGTACAAGACAAATAACCAGATTTAAGAACAGAGATTAAAGCAACATTATGATAGTAATTGTGACCACCCTGAGTGGTGGAGACACCCGGGCATGGGTCACGTGGCGTGGCGTGCCAGGCGTTGGGAGGTCACCGTGTTGGGTCACAGCGTGAACCATGGGTCACGGCGGGGAGGATATCAAGGAGTGAGTAATGACGTGGTCATCAGTGAGCTCCTCACTTCTTGGCCGCCACATAGTCGCTATAGTGTTGTCTGTACAGCTTCAGTAGCCGCTGTAGCCGCCGCCGCTCCGCCGCCTGCAGGCGTGCCTTGAGGCAGGCCTCGACGGCGGCTACCTCGGCGGGAGGCCCCGTGATTCTTACTTCGCGGGACTCTGTGTTGGTGGCGGGGGGCACCGACACCCTCACCCCGGGGTACTCCTGTGCCAGCCTGATCAGGGCCTCGCCCCCGGGGCCCACCACGTGGCGCCGCATGTCGGGGGCCACGTCAAGGACCACCTTTGTTCTGGCCGCCTTACGACGCTCGGCTGCCTCACGCAGCTGTGCCTCGATGCCCTCCAGGCGGCCGGTGATGTCCTTGGCGGCGGCGGCCACCTGACTCTTAGGGCCTTTGAGGGTGACATGGTTAGAGGTGCGATCCTGGGGCAGGGGCACCGCCACATGCACGCCGGGGTAGTCCTGTCTCAGCTTTTGGACAGTGTTCCCCCGTGGGCCGATGACGTGCTGCCGTCTGCCCGGTGGCACCGGCAGCAACACCGTCACCGTGTCTTCCTTCCAGGAGTTGCGCACCTGTACTTGGGAGTTATCCTTGGGCACTGCTTGTCGCCGGCCCTTAACGCGTTTCTTGGCTGGCTTTGGAGGCGCGACGCTCTCCTGCACAGCCTTGGTGCCTTCCTCCTTGTCTGACTCTTCGTCACGGCATTTCTTCTGCTTTCTACAGACAGTGTGCCACACGCCGGAGTCGTCCTCAGGCTCTTCACTTGTAACACGAGACTTCTTCTTCCGTTTGGTACGCTTCTTAGACCTTTTCCCTTCCGCCGGGGCTTCTTTCTCCTGTGGATCCTCGACAAGGTCCTCGGCGTGGTCGCGCGTCTCCCCGCGCTGCTCCGTGACACGTGAAGTTGTCACCTCAGTATCTTCTGATGGTTCCTCATCAATCATTTCAAAAGACTCGGTCTCATTCTGATCCCCCGCTGTGTTATCCTGGTCTGGAGCTTCTGCTGCGACGCCTGCAGCAGCATCGGCAGACCGATCTTGCTTCACTTTCTTGTTTCCGTCCCAAGAAAAGTAAGAAACGAAGCTCAGGAAAACCAACAGTGCAACAAATCCGAGGAAAAACACAACAGCATGAAGGAGTTTTGATTCAAACTCCTCGTGCTCGTGTTGGGCCCTCGCCACTTCCACCTCGAGGCAGCCGAGGAACCGCTTAGTCTCCGCCGGGCGGTACCAACACGGCACATCCCCCGCGCAGACCTCCAGGGGGTCTCGAGGTGGGGCGGGGCGCAGAGGTCCTAGCCACCCCTGGTGAGCCAGAAGCTCCCGTAGCAGCCATGCCACAGTGGCGTCGAGCGCCTTGTGGTCCCACGCCTCCAGGACCTCGGACAGCCGCTCGGCGTCCCTCGTGGCGTCCTGCCAGGCGCTGCAGAGGAGGGCAGCGAGGGCCACCCCCGCGGCCACCAACACCCCCATCAGGATGTACTTGCAGATTTTTGCTTTGTCCACAAAAGTGTTAGGCATTTTATTTTATAAATCACCAGAATAAGGTGTTGTGTGACCGCGAGTCTTGTGTGTGAGAAAGGGGATGACAAGTTGTCTGTCTGGGGAACGAGCACAAGTTACCCGTAATAAGACTGAGGCTCTGGAAGACAACCCGAATACCCTTGTCCACCTAGGCTAATACACTGTTTATGACTCTCTCTCTCTCTCTCTCTCTCTCTCTCTCTCTCTCTCCTCTCTCTCTCTCCCTCTCTTCTCTCTCTCTCTCTCTCTCTCTCTTCTCTCTCTCTCTCTCTCTCTCTCTCTCTCTCTCTCTCTCTCTCTCTCTCTCTCTCTCTCTCTTTTGTTCTCTCTTTTGTTCTCTCTTTCTCTTTTGTTCTCTCTTTCTCTTTTGTTCTCTCTTTCTCTTTCTTTCTCTTTCTCCTTTCTTTTCTCCCGAGAGAGAGGCTAAGCGAAAACCAGAAAGATAAGTGTATCATTATTATTATTATTATTATTATTATTATTATTATTATTATTATTATTATTATTATTATTATTATTATATAGGCTATACTACTACCACCACCACCAATACTACTACTACTTCTGCTGCTACTACTACCACTACTACTACTACTACTACTACTACTACTACTACTACTACTACTGCTGCTGCTGCTGCTGCTGCTGCTGCTGCTACTACTACTACTACTACTACTACTACTACTACCACTACCACTACCACTACTACTACTACTACTACTACTACTACTACTACCTTCATAATCACCATCTGTTACATATTTCTTTCTCTTCACAACAAAACAAAATAACTGAAGGTGTGACCCGGAGTAATATTTTTTGCAATTCTTCACTTTCATTCCCAAGACTCGTGTTTCATCTCTACTTCCCTGTTAACCTTGCTGTACTTTTTACACTCGGGGTCTAATACTGAGTTACAATGTCAGTAATTTGTTCTTAGGTCATGAAGCGAGGGAGTTTAATTTTCTGTTATCAGCAAGAGTTCTGTTGCTAAATCTCTTTCTGTTTTTGTTAATGTTTCAAGATTCTTTACAAACATTAATGCATAGCTACGTTGCGATGTTGTGGTCGAGACAGACTTTATCCTACGAGCGAGTATACTCTTGTGACTCAGACGATAGATGGCTGGCTACCTACTCTCCCTTCCCTTGTCCTTCCCAAGTGATGAGAGTATACAGTTAGACAATAAACAGTTAGTTAGTTAGTTAGTTAGTTAGTTACCCCATACAATTGTACAATAAACCATTACAACGGATACTACACTTCAAACGCTCACAAAGAACGACACAGATGTATACTGGATGTGTTCTATTATCTGTTCTGTACAAACTTTTATCCTACGAGCGAGTACTCTTGTTAACTTAGGCGATCAATGGCTGCTTAAAGACAGGTGTTTGGGGGTGAGGAAAGACTTAGCCAGGCATACCATTAACCCCTTCACACCCAGATCTTTCCTGGCTATAAAGAATTGTCTGTTGTTAGCCATGAAATTACGAAAAGTAACTGAATATACCAAATAAGTTAGTGGACAAGGATACTAAACAGGTCATAGCTATAAAATATTGCTTATAATCACTAAAAATGGTCTAATGGTTCCCAAATTACAATGGAAATTACGTTCTGGGCCTCAAGGGGTTAACATGGGAAGGTAAGATTGAGTTTACAGGTGGAAGCGAGGCACAGTGTTGTTGTGTAATGGGAGAGGGAAGAGAGACAGGTGTATGCACGGGGAGGTAGGGATGCAGGGCAGCAAGTATACTCTCCCCTTCTTCGCGCCTACAGTGGACAACAAACCATTTCAACGGATACACTTCAACAGCGCGCACAAAAAAACGACAAAGATGTACTTGGTGTGTTCTACTCAGTTAACATTGGTGGCTGAATCTAAGACGTCACCCAGTTGTCGCCTCCGTGGTGGAGTGGCGCGCGCCTGACTACGAATCTGCGGGCCTGCAGACCCGGATTCGAACTTGGATTCACTTTCCCATTGGCAAGTCGCCGGCCAGCCCACCAGCTGTTTTTTCTCCCTTTCGGGGTTGATAAACGGGTACCTGGGGAAACCTGGGGAAGGTAACTGTGGTTACCCGGATGTCACACTAGCCTGTGTCCCGGGGTAACGGGTTCTCACCCACACAGGCTCAAAGGCTAATGCCACGGAGATGAGCACCGAGGCCACGCGCACCATAGCGTATGCCCCCATCTTTACCTTTATCTTACCCATTTCTTAAGCGAGCTAGCAAACTTTTCTCCTACAGCGATGTGGGTGTGGACAGGTGTCTCCTCCGCCCCCGCCCTCATGCCCCCCACCCGGCCCCCCGCTTTCACATGCCCCACCCTCGCCCCAGCCTGGGGTTTTCCGTGCCCTCCGCGCTGCTCACACTCACCGTCACGGGGCGGGGCGGGGCGGGGCGGGGCGGGGTCAGGACTGGATCTAGAGAGACAAAAAACCTGCCTGTCCTGTATGTGTCTTCAGCCTCATCTCTCTTTGTGTGTTTTTGTTTGATGAGAATCCAAAACTATTCAGGCTTTCTTATAACCTGTTATTTCCTCCACTTGTACTGTACATGTAGAATTTTCTTCTTGTTTTTGCTTTGTGAGAATTCAGAAACACGCAAACTTTCTTGGAGGCTTTTCCCTCCTAGTCTGGCCCCGCGGGTGTCTGTCCGGGCTTATAATAACTACTGGAACATTTACAGGAACTATACACTGTGTAGGTTTCATGGCCTCTTATAGCTTCCTTATTTTCTTATGTTCTTCTTATGTACTGTGCAGGGATGGCGTCATGCAGTAAACCAGTATAAGGCGGCCAAGGCAGGCCTGTGTGTGTGTCCAGGGTTCCCTCTTGTGCGTATCCGAGGCGGCCTTCACACCTGAAGCTCTTAGTGAATGAAGCGGATGTTGATGTGCACTCCTAGCATTCTCATTCGGTAGCTTGTATAGTTCCGGCCCAGTGACTTCGCCCCCTCGACCAGCCACAACTCCACACTGTAATTCAGGCCACCCTCCTACGACTTAAATCTTTCCAAGAGAGGAGTGACAAGACTCCTCCCGAACTAAATTGGTCCACCCCCTCTTTTTTTATTCTCTTTACTGTCTTCTTTATAGGCACTGCAACTAACAGGGCTTTTTGTTACCGCTTTTTGTTTGTTTTGCTCTTGGCCAGTCCTTTGTGATTTAAATAAAAGAGAAAAAAGCTCTTGAAGGACTTCTCGTCTTGCCTCGCTTCCCAAGTTTGGCGGTTTATTAAGAAAAGGGGGGGGAGGAGATTACATAGCAGATGGGGGAGGAGATTACACATATATAGAAGGGGGGGGGTGTGTACAAGAATAAAAAGAACACAGGAATACAGAACAAGGCCCAACGCACGAACTTCAGCCCGTAACCGGAAATTTTCGCCTCATTGACCGAAGAAAAATGATCAGAAACAGTTCAGTTCAGTACAGTTGTGGGTCGGGAGTCTGGCCTTTTTCATCGGCACTCCCTGACGTGTTTCTTCTTGCTGTCTGGGTCTTTAGTTAGTTGTCTTCTCTTATTCTGTCTTTTAGTTTCTTTCTCTTTCTTTCCTCTTATTTTCTCTGGTCATCCAAAAACTGTCGATTGTTCTTTAATACTTTTCCACATTCCCATCGCCAAACAAATACTCCCCCACTATAGCCTCTTATTTTATCTGGTCATCCAAAAACTGTAGAGGAACACGACAGAGGTTCCAAACAGTTCCTTACATGCCCTCTCGCCGCGCCTCACCTCCCAAGCTTGGCGAGTTTATCAAGAAAAGGGGGGGGGGGGAGATTACATACATAGAGGGGGGAGGGATATACGAGAATAAAAAGAACACAAAAACACAGAATAAGGCCCAACGCACGAGTTTCAGCCCGTAAACGGAAATTTTCGCCTCATTGGCCGCAGAAGAATGATGATGAGAAACCTGACTGAAGCGTCTCGCCAGGGGGCCGCGGTGACCCCGGGGCGAGGAAACAGGTGGTGGTGGTGGTGCAACTCACTCACGGCCTTGATTACACGCTGGACTCGTGATCTCCAGCTATTACCCGCACGGAGATAGGTCAAGTAACCCAAGATCAATGAACTTTTAATCCCTTGAGGCCCAGAACGTAATTTCCATTATAATTTGGGTACCATTCGACGATTTTTAGTGAATATAAGCAATATTTTATAGCTATGACCTGTTTAGTATCCTTGTCCACTAGTTAATTAGTATATTTAATCACTTTTCGTAATTTTATGGCTAACAACAGACGATTTTATATAGCCAAGGAAAGACCTGGGCGTGAAGGAGTTAATATGTCTGTAATAGCATGTCTAGATAGTATGTCTATTAATCTTGAGTAACCGATCTAAGGGTATGTTTAGGACCTCACAACGCCACACATGCTAACTCTGCCCACTCGTTAGCGCAAAACTATAGATGCCTTAGCGAGCTTTGAACCTTGGCCTGCTTTGAGAAAACCAGGACGTAATTGCTGTGTGTGTGTATGGTTGTGAGTCTGTGTGTGTGTGTGCGCGCGCAGATAGCCACATGTCGTCCTGTGTGATAACATGTGCGTCTCGTCTTGATGTGTGCGTATGTGTATGTACGTAAGATCATGGACGGTGTTGTGTGTGTGTGTGTGTGCGCGCGCGCGTGCGCGCGCGCGGGGGCCGCGTTGTCGTGACTCTGGTTTTCCTCCGAGGTCGTTGAGCCGCTGAAAAGAAAAATAACCTTCGCCGCCCCCAAACAGCGTGAGGAGAGAGAGAGAGAGTTTTGTCAATGCTGTTTGTTGCATACTGTATTGTTTATGGCTAATTTCACATCACGAGAAGAGAGAAAGGAAGCGTGCAACGTTATTTGGCTATGGTCCAGGAGGGAGAGAGAGAGAGAGAGAGAGAGAGAGAGAGAGAGAGAGAGAGAGAGAGAGAGAGAGAGAGAGAGAGAGAGAGAGAGAGAGAGAGAGAGAGAGAGAGAGAGAGAGAGAGAGAGAGAGAGAGAGAGAGAGAGAGAGGAAGAGAGAGAGAGAGAGAGAGAGAGAGAGAGAGAGAGAGAGAGAGAGAAGAGAGAGAGGAGAGAGAGAGAGAGAGAGAGAGAGAGAGAGAGAGAGAGAGAGAGGAGAGAGAGAGAGAGAGAGGAGAGAGAGAGAGGAGAGAGAGAGAGAGTAGAGAGAGAGAGAGGAGAGAGAGATTGCACAACACGAAGAGAGAGAGAAACAGATGCATGGTTTAGCAACAGTGGAGTTACGAGACATTGAGACACTGGTTCGGTGCTTCGCTTCTTCGACTAGCTAGCATTATTGACAGTCATGGCGGTGGTGGTGGTGGCGGAATGGAAGGTAATAACTAATAACTATGTGATCAGTGGTTTTAGGAGGCGGAAAAGGAAGGAGGAGGAGGTTGTAAAAGGTAACAGTAGTAGGAGAAACGAGAAACGCGAGGAGGAGAGGAAGGCGAGGGGTGGTAACTGCAGACAAGGACGGGGGGAGAGAGAGAGAGGGTGAGAGGGTAGTAGTGGTGGTAGAGGTGGTAGTGGAAGGTATTGGTGGTGGTAGTGGAAGGTAGTGGTGGTGGTGATGGCAATGGTGGTGGTGATGGTGATGGTGGTGGTGATGGTAATGGTGGTGGTGATGGTGGTGGTGATGGTAGAGGTAGTGGTAGGTGGTGGTGGTGGTGATGGTGGTGGTGGTAATGGTGGTGGTGGAAGGTAGTGGTGGTGGTGGTGGTGGAAGGCAGTGGTGGTGGTGGTGGTGGTGGGTGGGTGTGGTGGTGGTAGAGGTAGTGGTATGGTATGGTGGTAGGGTGGTGGTGGTATGGAGGTGTGGTGGTGGTGGGTGGTGGTGGTGATGGTAATGGAGGTATGGTGGTGTGTGGTGGTGTGGTGGGGTAGAGTAGTGGTTGGTGGTGGTGGTGGTGGTAGGGTGGAGGTAGGGTGGAGTAGTGGTGGTGGGTGGTAGAGGTAGTGGTGGTGGTGGTGGCGATGGTGGTGGTGGTGGTGGCGATGGTGGTGGTGGCGATGGTGGTGGTGGCGATGGTGGTGGTAGAGGTGGTGGTGGTGGTGGTGGTGGGAAGAAGGTCGACCAATGCTAAGCCGTCGCCACTTTCATGGTCAGTTTTGAGTAGAAAGTTTGAACACATCCTCCTCCCCTGTCATTGCCCGCTCCGATTTTTTTGTATTTATTTCTCTCTCTCTCTCTCTCTCTCTCTCTCTCTCTCTCTCTCTCTCTCTCTCTCTCTCTCTCTCTCTCTCTCTCTCTCTCTCTCTCTCTCTCTCTCTCTCTCTCTCTCTCTCCTCTCTCTCTCTCTCTCTCTCTCTCTCTCTCTCTCCTCTCTCTCTCCTCTCTCTCTCTCTCTCCTCTCTCTCTCTCTCTCTCCTCTCTCTCTCTCCTCTCTCTCTCTCTCTCTCTCTCCCACCACCACCACACGGTGACACCGCCTCAATGGTCAAGTGGATAGCGCGCTGGCCTGTCATTCTGTGGTAACCGGTTCGAATCCTCACTGCTCCCGGAGATTTTTCACTGACAAATTCAGGCGGTTACTGTCCCCCTTGAGCAAGAGGATAGGGTGTGTGGTGTGTGAGGTCCCAGCATTACCCAAAGATCGGTAAAAATGACCTTCAAGCTCGCACCGGGAAGGGGAAACTGGCGATCGCGAGTCCGACTTCCGTGGACAAGACCATGGGTGAATGAGACACATGTAAAACGTCTTGAGGTAATCAAGTTGAGGTGAATAGTCTATGAAAACAATAACTAAAATAATCTCAAAACTCGATCACCTTCAAAAAACAAAACAGGTGAAATCTAATCACACAACGGTGTGGTTCATGACGCAATGGTTGGTGTTGAAAATTACTAAACAAAAAAATCTTGAAAAAAAAACTTAAGAGGTTGGTATTGGTGGCCTTGTGTGGTGGTGGTTAGGAGGGGAGAAGAGGTCGTTGGTGGTGGTGGTGGTGGTGTGTCGTGTAGAGGAAGAGAGAAGAGGTCGTGGTGGTGGTGGTGTGTCGTGTTTGGCGTGGAGTGGGTGGTAGTTAGGGTGACGGGGAGTTGTTGTCAACGTGAGGCTAATGGGCGGGGTGGGTCGTGGGGGGGAGGGGGGGGGGTGACAGGTCGTGGCGACAGGTCGTGGCTGGGGGAAAGGTTGTGGCGGATGGGTCGTGTGTCTGTTGTTAAGGTTATGATGAGTGTGGGAGTGTGTGTGTGGGGGGGGGGGAGAGAGAGAGAGAGAGAGAGAGAGAGAGAGAGAGAGAGAGAGAGAGAGAGAGAGAGAGAGAGAGGAGAGAGAGAGAGAGAGAGAGAGAGAGAGAGAGAGAGAGAGAGAGAGACGGACGCGTACTGTCTGCTTAACGCTTACTGATGTATTTACTTACTCACTCTTAGAACGGGTGTAAGTGTGAAAAAAAAGACAGAATTAGAAGATAATTTCGTAAGTGATCCTAATATTATGGAAGACTATATTTTCCCGTTCAATTTTGCTTGCGTAGAAAACGGACACAAAAATTACCCTTCCGACTTGACCGAATAAAAGGTAACTTAGCTCAACCAACTCTTCTTCTGTAGTCCATTTCAGGCATCCATAATTCGGTTAAACTGCATAAGCACTCCTCCAAGCTGATCTGAATGACATAATAGCAGCATATAGTATACTTACTGTACGTCGTATCTGCAAGGTTCCAGTGTGCGGTCAAGCCTGTTTATACCACACTGCCTCTACAAAGTCTGAGGGGCCTGAAAAATCCGAAGTCCAAAGGCTAGGAGGTTAATACGCCAGGTTAGGTTAGGTTTAGGCTAGGTTAGGTTAGGTTAGGTTTAGTTTATTTAGATCTTTCCCTAGATTAGGCACTTTTTTTTAGGATCATAAATGTTTTTTTTTTTTTTGTCTCCACCCAAAACCCCGCTTCCGGACCAGGCCCGCAAGTTTGCTGGGTAGAGAAGATTTTAAGTAAAAAAGGTTGGAATTGTTGTTGTGCCGTTTTACCCATAATTCTAAAGTGTGCAGTGAGTATGTGGGTCTCCACCCAATGCGGCCGCCGACCCTATGCGGCCGCATAGTGTATCAGGAGGGTATTGTTCAATAGGGAGTATTAGTTGAAACTGCATATTTACCCTTCTAATTGTAACAAAAGTTGTAACTCATTCAATTTCATCTGATTAACCAAATAAATAAAAGGTATTATATTTGACACCAGGACCAGACCCCAGAGGAAGAAGAGGGAGGCGCACAGAAACACTTTCTCTCTCCTCCCGATAAATAACATCTTATATTATATCTCCAAAAGTAATTATTTGCGATGGAAGCTCATTAAGAGAAAGTTTCCTAGGATACAATAAGGTTAACAAACCATACTCCCAATTGTGTAGGGAATACACAGCGCTACACAGGCATCACAAGGGCCGCATACCGAGAGGCGACACGCGTAAATCATGGCATGATGGATTGATTGGACATGCTTAGAGGTTTGAAATACTTTTTCATAATAATATCTTGATAACAGTACATAAATGATTTAATGAGTGACCGCATTCCCCTCCCCGCCCCCTCCGCACGCGACCCCTCTGCCTGCCTGGATAATGATTTATAATATTGGTTCTCGCTCGCATTGGGCCCGCGGCCGCATTGGTATACACCGTGTAGGTGTATTAGGGGGCTCAAACATATCTTTCCCCACCACTTAAGTAACCCCCTCCCCTTCTCTCCCCCCAGGCCAGGTGGTGTCCTCTGAGGTGCTGCAAGCGTCAGACATCGGCTGTCCCATCGAGCTGCACAAGATCCCCATCGAGCGCTGCGACGAGGTGTTTGATAAGCACTGCTCGGGGGACAAGTTCATGCCCTTCCACAGAGCAGGCTACGACTTCTCCACCGGCCAGTCCCCCAACAGCCCTCGGGAACAGGTGAGACCAGCCCTTATCTCTGTACCAACACTACTTACTACTACTTCTTCTACTACTAACACTACTGCTACTACTTCATTACAATCACTACTACTACTTCTAAAACTAGCCCCTCATCCTGCACAACAACAAACAACTACTACTTCTACTACTAAAACTATCCCCTATACCTGTAGTTGTAGTTACTTATCAGCCCCACAACTACTACTGCTGCTACTACTACTACTACTACTACTACTACTACTACTACTACTACTACTACTACTACTACTACTACTACTACTATACTATTACTACTACTAGCCCCTATACCTGTAGTTACTTACCAGCCCCACCTACTGCTACTACTACTACTACTATCATCATATATTTAGCGGTGTAGCTCCCGTGTTCAGTCACTAATGGTTTAGGTATGCGAGGTAAGTCCAGGAGTTGTAACCTCTCAACCTTGCTGCAGCGAAAGTTTGTCGTGATGTCATATGTGTGTGTGTGTGTGTGTATGTATGTTAGTTAGTTACTATTGTTACTACCACTACTACTAGCACTACTATCGTCTGTACACTCAAATAGACTAATTTATATTTAGAGCTGATATAAAGATGAAAATGAGAATAATAGTAATAAAAGTAATAATAATAATAATAATAATAGTAATAGTACCAGCTGTTATACATACATAGAATGGAGACAAGTAAAGCTGCCGGAGAGAGAAAAAAAGACTTAGCTGCCGGAAAGAAAAAGGTGACGAACATTTTTGATATCCAATGTAAAGTTTCCTCAATTATTTCAAAGAAGAAGAAGAAAAAAATACACGCCAACAAATTCTGTGGGAAACTCCGGCGAGAAAATGACAATAATAATAAAACTCCAATTTCCACTTTCGCCGCTCGACTGACCTTTATTAAGTCCACATGATCTACTTTGGGTGTCGATGTGGAAGTGTCGATGACCGTGTGTGTGTGTGACTGTACTAGGCAGGCTGTTGGGGAAGGTAGGGGTACCGTCAATAACACTAGAGTCGCCACTGCACTAATGTCTCCAGGCGAATATTACGAATTCTAGCATCACTATTCACTACAGACCTGTGTGTGCCACTAAAGACATGTACATACTACAAACTACTGTGCATGTCTCTTTAATGGCCCATACAAGTCTGTAGTGATGCTAAAATTCCTAATATATGGCGCCTGGCGACCTTAGTGCAGTGGCGACTATAGTGTTATTGACGGTAGATAACACACATATGAGTAAAATATCTATTATAAAGCGTAGAGAGAGAGAGAGAGAGAGAGAGAGAGAGAGAGAGAGAGAGAGAGAGAGAGAGAGAGAGAAGAGAGAGAGAGAGGTAGAGAGAGAGGAGAGACGAAGTAGAGGAAGACGTAGAGAGAAGAGAGGTGAGAGTAAAAAGCAGATTAGAGAGAGAAGTGGAAGAGAGAGATGAGAGAAGGAGTGAGAGAGAGAGAGAGAGTGTCTTATCTACGTAATTCAAGCCTTGCAATGTCCCGTCTGTTGCAAAGTTTACAGTCTCAAAACACGCAATTTCCTCCGTGTCAATGTCTCAAGTTTGGAAAGTTTTAAATTTTTCGTCAATCTATCCTCGTTTTCTCGTCTGCATAGCAATTTTTTTTATATATTGTGGTTTCTTGATGTTATTCTGAGGTGCTATCAAGTTGTTTGCATCAGGCGTTTCTTTTTTTGCTATTTGTGTGTCATAATAACAACTATTTTGGGATTTTTACATTATTTATCAAGTAACTTTTTTTCCTTTCGTATTTTGGGTTATTATTACGTCTATATTTGGTATTTTTATATTCTTATCAAGTTTCTTTTCGCTATTTATGTTCTTTCGTATTTTTGCATCATTATTACAGTCTATTTTTGTCATTTATTATCAAGTTTCTTTTAGTTTATTTTATATCAGTTTCTTGCGTTTCTTTTTTTGTATTTCTGCGTTCAAATTCACGTCTATTTTTGTCATTTTTACATTATTATCACGTTTCTTTTCTATTTTCTTATCCGGTGTGGGAAGGTTTTTTGGGTTCTTCCTAACTCTCTCTTCGTAACTACAGTAACATTCTTCAAATCTGTCAGCCATCTTATTGTAGGTCTTTGCACTGTTCTTATATTCATTGGGTATTATATTAAGGTAATATTTATGGCTATTCAATGGGTAGTATGTATGGGTATTCAATGGGTAATATATATGGGTATTCAATGGGTAGTATGTATGGGTATTCAATGGGTAATATTTATGGGTATTCAATGGGTAATATGTATGGGTATTCAATGGGTAATATATATGGGTATTCAATGGGTAATATATATGGCTATTCAATGGGTAATATATATGGCTATTCAATGGGTAATATATATGGGTATTCAATGGGTAATATGTATGGGTATTCAATGGGTAATATATATGGCTATTCAATGGGTAATATATATGGGTATTCAATGGGTAATATATATGGGTATTCAATGGGTAATATATATGGCTATTCAATGGGTAATATATATGGGTATTCAATGGGTAATATGTATGGATGTTCAATGGGTAATATATATGGGTATTCAATGGGTAATATATATGGCTATTCAATGGGTAATATATATGGGTATTCAATGGGTAATATATATGGGTATTCAATGGGTAATATATATGGGTATTCAATGGGTAATATATATGGCTATTCAATGGGTAATATATATGGCTATTCAATGGGTAATATATATGGGTATTCAATGGGTAATATATATGGCTATTCAATGGGTGATATTTATGGGTATTCAATGGGTAATATATATGGGTATTCAATGGGTAATATATATGGCTATTCAATGGGTAATATATATGGCTATTCAATGGGTAATATATATGGGTATTCAATGGGTAATATATATGGGTATTCAATGTATTTTGTTCAATGGGTAATATATATGGCTATTCAATGGGTAGTATTTATGGGTATTCAATGGGTAATATATATGGGTATTCAATGGGTAATATATATGGGTATTCAATGGGTAATATATATGGGTATTCAATGGGTAATATATATGGGTATTCAATGGGTAATATATATGGGTATTCAATGGGTAATATATATGGGTATTCAATGGGTAATATATATGGCTATTCAATGGGTAATATATATGGGTATTCAATGGGTAATATATATGGGTATTCAATGGGTAATATATATGGGTATTCAATGGGTAATATTTATGGCTATTCAATGGGTAATATATATGGGTATTCAATGGGTAATATATATGGGTATTCAATGGGTAATATTTATGGCTATTCAATGGGTAATATATATGGCTATTCAATGGGTAATATATATGGCTATTCAATGGGTAATATATATGGCTATTCAATGGGTAATATTTATGGGTATTCAATGGGTAATATGTATGGGTAATATGTATGGGTATTCAATGGGTAATATTTATGGGTATAATATACATTTTCATATTTTCACTGTCTTAATATTTTGGTATTCAAAGGTAAATAGCATATAGTTGTATAGGTTTGGTACTTCTAGCATGGTATATTAATTGAGGTCTGTATTCATGGTAGTTTCGATAGTTTATAGGGTATTCATGGTGTAATTTATATCTATCAATGTCATTTTTTTCTAATGGGTAATGATATATGGCTATTACAAGTTTTCTATCAATGGGTAATTATTTCAGGTATTAAATGGGTTTCTAACATCATTGGTATGTTCAATGGGAACCTAACTATGGTACTTCAATGGGTTATAGATGGTCTATATAATTGGCTTTCACAAACAGTCAGGTAACAGATGATGGGTATCATGGTAATATATAGGAATAACAAGTAGGTAATTATTTATGCGCTATTCAATGGTCTTAAATATTCTATGCTATACATGGTATCTTTTGTCCATGCGGAAAAATGTTCATAGTTAAGAAGGGAAATAGTCTGTATGGGCTATTCAAGGGTATAAAGATGATTCATTGGAGTATTATTAAATGGAAAGTTTAAATATATAGGGTAAGTTACAATCAGGTTTTTTTGTATAAGTGAATATGCTTAGTTCAACCTTGGTTACACGTATTTATGCATTCAAAGGAATATACGGTTCTATTAAATTTTAGCTTTAATTGGGTATCATAGGTTAACTATTGATCAGGTAACATGGCTAATTAGGTAAGACCTGTTGGAATGAACGCCGACGTGAGTTTGGACAGGGATGCTTGCAGCCTATGTTGATCTCAAGAAGGCGTTTGATCAGTGCATCGTGAGTCACTCTGGGATCTTCTGCGACTTTGAGGGATTCCTGCAAGGACTATTGGTTTGATAACTGGTCTGTATTCTGGGACTGAGAGTGCTGTGAAGTGTGGGGCAGGTGTATCCAGCTTCTTTCCTGTGAATACAGGAGTGAGGCAAGGGTGCGTCCTTGCCCCATCACTTTTCAACGCTTGTATGGACTGGGTATTGGACAAGGTTGTAGATCAAAGTGATTGTGGAGCATCCGTCGGCAACACCAAGATCACTGATTTGTTTTTGCCGATGATGCAGTAATCTTTGCTGAGTCGCTGGAGGTACTGGTGATGGCTCTCGAGGCGCTGCACGAGAGGCAAAGCCTTTGGGACTTGAGGTCTCCTGGCTCAAGACCAAGGTCCAGGTATTTGGAGACTTACTAGATGAAGCAGTACAGTCTGTTCATGCGTGTGGCGAGGACATTGAGATCTTGGAAAGTTTTACATACCTTGGTAGCGCAGTCCATAATGACGGCGGGTCACGTCAAGAAGTCTTACGACGGATTGGCATAGCCCACGGTGTTATGGACTCGCTCAGCGGGAGTATTTGGCGTTGTCGGTACCTGTGCAGGAGGACAAAGATCCGGATCTTCAAGTCGCTTGTGATCCCTGTCTTACTCTATGGTTGTGCGACATGGACACTAAATAGTGACTTGAAGAGACGAATCAATGCCTTTGGTAATAAGTGTCTTCGCAGAATCATGGGGTATCGCTGGGATGATTACGTGTCAAATCAGCGATTGCACCGTGAGACTGAATCGAGGCCTATTACCTGCATAGTCCGTCAGCGCCAACTTGGGCTATATGGGCATGTGGCACGCTACCCTGAAACCGATCCTTCCCATCGGGTTGTATCTGTAAGAGACAATCCGGCGTGGAGGAGGCCAAGGGGGCGCCCACAAGGCTCGTGGCTGGGGCAAGTTGATGTTTCTTGTCGAGAGCTGCTTGGTATGGGAAAGGAGCCTGCATGGGAACTCGCGCATGGTGACCCCCGGGAGTGGCGTCGTAGGGTGGGCGAGGCGACGCGCCCCCCGGCGTATGCCCCCAATGATTGATTGATTGAATGGGTAATATATATGGCTATTCAATGGGTAATATGTATGGGTTTAATATTAATTTTCGTATTTTCCACCGTTTCTTATATTTTTTGGTATTTTTTGGAAAGGTTAAATAGCATTATAGATTTATAGGTTTTGCGTCCTTCTAGCTATTTTATTTAACATTGAGGTCATTATAGTTCATATGTAGTTTATATAGTTTATATAGTTTATTAGAAGTTTCAGGAATGTATTTAGTATCCTTATCAAAATGTCAACCTTTTTTTCTATATTCTCAGATTTTTCCAATATTACTAAAGTTTTCTATCAATGTCTCCCTTTTCTCTATATTCTCTAATTTTTTCCAGAAGTACTATAATCTTTCTAACACTACATTGCTATGCTTCTATTGAACCTAAGCTTACTTGCAACTCCTCGACGGGTTTGGGTTTCTAGATGTCTACTAATTTCTGCTTCATCACCAAACACGTCCAGTTTTTACACCAGCCACGTGATCGTATATCTATAATAATCAGGCCAAAACACAGCTCTCAGGAACTTATTTATGCCCGTCATACTTCAATACTTCTCTTACAAAATATTTCTTCTTAACTACTGTTCTCTTTGTCCATTGCTGCGAAAATCTTCCATCTAGTTAAGAAGAGGAAAATGAGCTCCTGTGTTGTGCTTTCCAGGTTATACACAGATGATTCTTGGAGTGATTATTATAATGGCCAAAGTTCTCTTGAAATAATATAGTCAAGTTACCATACTCAGTTTTTTTTTACGAGATGAAAAATGCTGCCCCCTTGCTGCTTACTCACTGATATTTAATGCCACGAGAAGGGAATACTACGGTTCTTCTAAATTTTAGCTGTAATTTATCATAGTTAACCCTATTATCAGGTAAACATAGGCATAATTTTCAAGCATGAGACCTTATGATAGAATGGAATTTTCGCCTCGTTAGAAAAAAAGACTAGTATAGGTTGTTACTTTCTTGTCTTCTGTTAACTGTTACTTTCTTGTCTTCTGTTAACTGTTACTTTCTTGTCTTCTTCTGTTATTAACTGTTACTTTCTTTTCTTCTGTTAACTGTTACTTTCTTGTCTTCTTCTGTTATTAACTGTTACTTTCTTGTCTTCTTCTGTTAACTGTTACTTTCTTGTCTTCTGTTATTAACTGTTACTTTCTTGTCTTCTTCTGTTAACTGTTACTTTCTTGTCTTCTTCTGTTAACTGTTACTTTCTTGTCTTCTTCTGTTAACTGTTACTTTCTTGTCTTCTTCTGTTAACTGTTACTTTCTTGTCTTCTTCTGTTAACTGTTACTTTCTTGTCTTCTTCTGTTATTAACTGTTACTTTCTTGTCTTCTTCTGTTAACTGTTACTTTCTTGTCTTCTTCTGTTAACTGTTACTTTCTTGTCTTCTTCTGTTATTAACTGTTACTTTCTTGTCTTCTTCTGTTAACTGTTACTTTCTTGTCTTCTTCTGTTAACTGTTACTTTCTTGTCTTCTTCTGTTAACTATTACTTTCTTGTCTTCTTCTGTTAACTGTTACTTTCTTGTCTTCTTCTGTTAACTGTTACTTTCTTGTCTTCTTCTGTTAACTGTTACTTTCTTGTCTTCTTCTGTTAACTGTTACTTTCTTGTCTTCTTCTGTTAACTGTTACTTTCTTGTCTTCTGTTAACTGTTACTTTCTTGTCTTCTTCTGTTAACTGTTACTTTCTTGTCTTCTGTTATTAACTGTTACTTTCTTGTCTTCTGTTAACTGTTACTTTCTTGTCTTCTTCTGTTAACTGTTACTTTCTTGTCTTCTTCTGTTAACTGTTACTTTCTTGTCTTCTTCTGTTAACTGTTACTTTCTTGTCTTCTTCTGTTAACTGTTACTTTCTTGTCTTCTTCTGTTAACTGTTACTTTCTTGTCTTCTGTTAACTGTTACTTTCTTGTCTTCTTCTGTTAACTGTTACTTTCTTGTCTTCTTCTGTTAACTGTTACTTTCTTGTCTTCTTCTGTTAACTGTTACTTTCTTGTCTTCTTCTGTTAACTGTTACTTTCTTGTCTTCTTCTGTTAACTGTTACTTTCTTGTCTTCTTCTGTTAACTGTTGCTTTCTTGTCTTGTTCTGTTAACTGTTGCTTTCTTGTCTTCTTCTGTTAACTGTTACTTTCTTGTCTTCTGTTATTAACTGTTACTTTCTTGTCTTCTGTTAACTGTTACTTTCTTGTCTTCTTAACTGTTAACTGTTTTCTTGTCTTCTGTTAACTGTTACTTTCTTGTCTTCTTCTGTTAACTGTTACTTTCTTGTCTTCTTCTGTTAACTGTTACTTTCTTGTCTTCTTCTGTATTAACTGTTACTTTCTTGTCTTCTTTGTTAACTGTTACTTTCTTTCTTCTTCTGTTAACTGTTACTTTCTTGTCTTCTTCTGTAACTGTTACTTTCTTGTCTTCTTCGTTAACTGTTACTTTCTTGTCTTCTTCTGTTAACTGTATTTCTTGTCTTCTCTGTTAACTGTTACTTTCTTGTCTTCTCTTTAACTGTTACTTTCTTGTCTTCTTCTGTTAACTGTTACTTCTTGTCTTCTTCTGTAACTGTTACTTCTGTACTTCTTCTGTTAACTGTTACTTTCTTGTCTTCTTCTGTTAACTGTTACTTTCTTGTCTTCTTCTGTTAACTGTTACTTTCTACACTTCATTTTAGACTGTCATAACAATTTTGATTTTGGTTAATATTTTCAAACCCTAAATCTTGAATGGTTTCTTTTATAATTCATGAGTTTCTTGATCCATCTTTACCCGATAAATTTTTCCAATAGTCTTCATTACTACCAATTAATTTTTATTAGTATACATTAATAGTCTCAATACCTTCGAACAACATTGGGCTTGAGTTGAGAGAGTTCATATATTATTTCCTATAGAGTAACAGTGTAGTTCCTCCATTATTTGCAAGGAGGTGAACACTGACAGCTAACTGGTACTCATTTCTTTGTGTGCAATTTTTAGGTAGCTACTCATACACGTCTTTCAAATTTTCAATAGAACCATTTGTTTCTTGTATACTATTTTACCTTCCCATTAACTTTTTGTTCCCATGCTAACTACACGTCTTTGTCTCTTTCTATCTTTCTTTATCGAACCATTCATTTCTCGTGTAGAGCATTACCTTCCCATTAACTTTTTTCCCATGCTAATTATACGTCTTCCGCTGTCTAAGTATCCATCTACAGGAAGACTCGTGTATGTCCCCCACCGTAAATAGACTGAAAGTGAAAGGGTGCACCTAAGAAGCTATTGGTAGCACTAATAATGAACGGGCAGCATAGTGGCGTTCTCTGGCATAGTATGTGGTAGAAAGGAAAGGTAGGAAAAGTTCTTACGGCTATAGTAACCAGGGTAGAACAAGAAGTAACGGATTCAAGCTGGAAAAGTGTAGATTTAAAAAAGAAATAGGGAAAAACTGGTTCACAAATAGGGTGGTGAATGGTTGGAATGGACTCAGTAGACAGGTAGTTAGTGCGGAGTCATTAGAGAGCTTTAAAGGGAGGCTAGATAAATTCATGGATGGGGATGAAAGGTGGATGTAGATAGTGTTAAGTAACAGGAACTACCTCGTGTAGGTCTCCCAGCCTCTTGTAGCTTCCTTATGTTCTTATGTGGTATGGGGGATGTCTAGCCAATCACCGTTGTCCAAGCTCGTGACGTCACATGGGGGTGGAGCTTAAGTGATCGCTGGGTTATAATCTGTGTTTCATATAACAAAATTTATTTAGTCTAGGTTAGGTAAGGTAAAGTTAGGTTAGGTAAGGTAAAGTTAGGTTAGGTAAGGTAAAGTTAGGTTAGGTTAGGTTAGTTTAGTCTAGTCTAGTTTAGGTAAGATAAGGTTAGGTAAGATAAGGTTAGGCTAGGTAAGGTTAGGTAAGGTAAGGTAAGGGTAGGTAAGATAAGGTAAGGTAAGGTTAGGTTAGATAAGGTAAGGTAAGGTTAGGTTAGATAAGGTAAGGTAAGGTTAGGTTAGGTTAGGTAAGGTAAGGTTAGGTTAGGTAAGGTTAGGTAAAGTAAGGTAAGGTAAATTTAGGTAAGGTTAGGCTAGGTTAGTTTAGTTTAGGTAAGGTTAGGTAAGGTTAGGTAAGGTTAGGTAAGGTTAGGTTAGGTAAGGTTAGGTTAGGTTAGGTTAGGTAAGGTTAGGTAAGGTTAGGCTAGGTTAGTTTAGTTTAGTTTAGTTTAGGTAAGGTAAGGTTAGGTAAGGTACGGTAAGGTTAGGTTAGGTAAGGTAAGGTAAGGTTAGGTTAGGCTAGGCTAGGTTAGTTTAGGTTAGGTAAGGTAAGGTAAGGTAAGGTTAGGTAAGGTTAGGTTAGGTAAGGTAAATTTAGGTACGGTTAGGCTAGGTTAGTTTAGGTTAGCTAGGTTAGGTAAGGCAATATGCGAACGGGCAGGGCAGGGCACGCAACATTGGGTGTAGCTGAGGTCCGTATAAGTATAAGTACATAGGGGAAAAAATATAAGGGAGGAATATACCGAAAGCTATAGGGAGGTACTGGTTTGCTAATGGAGTCTTAGATGAGTGTAAGAAGCTAAGCTGTCGGTATAGTGGGTGTGAATGCGATAGGGAGCTTAAGAGGTTAGATCAAGCCATGGATAGGGAGACAGATGGTGATGGATGGGTAACCTGATGCCTTGTGAGGACTGATAGGTATATTGCAGACTCCCTATGTTTGTTTATGTATAGCAAGGAACAGGTTGGAGGCAAAATAATAATGAAAGGTGATGAGGTGAGAACTGTAAGGTATATTGCAGACTCCTTATGGGTATTTGTGTATAGCAAGGAACAGGTTGGAGGCAAAATAATGATGAAAAAGTGATGATGGGGTCTTGTAAGGGGGAAAATAATGAACTGACTAAATAATAAAGGAATCAAGGAAATAAGGTGATGTGATATTGAAAGGGGAAAAAAATTGACTGATTAGACTTAAGGAAAAAAGTACAATAGGTTTTTTGTCCTTCCTTCGACTTATTTTCCTTAATTGATTGACTTTATTTCTGGCTATTTTCATTTTTTTCTTTTTTTCTTACCTTTGGCCTTTTTTTGTCCTTCCTTCGACTTCTTTTCCTTAATTTATTTGATTTCTAGCTAATTATTTTTCTTTTTTCTTCCGTATTGACGTTTTTTTCTTTATTTTTACATCTCTGTTTTTCGTATTTCCTTTACTTCATTTCTGGCTATTTCTGTTGTTTGCACTTTTTTCTTCCTTATTGACGTTTTTTTCTTTACTTTACTGATCTGTTTTACATATTTCAAATTTTTTTCATCCCTCATCCCTTCCATCACTTTACTCTGTTCTGTCTTCACTTCTATGAGATCAGACTATTTTTTTCTTCTATTTTTCTCACTAATATCACCTATTATTATAACCTATTGACGGTTTTTGTTCTTCCTTTACTCATGTTGTCTGTCTTATGTACTTCATTTTACTCTGTTCTGTCATCACTACTTAGAGATAGGCTATTAAAAAAGATCTTATTAACCTTCCACTATAATAAATCACCCGCCTTGCCTCTCAAACCTCGTCTCAACACTAACTATTTTGCTGCAATTCTTAACCAGTTTCTTTACACTACTTTCACTTTCCTGGGTACTCCCGCGGCTACCTTTTAGAACCGTTCTACAAAACTTCTCCATTTCTGACTCTGTGCCTTCATGTACCTAGTTACTGCCCGTCAAACGACTTTTTTTCTATTTTTCTACCAACCATCACCGCCCTAACCAACCACCACCTCCACCGCCACCACCACCACCATCACCCACACACACCACCATCACCACCACCACCCACACATACCACCACCACCACCACCACCACCACACCACCACCACCACCCCCACCACCACACACACATACCACCATCACCACCACCACACACCACCACCACCCACACCCCCACACCACCACCGCCATCACCACCGCCACCACCACACCCTAGCTTTCACCACTCATCTGGCCTACTTATGACTAAGTTGCGTTACTTGGAAGGTGAGAGTGGAGAGGAGCAACGAGAGGAAGGAGAGGAGGAGGGGGAAGGGGAGGGGGAGAGGGAAGGGGAGGTGGAGAGGGGAAGGGGGGTGATGGAGAGTAAGGGGAAGGGGAGGGGGAGGAGGAGGGGGAAGGGGGAAGGAGGGAGACTCAAGATATAGAGGGGAAGGAGATTGCTATAGGACCTACGTAGCAAGTTATTTTTCCTTATGTTATCTTTAGTAAATAATTTGTCTATGGTTCCCTTGCTATAGACGAAAGGGGGAAAAATGGGGGAGGGGAGAGGGGGGGTCAAGGTATAGGGGGGGGAAGGAGATGGCTATAGGTATTAACTTATATTCCTTATGTACCTTTAGCAACCCCTTCACGCCCAGATCTTTCCTTGGCTATATAAAATCGTCTGTTGTTAGCCATAAAATTACGAAAAGTAACTGAATATACCAAATTAGCTAGTGGCCAAGGGTACTAAACAGGTCATATCTATAAAATATTGCTTATATTCACTAAATATCGTCTAATGGCATCCAAAGGGCAATGGAAATTACGCTCTGGGCCTCAAGAGGTTAAGACTCTCCAGATTTACAGCATGACGCAAACCCAGAGATTCCTGACGGCTGCTTAACCCACGTTGCCTAAGACCTACCCACGGCCAAGGTCGGGAAACAGGTTCTCTATTTCGTTGAGAGGCGAAGAAAAAAATGAATGTCGGGAGTGAAGGGAAAAATTATGTATGGATGGAAAGTTTTGCGATATAGGCAGGAAGCTTAACCCCTTGAGGCCCACAACGTAATTTCCATTGTAATTTGACTTACCATTAGACTTTTTTTAAGTGAATATAAGCAATATTTTATAGATATGGCCTGTTTAGTATCCTTGTCTAGTAGGTAATTTGGTATGTTAAGTTAATCTTCGTAATTTTATAGCTAATAGCAGACGATTTATATAGCAAAGGAAAGATCTGGGCGTGAAGGAGTTAATACTGTTTTGTGGCATTTCGTTGAGATGAGGTGAAGAAAAATGAGTGTCGGGAGTGAAGGGAAAAATTATGTATGGATGGAAAATTTTACGATATTGGGAGGAGTGATTTCAGACTGTTTAATGGCATGTACGGTAAAGATGGAAGGGAGGGAGGAGGATGATGCAAGGGATAGAAGATAGTCGGGAAACAGGTTAACGGGACAGGATTCTTATTTCGTTGAGAGGCCAAGAAAAATTAGTCGGGAGGGAAGGAGAGAGGGAAGAATTACGTATGTGTGGACATCATTATCTTTCTAAACATTCACTGCCTTAACCCCTTCACGCCCAAATCTTTCCTTTACTATAAAAAATCGTCTGTTGTTAGCTAGAAAATTACGAAAAGTAACTTAATATACTAAATTAACTAGTGGACAAGGATACTAAACAGGTCATAGCTATAAAATATTGCTTATATTCACTAAAAATCGTCTAATGGTACTCAAATTACAATGTAAAATACGTTCTGGGCCTCTAAGGGTTCATTCATCTACCTATTCAGCCATCTGTAACTGTCATGTAACTGTGATTAGTAACTGTTTAAATATAAATATAAATGATTTTTTTTTTTGCGATATGGGGAGGGGTGATTTAAGGGACTCTTGTAGCCTCCCCGTCTCTCACTGCCTTGTCCGTGATGGTATTCCTTATTGCACAGGCACATAGTGGTCTGTTTCTTCCATTCCTCCTGTCTCTTCTCTATAGCGTTTTATATGGCTAACTTACAATGACTTCTTCTTACAATGACTTACCTTACTACTAACTACAATTTAAGTAAAGACTGCTACTGCCTTACTAACCTAACAATGACTTCTTCTTACAATGACTTGCCTTACCACTAACTACAATTTAACTAAAGACTACTACTACCTTGCTACTGCCTTACTAACCTGACAATGACTAATTACAACTTCTGCTAATCTGTCGCCACTCGCTAAACAATATTATCAACTTATCAGCTGTTAAGTCTACTAGTATTAAGTCTTATCTAGCTATTATTAAGTCTTTTTGGAATAGCTTGATATCACGTCCTTCAAGTGACTCGAATATTTATAAGTGATGTAGATTGCTTAGATTTATAATTATATTCGGCTTATATACCCTCTGTGAATTTTTTTTTGGTGTGTGGTGAGCAATGTTATTTATATTTTTTTGTGATTGCGTGAAGCTCGGTGGTACTTTAGTGATTGTACGTCCTCTCTCTCTCTCTCTCTCCTCCTCTCTCTTCTCTCTCTCCTGTCTCTCTTCTCTCTTCTGTCTCTTCTCTGCTCTCTGTCTCTTCTCTTCTCTCGTCTCCTCTCCTCTTCTGTCTCTCTCTGTCTCTCGCTCTGTCTGTCTCTCTGTCTCTGTCTCTGTCTCTCGCTCTGTCTCTCGCTCTGTCTGTCTCTCTGTCTCTGTCTCTGTCTCTCGCTCTGTGTCTCTCTGTCTCTGTCTCTCGCTTTCTGTTTCTTCCTTTCCTCTGTCTCTGTCCTCCTCTTCTGTCTCCCTTCTCCCGTCTCTCCTCTTCTGTCTCTCTGTCTCTCTCTCTCTCTCGCTTTTTCTATTGTATTTTTTCCTTATTCCCTTTCTCTATCCTTCCTTTCCCCCCTCCTTCCTTCCTTTACTCCCCCTTCCTCCCTCCTTCTTTACACAATAACTTTCCTTCCTGCCTCCCTTCCCATCCTCCTTCACTTCCTTGCTTCACTAATAGTTCCTTCTCCCTCTTTAACTTTCCACACATTTTGTCCCTACCTTCCTTCCTTTCTTCACTCCATTCTTTTGTTTTCCCTCCCTCAACCTCTCCGTCTCTTCTCTCCCTTGCATCATCTATCCTCCCTTCCCTCTTTCTTTTCCCTCCCTACCCTCCTTCTTCCCTTCCATCTTTACCGTTAATGCCACAAAATAGTCTTAAGTCTATGCACAGACGATGACAGCGACTGAGACTATGGGGTGAAGAGGTAACATTGCCAGCGTCTGTCTCTCTCGCATGCACACGCACACGCACGTACACACACAAGGCCATGGACGGTAGAGGGGTGACTATGTGAAGTATTTTTGGGGGGTTAAGATTCACGGATATGATGGTTTAACGTGGGCAATGATGTGTACTGCCTGTTAAAAGTAAAAGGATGTAAGAATCTTGGAAAAAATGTATGTTTGAAGAAATGCTCATATACGAAGATTTGAGAATGTGTGGTGTCTTTCTGTCTATCTCTGTCTGTCTGTCTCTCTGTTTGTCTGTCTGTCTCTCTGTTTGTCTGTCTGTCTCTCTCTCTGTTTGTCTGTCTCTCTCTCTGTTTGTCTGTCTGTCTCTCTCTCTGTTTGTCTGTCTCTGTCTCTGTTTGTCTGTATCTCTATGTCTGTATCTTTCTCTCTGTATCTCTCTTTCTCTCTGTATCTCTTTCTCTCTCTCTCTCTCTCTCTCTCTCTCTCTCTCTCTCTCTCTCTCTCTCTCTCTCTCTCTCTCTCTCTCTCTCTCTCTCTCTCTCTCTCTCTC
>JACEEZ010000057.1:190000-200000 GCA_016584305.1 Chionoecetes opilio | reverse complement strand
AAAAATACAAATTGAATTATATAGAAATAGAGAGGGAGATAACTGCTCTCATTATCATTGTTTATAGGCGTTGTAAGGAATGGAATGATTCTTAAAGCCGCTGTTTGACGCGTTATTATTATTGTCACTCACACGAGGAAATATATTAGTTGAATTATATAGAATAGGAGTGGGAGATAACGGCTCTCATTATCATTGTTGCTGCTAATATGCGTTGAATATAAGTTAATATGCGTTAGAAGCGTTTGAAGTGTTTAATTCTGTTGTTGTTCTTAAAGTATTTGTGAAGCGTCTATAAGTGTCTGATTCTGGTGTGCGTCGTTGCCAGTTTAGTTTCATAACTCTGTTGACTTTAGTTGATCTGTTTATCTGTTCCATGTGTATTCGGTTCATGTTTCTGTATTGACATGTTTTTTTATATATAGTTTCAGTCCTCACTTCATGACTAATCGGTCTGTTTATCTATTTCATGTGTTTTTGAAGTTTTTTATATATAGTTTCAGTCCTCACTTCATGACTAATCGGTCTGTTTATCTATTTCATGTGTTTTTGAAGTTTTTTATATATAGTTTCAGTCCTCACTTCATGACTAATCGGTCTGTTTATCTATTTTGTGTTTTTGAAGTTTTTTTATATGGTTTCCGAGCTCTATTTACGCCTTTATTCTGTGTGCCATCTGTGTTACGTGTGTTCAGGGTAGACTTGTGTGTTTTTTCATGTTTATTTCATAGTTTCAGGCCTCTGTTAATTACTTCAGTCGGTCTGTTGATCTATTCCACGTGTATTTGGTGTATTATTTCAGTGTTTTCCTTTATATATTATTATTTCGTTTGTTTTATACCTCTATATATGTGATATGTGTATTCAACAATCTTTTTTATCTTGGGTTACAGCTGAACTACGTGACGTCATGGCTGGACGCGAGCTTCGTGTACAGCATGAGCGAGGCGCGCGTCAACATGCTGAGGTCCTTCCGTAACGGCACCTTCAGTACCGACCCGGACAACGCGTTCCTCCCGCCGCGCAACACCGAGCGCGTGCCCATGTTCAACAACCCCTCGCCTCACGTCCTCAAGATCCTCAACCCGGAGAGAATATACCGTGAGTGTGCCTTTTTATCAAGTCTGTGTGCGTCACCCTATCTGCCTATCCTATCTGCCTATCTTGCTATCTATTTATCTATCTAATTATCTAACCATCTCTCTATCTATCTATCTATATCTATCAATCTATATCTATTTATCTGTCTCTATCTATTTAATTATCTAGCTAACTATCTATTTATCTATCTAATTATCTATATCTACCTACCTATCTATATATATCTGTCTATCTAACTATCTATCTATCTCTATTTATTTATCTATCAGTGTGTGTGTGGTGTGTGTGTGTGTGTGGGTGTGTGGTGTGTTTTACGTGGCGGTTTTAGAAATGTATGAGATTTTGAGGCATGCACATAAAAATCGCCAACCTTAACAGTTATCAAAAATCTCTTCATAAAGTATAATATCACTCAATATAGAATACCAAACAGAAAGAGAAATACATTTTTAAAACCTCCAAAACAAAATTGATAGACCTTAAATGTGTTTTGTAAAATAATTATGTTTGCGATATACTTTGTGTACTGTCATGCTCATATTTGCGCTAGATTTGTGGTGTCTATCTCTATCTATCTATATATCTATATCTACCTACCTATCTATATATCTACCTATCTATCTAGCTATCTAACTATTTCTTGATCTAACTTTTTCTTTACCTAACTATTTCTTGATCTAACTATTTAACTATCTGCCTATCTATCTATCTGTCTATCCATCTATATCTATCTATCTATATAACTATCTATCTATATAACTATCTATCTATATAACTATCTATCAATCTATCTATATCTATCTATCTCTGTGTGTATGTATGGGTGTGTGTGTGTATAGACCAGCCTCACC
This sequence comes from Chionoecetes opilio, assembly GCA_016584305.1. Classification (NCBI taxonomy): domain Eukaryota; kingdom Metazoa; phylum Arthropoda; class Malacostraca; order Decapoda; family Majidae; genus Chionoecetes; species Chionoecetes opilio. The sequence continues at coordinate 198,048 of JACEEZ010000057.1, read as the reverse complement.
AACACCCTCTCTCTCTCTGGTTGACGTGACAGTGTTGGGCGACCAGCGGACCAATCAGAACCCCGCCCTCCTCGCCTTCGGGATCCTGTTCTTCCGGTGGCACAACGTGGTGGCGAGCCGCGTGCAGGACGCCCACCCGGACTGGGCAGACGAGGAAGTCTTCCAGCACGCGCGGCGCCTCGTCACCGCCCACCTCCAGGTACACGCACGCAACCCGGGCAGAAATATATGGCACAGGGAAAAAAATAGCAGAGGAATTAATGGCACAAGAAAAAATGGCACAGGAAAAAATGACAGTTGTACTGCAGTTTAATGTATTACAAGGCAGGTAGTTATAAGCGTCCTCGACTTGTAGATCTGACAATTAGCAGCATTTCTAACCCCTACAACACCCGTTGGAAATTAAAAATAACACAAGAAAGGTCTGGGGGCCGAATCCACCCCAGCGAGGTTAGGGTTCGTAATCAATGCCCAGGTTAGTTTAGTTAACTAGCAGGGGGTCAGGGGGGCCGCCTCCCCCACAATTATGTCAGGAGAGTATTGGTCAATACTCAATAGGGAGTATTGTACTAAAATGCAGTTTTACCAAAATGGCACAGGAAAAAATGGCATTCTTGTGGCAAGGAGTAACTGGGGCATTTTTAGAGTATTTGTTTACCTAACCTAACCTAACCTAACCTAACCTAACCTAACCTGGACTATAAGATGCTATAGACAAGTAATCGACACGGTAAGATGCCATTACTTGTATGTGTCAATTTTTCCTACTCCAAACTTGTGACATTTTTCCTGGTGCCATTTTACCGGTCACATTTTTTCCTGTCATTTTTTTCCGGTGAAATTTTTTCCGACCAGCAACCTCAACACACGCTGCCTAGTCAATAAAACTCAATACATAACTCGAAGAGGAAGAGAAGAGATAACCACTATTATTAGGAACTACTATTAGAGGAAGGATAAGAGAGAAACACATCTAAGTAAAGGACAATAAAACTCAATAAATAACTAAAAGAGAGTAAGACATAGCTAAACAGAGGACAGCGAGCAGGGCCGTCAGTCGCGTCTCTCCCGCCAGCGCGTTACACCTGGCGGGAATCATGGGATGAGAAAGCCGCGGTGATTCAGCGGCGGGGGTGTGTGGCGTGAAGGCCGCGGCTTGCAACACCCCTCACACAGCTGCTGCCAACCCCCAACCCTTCCCTTCCCTTCTTTCCCCTCCCCTTCCATCCCATCACTGCTTTATGCTCTCACTGTCTCCCCTTCTCTCCCATCACTCCTTTATTCTCCTTCTTTTCTTCCCTTCACTCTCATCCTTCCTTCTCTTTCCTTCCATCACTTCTTTATTTTCCTTCTTTTCTTCCCTTCCTTCCCATCACTCCTTTATATCTCCCTCACTGTCTTCCCTTCCCCTCCTTTCCCTTCCCTCCCATTCCCTTCTTTCCCTCCTTCCAATCACTTTCTTTTTTATTATCTCTCACTGTCTTCCCCTCCCTTCCCTCCTATTACTCCTTTATTCATCACTTCTTTATGCTCCATCGTTGTCTTCCCTTCCCTCCCCTCCCTCCCCTCCCCTCCCCTCCCCTCCCCTCCCCTCCCCTCCCCTCCCCTCCTTCCTCCCATCACTCCTTTATTCTCTCACTGTCTTCCTTCCCCTCCCTCCCATTCCCTTCCCGTTTTTTCCCCTCCCCTCCCTCCCATCACTACTTTATGCTCTCTCACTGCCTCCCCTTCCTTCCCATCACTTCTTTATTCTCCATTTTATCTTTATTACTTCTTTATTCTCCCTCGCTGTTTTCCCTTCCCTTCCTTCCTTTCCCCTCCCTCCCTTCCCTTCTTTATTCTCCCTCACTGCCTTCCCTTCCCTCTCTTTCCCTTCCCTCCCATCACTCCACTATTCTCTCTCTCACAGTCTACACAATCACACAAACCCACACTCCGTCCTCCTATACCTGACATTGCACGTCCATCTTCTTCTATCATCTGGTAGCCTCAGCCCTCTATTAAGACGTCACTTTCTATTGCCTTCTCCGTGACCAAGTATTTCAACTTTTCCCTCCTCCTCCTCCTCCTCCTCCTCCTCCTCCAATCCCTGGAAACCAAGTATCCAGTGGCGGATTTAGGGGGGGGGGCGAGTAGGCCATGGCCTAGGGCCCCGCACCCGCAAGGGCCCCGCACTCCAGAGGAAATAATATGTATTCAATGAAAATCTGAATGCTGGACCTTTCTTATTTGCTGGAACACTGTTCCATTGCATGTACCATACTATGCCACAAATTAGTACCAACATAATGTAAAATATGGGTGGAAAAAGTTTCAATTGAACTAATATGAAAGACCTCTGAACCACATTAAATTCAGGGCCCCGCACTCCCACCGGCCTGGGGCCCCGCACACCATCGATCCCCCCCTGAGTCTATCTTAATTATAACTCTCCACTCTGCCCTGCCCTCGTCCCGCCAGAGTAGTGTGGTGGCGGCGGTAGTGTAATGTTCCACTCAGTAGTCTCTTTCCCTGAAGCGCGCTGCTCCTGCCTTCACACATCCGCTGCCTCAAGGCTAAGGGGACGGAAGGCATTATTGCTGCCGCCGCTGTGTTAATGAGGCTGATAGTAATAATGATAATGAGAATAATGATAACTATTTTCATCATTGTGTTTATTTCCATGAATGCTACCTTTACTACTAACTACTGCTACTGTTACTGTTACTTCTACTACTACTACTACTACTACTACTACTACTACTACTACTACTACTACTACTACTACTACTACTACTACTACTACTACTACTACTACTACTACTACTACTACTACTACTACTACTACTACTACTACTACTACTTCTACGGCCACTACTTCTACGGCCACTACTTCTACGGCCACTACTTCTACTACTATACTACTACTACTACTATACTACTACTACTATACTACTACTACTACTACTATACTACTACTACTATACTACTACTACTATACTACTACTACTACTACTACTACTATTGTGGTGGTGCAGGGTGTTCCAAGCTTAAAATTAACCCCGCCTTGTCTTCACAGAACATCATCATGTACGAGTTCCTGCCTGCCTTCCTGGGCGAGGCGGCGGACCCGTACACGCGCTACCGCCCCGACATCCACCCCGGCATCTCCCACGTGTTCCAGTCCGCGGCCTTCAGGTGGGTCCCGGGGTGCCTTTATCCTATAGTCAAGCTGGGTCCCGGTGTATATTTACCCTAGTCAAGGTGGGTCCCATGGTAGATCTATCCCCTCCTATAGACTGTTTTGCAAGTAAGGTTTCTGTGGGTAAAGTGCGATTCCGTGGACAACCAGCATTCTAGTGACCACGTCAGCACCACACTTGTTACACAGTCTTTAGTGTGTGCGCGAGACGGCCTTGATGTAGCCAGCCGGTGCCTGGTGGACATGGCTTGCCTGTGTATGGCGTCTTTCCCTTCACCATTGCCTTTGGCCTCCGCCTCGCCGCCGAGATCGGGGCTCAGTATCTGAAGCTTTTGTGTTCAGAGTAATTTCTGTGGCAGATTAACTGTAGTCGTTGGCTGTACCAAGGCTAAGATATAGATGTCAAGGAATAGATCTCTCTTCCTTGGCTTTGGGCTACACCTCATCATGTGTGGCGGCCCCGTCAGCGCCTCCCACGGGTGTCACGGCGGCGGGGCACGGCCTTGACGGGTGTGTCAGCGTATGAGTGTTGTGGCAAGCGTTGCCTCACCCCACTGCCCCGCCGGTGAGGCCCGGCCTAGCGTTGCCTCACCTGGCCGCCCGTCACGTCCTGGCTACACACGACCTACAAAGTGGTCCACTTTCCCTCACTCGCCGCAGGGAACTGTTTCCCTTCCACCACTACCGCGGCGCACATAGCACAATACCACATAGTATCAGGCTGGACCCGAGGCTCCCGTGGCAGGGCCTTCGCTGCCACGGGTGTCCAGGGAGGGCCACGGGTGTCCAGGGAGGGCCACGGGTGTCCAGGGAGGGCCACGGGTGTGTGGTGTCCTCCAAGGCCACGGACGCTTGCACGATCCTCATCTTTGGAATATTTCATTCATGACGTCATCAGTCAGCTGTTCGAGGCTGGCTGGGGACTGCGTGGACAGTAAGGAGTCCCATTGCTGCTGCTTCAGGGCAATCAGTGAGCTGTGAGGCCAGGACCACTTTGAGGCAAAGTGGCGCGCGCAAGACTACAAGATTGACCCGTGTGGTTGGCGAGAACACTTTGCCTCGCACGCCACAATGAAGGCACCATGGATATGCAATCACTCATAAGTAGCGGAGCGTTCAGGGAAGTTAAGAGCCTGGAAATAACATAAATTACATAGCAATTTCGGAGTGTTGAAGTAACAAATGACTGTGTGCACTGAAAAATGGTGGTGGTGGTGGTGGTGGAAGGTCAGGATCACAAGGCGGTTGTATAAGACAGGCAATCAAGGAGTACTTTCTCAAATGCAACAACTTTATTTTCAGCTTAGAAAAGAGAACTGGTCTAGAATTACATACATAAGCTAATAGAAAGGAATTCATTGTAATCACCGATCTTTATGAAGTATAGATTGCTGAAAACAGAAAAAAATCCATTCACACATTTATATCTCCTCTCTCTCTCTCTCTCTCTCTCTCTCTCTCCTCTCTCTCTCTCTCTCTCTCCTCTCTCTCTCTCTCTCTCTCTCTCTCTCTCTCTCTCTCTCTCTCTCTCTCTCTCCCCTCTCTCTCTCCTCTCTCTCTCTCTCTCTCTCTCTCTCTCTCTCTCTCTCTCTCTCTCTCTCTCTCTCTCTCTCTCTCTCGGTCACACACACACAAATTGATATAGGATTTTCTTTCATTTACTTTTTTTTCCCCGTCAAACCTGTATGCTAATATAATATTTCCTCTCTCCCTCCCTGGTGCCTGTCTGCGTTGCTGTGTTGCTGTGGCTGTGTTGCTGTGCAGGTTCGGCCACACGCTGGTGCCGCCGGGACTGTACCGACGCGCCGCGGGACCCGAGTGTAACTTCCTCAAGACGCCCAGCGGCAACCCCGCCCTGCGCCTCTGCTCCACCTGGTGGGACGCCAACGTGAGTGTTCCTTGCCTTTTTGTTTTTGTTTACGTTGGAGCCTATAGCGCCTTAGGCTATTTATGTATTATTTGAGGCTCAGGTGGTTGGCCGTGCACATTCTGGAGGGTCGTGATGGTTGGCCCTCGCCCGTTGGTGGCGCAGGCTGGATTTTTATAGTGACACCTGTGATCTATAGGTGAAGATTCCGTTTTCTTATTAGTGTTGCCTTGAATCTTACTATTACTGAGCCCCGATGTTGTGAAGGTAAATACGACGAGCTGAGGTTTTGGTAAGGGGACATTATGCCTTACGAAATAAGACAATTGATGAGCCCCGTTGTTGTGAGGCTAAATAATCACGTTAAGAGGTCTTTGGTAAGGGACATTATGCCTTAGAAATGCAAGAAAAGGGGGAAGGAGATGAGATACAAGTTCCTATGTTTGTACTGGACCCGCCCGCCGTCAGGATACTTGTATACTTAACCTGACCGACTTGTGACTTGTGCTTGATAGTATACAAGGAATGTTTCCAAGGGTGGTTCTGGGAGCGTGGTCGGACTTGATGACTCTGGAGCAGAATTTGAGCCGCTATCACAGTCCTTAATCGAATATCACACAGTCCGGTATAACATGATCCGATGCCAAGGTGATAGCGCAGAGGACGTTCCCTGCACTACCAGTCTTCCCGTTAGCTTCGTGCGACTCATGTTTCCGTGTGAAAGTCTGTTTGGGAGAGTCATGCACACACACGCAGGGATAATCTTTGCTCCTTACCACACTATACGAGTGGGTGTAGAAACCATGTTATTCTTTTATTGATATGTGTATTAGAGTCATGGAATACATAAATACATGTAATAATATTTATCCTATCTTTCTGATTTTTTTTTCTCTTACGTTTTCTCTTTTTTTCTTTCGCGTACAAGCAATCAATGGCCTGTCGAGAAGTAGTGCATGACCACGTATACCCGAGGCTCAGGTTACACAGTCATGTAAGAAAACAACCTCATTAAAATCTCTCTCCCCTCTTAACATCCCCCCTCCAAAAAAAAGTATATATAATAACGAATGAAAAAAGAACAATACGAAGCAGTACTTTTGAAGGTCACACAAGAATAAAATAACGCCTTCCAGTGTTTGCTTAGGGCGGGGTTGATGGCTACACAGGAAACACATGAATCTGAAAGCCAACCAGGTAATTGTGTCTTGTCACGGCAAGTTGAAGGTCGCTGGCTGGTGACGGCTGTGGAAGAAAAACAGTGCGTCTTTAGGGGGAGAGGGAAGGAAGGGAGAAGGGAGGGAGGGAAGTGTGATAAAGGAGGTGGTAGGGAGGAGGGAAGGGAAGGGAGGGAGGGAGGAGGAAGGAGAGGGAGGGAGGGAGGGAGGGAGGGAGGTGAAGAGGGAGGAAGGGAGGGAGGGAGGGAGGAAGGAAGGGAGGGAGGAAAGAGGAAGGAGGAGGGAGGGAAGGAAGGAAGGAAGGGAGGGAGGATCTTAGTCTTGTCTAGCGTGAGGTGAAAACTGCGACTATGCTGGTGCTTACGAGAGAAAAAGTGAAGAAATATAAAGGTATTCAATAGAAAAAAAATTGCATGCTAAGGAAAATTGAAAAAAACGTAACAAATAAAGATGTATAGTCAAAAATAGCTAAGAAAATAATAACTAGTTAGAAAGTTAGTAAGAAAACACCAAAGAAAGAACAAAAGGAAAGCCAGGCAGTAAGAAAGGGCGCGCCTAGTCAATTCAGGATGCAAGCTGGAAAAGCGTAGATTTAAAAAAGAAATAGGGATAAAACTGGTTCACAAATAGGGTGGTGAATGATTGGCATGGACTCAGTAGACAGGTAGTTAGTGCAGAGTCATTAGGGAGCTTTAAAAGGAGGCTGGATAAATTCATGGATGGGGATGAAAGGTGGATGTGTGCAGAGCTGGGCACTAAATACTTTGAATGTATTTAAATACTAAATACATGGGAGAAATGTATTTAAATAATTAATACAAAATACATTTTACGAATGTATTTAAATACTAAATACATCAATTGTATTTAAATACATTTGTAAATACATTTGTAAATACATTTTAAATACACACAAATTTTAACATGTCCGAAAAAAATTCCTTAGAATTTCCTTAGATTTTGGGTTTCCTTAGAAATTTCCTTCTCAGGTCTAAATTTCCTAAAAATAAGGAAATTTCCTTGCAAGTGGAAACACTGGTTCACTGTAACATCGGGGTTGCCAGATAGTGGGGCGGGTTTATGGCCAAATTAACTGATAAAAATGTATTTGCATTTTTATATCATGAGTATTTAAATACTGTATTTAAGTACATGACAACCAATGTATTTATAAATACATTTCTAAATACACAAATGTATTTAAATACTGCCCAGCTCTGGATGTAGGTAGTGTTAAGTAACAGGAACTACCTCGTGTAGGTCTCCCAGCCTCTTGTAGCTTCCCTATTTTCTTATGTTCTTATGTAAAAACTAGGTAAATCCCGCAAATACTCTCATGCTTTCGAGGCCCCGTGTTATAGCTCGCTGCCAGTCCACCATCTGCTCTACACTACATCCGCATCTCACGCCTCCGTTCACACCTTAAACTGCGTGATTATTAATAACACTGTGAAGGAAAGACAGAGGGAGGCTGAGTCATGTTGTAGCTTTTGGCGCCAGTTAAGTATGAGTGGTGGTGATATTATTATTATTATTATTTTTATTATTAGTATTAGTATTACCGTAGATAACAGTATAGTCGCCAGCTGCAATAATGTCGCCAGCCGCCAAATTTTACGAATGATAGCATCACTACTGATTTGTATGTGCCACTGAAGATGATACACAGTAGTTTATATCATGACTGTATATTCTACACTGTTTCAGCATTGTTTTATGCTTTGTAGCTGCAAGTATATACAGTTTTAAATTTCACTACTCGTTTTTTTCGCGCGACGACGGCGGTGGGAGGACACTCAGAATATAAATACTAACTGGCGAC
>JACEEZ010000057.1:180000-185000 GCA_016584305.1 Chionoecetes opilio | reverse complement strand
TATGCATGAAAGTCAACCACAAAAAGTCGATTATAATTATGCAACTACTGATGATGATGGTGATACACACTCACGGTGGCTTAACAAGGGAGTGCTGGGGAGTTTCCTGGATTTTATTGATAACTTAAAACTTTTCCTCTTAACCCCTTGAGGCCCAGAACGTAATTTCCATTGTAATTTGGGTACCATTAGACGATTTTTAGTGACTATAAGCAATACTTTATAGCTATGACCTGTTTAGTATCCTTGTCCACTAACTCATTTTGTATATTCAGCTACTTTTCGTTATTGTATGGCTCGACAACAGGCAATTTTTTTATATAACGAAGGAAAGATCTGGGCGTGAAGGGTTAATTAAACTCCGGTGTTGTTACTCAAATTATCGTTACTTGTAGTGTGTAGACCATTTGTAGACATCTCGTATTTTACTCATTTAAAGTCTTTTTTTTCTCTCTCACTCTTTTTTTCTTCTAGTTAGTAATAAATAAATGTTTCAAATGTTTCTCTTTTTTTCTCTTTTCCCTTGCTCTCTTTATTCTCAAGTTAGTAATAAATGTTTCTCTCTCTCTCTCTCTCTCTCTCTCTCTCTCTCTCTCTCTCTCTCTCTCTCTCTCTCTCTCTCTCTCTCTCTCTCTCTCTCTCTCTCTCTCTCTCTCTCTCTCTCTCTCTCTCTCTCTCTCTATTTTCTCTATTTTCCCTTTTCTCTCTTTCCCTTCTGTCTTTTTTTTTTTTTTTCTCTCGCTCTCGCTCTCGCTCTCTCTCTCTCTCTCGCTCTCGCTCTCGCTCTCGCTCTCTCTCGGATGAATGACACAGCTTATTTCTGCTTCATTTTTTTCCCTCTCAATCACTTTTTCTATCCGTCAAGGTAGACAAGTTTCCTGTTTCAAGCCTTGTCATCATTGAGTTAAGGACAATGCTAATAGCAGTAGTAATAGTAATAGTAATAGTAGTAATAGTAATAGTAGTAGTAAGAGTGTCCCAAGCAGAGTATATAAATAGAACATAATAAAATAAAGTTGAGTAGAAGAAATGATATAAGTATTAGTATAAATAAGTATTAAGTAAGTATAAGTAAGACATACTAATATAAGTAGAAATAGAACATAATACCAGCTTATGTAGTGTTTGCAAGCAGTATTCACACTTATAATGCGAGAGTTAATCAGTATCTTCACACTTTCATCTCTTTCACTGGTAATGCATCCCTATTCTGTCCATCTTCCTAATGCAAGAGTTAATCAGTATCTACCCTTTCATCCCCTTCACTGGTAATTCATCCCTATTCTGTCCATCTTCCTAATGCAAGAGTTAACCAGTATCTTCACCCTTTCATCCCTTCACTGGTAATGCATCCCTATTCTGTCCATCTTCCTAATGCAAGAGTTAACCAGTATCTTTACTCTTTCATCCCTTTCACTGGTAATCTATGGAACTCTCATCCTGTTTCTAGTTTTTCCACCTTCCTACGACTTAAATTTCTTCAAGAGAGGAGTGACAAGACACCTCCCTAACTAAATTGATCCACTCGTCTTTTTATATTCTGTTACTGTCTTCTTTATAGGGACTGGCAACTTGCGGGCTTTTTGTAAAAAATTTCCCCCTTGGCCAGTCCTTTGTTATTGAAGAAAAAAAAACTAAGGATAGGTAGGATAAAGTAACTAAGCAATACTGGATCCTACACAAGCCTGACTCAATCCTATAAGCATGCTATTAACCCCTTCACGCCCAGATCTTTCCATTGCTATATGAAATCGTCTGTTGTTAGCCATAAAATTACGAAAAGTAACTGAATATACCACATTAGTTAGTGGACAAGGATACTAAACAGGTCATAGCTATAAAACATTGCTTATAGTCGCTAAAAATCGTCTAATGGTACCCAAATTACAATGGAAATTACGTTCTGGGCCTCAAGGGGTTAAGTAAGAAGATTGAATTTAGGATCTTATTCTCCTCGCATTGTCTCTGTGTGAGGGATGCAAAAAAAATATAAGAGAAATATATTTTTTACAGACATTTTATTGATTATATTACAGACAGACACATTTTATTATTTTACACACACATACACATATATAATTATTTCAATTTTTTTTTATTATATGCAGACCAATTATAGAATATTTGATGCCAGAATAGGATAGGATATAAAAAGAAGAAAAACTAGATTATACCTCGTCTTTTATTCTTTTTTTTTTTTTTTTTTTTTTTAGTGTGTGTGTGGGTGGGGGTGTGGGTGGGTGGGGGTTGGGTGGGTGGGGGTGGGGGTGGGTGGGGGTGGGTGTGGGGGTGGGTGTGGGTGGGGGTGGGGGTGTAGGAACGATGACTCCAATAATAATGTTGTGGGATTTCCAGAATAATCACGGGAACACATAAGGAAACTCCTTCTCTCTCTCTCTCTCTCTCTCTCTCTCTCTCTCTTCTCTCTCTCTCTCTCTCTCTCTCTCTCTCCTCTCTCTCTCTCTCTCTCTCTCTCTCTCTCTCTCTCCTTCTCTCTTCTCTCTCTCTCTCTCTCTCTCTCTTTTCTCTCTCTCTCTCTCTCTCTCTCTCTCTCTCCTCTTCTCTCTCTCTCTCTCTCTCTCTCTCTCTCTCTCTCTCTCTCTCTCTCTCTCTTCTCTCTCTCTCTCTCTCTCTCTCTCTCTCTCTCTCTCTCTCTCTCTCCTCTCTCTCTCTCCTCTCTCTCTCTCTCTCTCTCTCTCTCTCTCTCTCTCTCTCTCTCTCTCTCTCTCTCTCTCTCTCTCCTCTCTCTCCTCTCTCTCTCTCTCTTCTCTCTCTCTCTCTCTCTCTCTCTCTCTCTCCTCCTCAGGGCTGTTACTCACTGCAAAATCACACCCGTAACGGAGTGACAGGTTTGGTATTAAGAACAATTGTGAGATGGGCTGTTTTAAGAGAAGGTGGTGGTGGTGGGGGGGGGTGGGGTTGGTGGGGGTGGAGGTGGGGGGGGGGTGAGGGTGGTGGTGGTAGAAGATCATCGCAAAACTCACTAAACCACGTTAACCGCAGTCCAGTAAACAGACAGAATAACGTGTAGGGGGGGGCTCGTAGACACGTTGGAAGTGGGCAAGGTTGGTCTTTCGTGAGTCGCTAAAGTAACTGATGAAATAGAAAGACTATAGTAACAATACGATAATTTCATACCATATAGTATCATATTACTATTATATTATCTACGTATAGGAGTTATTTATTGCACCAGCTGTTAACAGGTCATATCTATAAAATATTGCTTATATTCACTAAAAATTGTCTAATGGCACCCAAATTACAATGGAAATTACGTTCTGGGCCTCAAGGGGTTAATATTAAAATAACGTGCTTGGTTTAGCTTTCTCAGTGACGTGTTTTACTGAAGTGACTAACTTACCAATATTATCAGTTCCTTGTGCTTGCGTAAATTAGTTCTTTATATATATATATATGACTTTTTTTTTTTTTTTTGTAATGCAAGAAGTAAATGTATTATCACTCAAATCCACCTTCATATTTGTGGGAAAGTTAAGAAGTTTTAGAATAAGAAAGTCTTGCTAAGTCTTAAGAGATACGCGGCCAGAATACTGATGAGGAGGAAGGAGGAAATAGCTGTGAGAACAATGACAAAAAATCTTTAATAATAAAAAAACCCACTTATAACAAGTCTGTACAAAGATAAGAAGATGAAAAGTAGGACATTTAAGTGGTGGTTGTGGTGATTGTGTGGTGGTGGTGGTGGTGGTGGTGGTGGTGTGGTGGTTGTGGTGGTTGTGGTGATTGTGTGGTGGTGGTTGGTGGTGGTGGTGGTGGTTGTGTGGTGGTGGTGGTGGTGGTGGTGGTGGTGGTTGTGTGGTGGTGGTGGTGGTTGAGTGGTGGTGGTGGTGGTGGTGGTGGTGATGGTGATGGTGATGGTGTGGTGGTGGTGGTTGTGGTGGTGATTGTGTGGTGATTGGGTGGTGGTGGTGGTGGTGGTGGTGGTGATTGGGTGGTGGTGGTGGTGGTGGTGGTAGTGGTGGTTGTGTGGTGGTGGTGGTGGTGGTGGTAGTGGTGGTTGTGTGGTGGTGGTGGTGGTGGTTGTGGTGATTGTGTGGTGGTGGTGGTGGTGGTTGTGGTGATTGTGTGGTGGTTGTGGTGATTGTGGTTGTGGAGGTGGAGGTGGAGGAAGGCAGATGATCCACCCTTGTTACTGGTGGAAGGAAGGGAAGGTGGTGGCGGTGGTGGTGGTGGTGGAGAAAGGCAGATGATCCACCCTTGTTACTGGTGGAAGGAAGGGAAGGTGGTGGTGGAGGTGGAGGAAGGCAGACATTCCACCCTTGTTACTGGTGGAAGGAAAGTAAGGTGGAGGGAATAACCGGGGAACTACCAGGGAACAGGTTAGGGAAATGCCTGTCTAGTCAAAGCACAGTTCCGAAGGTCACTTGAACGTTTCCAGGGCTGAGAAAACATAGGAACGTAATCTTGAGGGGTATTTTTCTTTATTTTTAGCTTGGGTGTCTTGAGTGAAAGTTGTGATAGTTGAAGGAAGGAGCAAGTGGTAAGAGAAAGAAGGAGAAGGAATGAAAGGAGGAGCTTAGCAGAAATATGGAGAGATACACACGCACACACACACCCACACACACACACACACGCGCAACCCACCCCACCCCCCACCCCACCCCACCCATCCCCACCCCACCCCCCACCCCACCCCACCCCACACCACACCACACCACACCACACTCATGTACGAGAGGCTCATGGATGAAAATTGTTGTGTTATTATCCCGTGTTCTTAATTAATTAAGGCTTACTTACATCGATGCAAATCCTTGTGTCATTTAAGGAGAAAGTGAGACAGACAGACGGCTGAAGAAATGGATAAGCTGCTTGATTGACCATTATAGGTACCTACTGTTTGATTCACCGAATTAATCAGAATTCTATGAGGCACAGATCATCTAAACTGAAACACCAGGTAGTAAACACAGACATAGTCTCACATAGATATGAAAGCCATGTTCCGCATCCCCTTCCTTCGATGCGGCCTGAGT
>JACEEZ010000057.1:135000-175000 GCA_016584305.1 Chionoecetes opilio | reverse complement strand
ATCTGCGCCGGCGCCGGCTACGCCACCGTCAAGTTCCAAAACTCCCGCCGCCGCCACTTCAAAACCCAGCAGGAGGAGAACAACAACGGCCGCAGCGTGGACAAGATGATGGTGAAGGAGTGGCTGCATCAGGTAAGCCAGGAAGTATTTACAGTAGTATTTAACTGTCAGGAGGGACAACAGCATCGGCCAGGGACTCAGGAGGGACAACAGCATGGGCCAGGGACTCGGGAGGGACAACAGTAAAGGAAGACGTAGGCAACACATTAAGAACATAAGAACATAAGTGGTAAGTAAATAAGTAATAAGAAATAAATTAGTGGTTTTTGGGTGTCAGGACATTACAACAGCATGGGTCAGGAGGGCAAGGAGGACAGGCTAAGAGTGAGGGGTGCAGAGGACAGGCTAGTAGTGAGGGGTGCAGAGGACAGGCTAGTAGTGAGGGGTGCAGAGGACAGGCTAGTAGTGAGGGGTGCAGAGGACAGGCTAAGAGTGAGGGGTGCAGAGGACAGGCTAGTAGTGAGGGGTGCAGAGGACAGGCTAGTAGTGAGGGGTGCAGAGGACAGGCTAGTAGTGAGGGGTGCAGAGGACAGGCTAGTAGTGAGGGGTGCAGAGGACAGGCTAGTAGTGAGGGGTGCAGAGGACAGGCTAGTAGTGAGGGTGCAGAGGACAGGCTAGTAGTGAGGGGTGCAGAGGACAGGTAGTAGGAGGGGGCAGAGGACAGGCTAGTAGTGAGGGGTGCAGAGGACAGGCTAGTAGTGAGGGGTGCAGAGGACAGGTAGTAGTGAGGGGTGCAGAGGACAGGCTAAGAGTGAGGGGTGCAGAGGACAGGCTAGTAGTGAGGGGGCAGAGGACAGGCTAGTAGTGAGGGTGCACGAGGACAGGCTAGTAGTGAGGGGTGCAGAGGACAGGCTAGTAGTTAGGGGTGCAGAGGACAGGCTAGTAGGAAGGGTGCAGAGGACAGGCTAGTAGTGAGGGGTGCAGAGGACAGGCTAGTAGTGAAGGGTGCAGAGGACAGGCTAGTAGTAAGGGGTGCAGAGGACAGGCTAGTAGTGAGGGGTGCAGAGGACAGGCTAGTAGTGAGGGGTGCAGAGGACAGGCTAGTATTGAGGGTGCAGAGGACAGGCTAGTAGTGAGGGGTGCAGAGGACAGGCTAGTAGTGAGGGGTGCAGAGGACAGGCTAGTAGTGAGGGGTGCAGAGGACAGGCTAGTAGTGAGGGGTGCAGAGGACAGGCTAGTAGTGAGGGGTGCAGAGGACAGGCTAGTAGTGAGGGGTGCAGAGGACAGGCTAGTAGTGAGGGGTGCAGAGGACAGGCTAGTAGTGAGGGGTGCAGAGGACAGGCTAGTAGTGAGGGGTGCAGAGGACAGGCTAAGAGTGAGGGGTGCAGAGGACAGGCTAGTAGTGAGGGGTGCAGAGGACAGGCTAGTAGTGAGGGGTGCAGAGGACAGGCTAGTAGTGAGGGGTGCAGAGGACAGGCTAGTAGTGAGGGGTGCAGAGGACAGGCTAGTAGTGAAGGGTGCAGAGGACAGGCTAGTAGTGAGGGGTGCAGAGGACAGGCTAGTAGTGAAGGGTGCAGAGGACAGGCTAGTAGTAAGGGGTGCAGAGGACAGGCTAGTAGTGAGGGGTGCAGAGGACAGGCTAGTAGTGAGGGGTGCAGAGGACAGGCTAGTATTGAGGGGTGCAGAGGACAGGCTAGTAGTGAGGGGTGCAGAGGACAGGCTAGTAGTGAGGGGTGCAGAGGACAGGCTAGTAGTGAGGGGTGCAGAGGACAGGCTAGTAGTGAGGGGTGCAGAGGACAGGCTAGTAGTGAGGGGTGCAGAGGACAGGCTAGTAGTGAGGGCTGCAGAGGACAGGCTAGTAGTGAGGGGTGCAGAGGACAGGCTAAGAGTGAGGGGTGCAGAGGACAGGCTAGTAGTGAGGGGTGCAGAGGACAGGCTAGTAGTGAGGGGTGCAGAGGACAGGCTAGAGTGAGGGGTGCAGAGGACAGGCTAGTAGTGAGGGGTGCAGAGGACAGGCTAGTAGTGAGGGGTGCAGAGGACAGGCTAGTAGTGAGGGGTGCAGAGGACAGGCTAGTAGTGAGGGGTGCAGAGGACAGGCTAAGAGTGAGGGGTGCAGAGGACAGGCTAGTAGTGAGGGGTGCAGAGGACAGGCTAGTAGTGAGGGGTGCAGAGGACAGGCTAGTAGGTGAGGGGTGCAGAGGACAGGCTAGTAGTGAGGGGTGCAGAGGACAGGCTAAGAGTGAGGGGTGCAGAGGACAGGCTAGTAGTGAGGGGTGCAGAGGACAGGCTAGTAGTGAGGGGTGCAGAGGACAGGCTAGTAGTAAGGGGTGCAGAGGACAGGCTAGTAGTGAGGGGTGCAGAGGACAGGCTAGTAGTGAGGGGTGCAGAGGACAGGCTAGTAGTGAGGGGTGCAGAGGACAGGCTAGTAGTGAGGGGTGCAGAGGACAGGCTAGTAGTGAGGGGTGCAGAGGACAGGCTAGTAGTGAGGGGTGCAGAGGACAGGCTAAGAGTGAGGGGTGCAGAGGACAGGCTAGTAGTGAGGGGTGCAGAGGACAGGCTAGTAGTGAAGGGTGCAGAGGACAGGCTAGTAGTGAAGGGTGCAGAGGACAGGCTAGTAGTGAGGGGTGCAGAGGACAGGCTAGTAGTGAGGGGTGCAGAGGACAGGCTAAGAGTAAGGGGTGCAGAGGACAGGCTAGTAGTGAGGGGTGCAGAGGACAGGCTAGTAGTGAGGGGTGCAGAGGACAGGCTAGTAGTGAGGGTGCAGAGGACAGGCTAAGAGTGAGGGGTGCAGAGGACAGGCTAAGAGTGAGGGGTGCAGAGGACAGGCTAGTAGTGAGGGGTGCAGAGGACAGGCTAGTAGTGAGGGTGCAGAGGACAGGCTAGTAGTGAGGGGTGCAGAGGACAGGCTAGTAGTGAGGGGTGCAGAGGACAGGCTAGTAGTGAGGGGTGCAGAGGACAGGCTAGTAGTGAGGGGTGCAGAGGACAGGCTAGTAGTGAGGGGTGCAGAGGACAGGCTAAGAGTGAGGGGTGCAGAGGACAGGCTAGTAGTGAGGGTGCAGAGGACAGGCTAGTAGTGAGGGGTGCAGAGGACAGGCTAAGAGTGAGGGGTGCAGAGGACAGGCTAGTAGTGAGGGGTGCAGAGGACAGGTTAAGAGTGAGGGGTGCAGAGGACAGGCTAGTAGTGAGGGGTGCAGAGGACAGGCTAGTAGTGAGGGGTGCAGAGGACAGGCTAGTAGTGAGGGGTGCAGAGGACAGGCTAAGAGTGAGGGGTGCAGAGGACAGGCTAAGAGTGAGGGGTGCAGAGGACAGGCTAAGAGTGAGGGGTGCAGAGGACAGGCTAAGAGTGAGGGGTGCAGTGGACAGGCTAAGAGTGAGGGGTGCAGAGGACAGGCTAGTAGTGAGGGGTGCAGAGGGCAGGCTAAGAGTGAGGGTGCAGAGGACAAGCTAGTAGTGAGGGTTGCAGAGGACAGGCTAGTAGTGAGGGGTGCAGAGGACAGGCTAGTAGTGAGGGGTGCAGAGGACAGGCTAAGAGTGAGGGGTGCAGAGGACAGGCTAGTAGTGAGGGGTGCAGAGGACAGGCTAGTAGTGAGGGGTGCAGAGGACAGGCTAGTAGTGAGGGGTGCAGAGGACAGGCTAGTAGTGAGGGGTGCAGAGGACAGGCTAAGAGTGACGGGTGCAGAGGACAGGCTAGTAGTGAGGGGTGCAGAGGACAGGCTAGTAGTGAGGGGTGCAGAGGACAGGCTAAGAGTGAGGGGTGCAGAGGACAGGCTAGTAGTGAGGGGTGCAGAGGACAGGCTAGTAGTGAGGGGTGCAGAGGACAGGCTAGTAGTGAGGGGTGCAGAGGACAGGCTAGTAGTGAGGGGTGCAGAGGACAGGCTAGTAGTGAGGGGTGCAGAGGACAGGCTAAGAGTAAGGGGTGCAGAGGACAGGCTAGTAGTGAGGGGTGCAGAGGACAGGCTAAGAGTGAGGGGTGCAGAGGACAGGCTAGTAGTGAGGGGTGCAGAGGACAGGCTAGTAGTGAGGGGTGCAGAGGACAGGCTAGTAGTGAGGGGTGCAGAGGACAGGCTAAGAGTGAGGGGTGCAGAGGACAGGCTAAGAGTAAGGGGTGCAGAGGACAGGCTAAGAGTAAGGGGTGCAGAGGACAGGCTAAGAGTAAGGGGTGCAGAGGACAGGCTAAGAGTGAGGGGTGCAGAGGACAGGCTAAGAGTAAGGGGTGCAGAGGACAGGCTAGTAGTGAGGGGTGCAGAGGACAAGCTAAGAGTAAGGGGTGCAGAGGACAGGCTAGTAGTGAGGGGTGCAGAGGACAGGCTAGTAGTGAGGGGTGCAGAGGACAGGCTAGTAGTGAGGGGTGCAGAGGACAGGCTAAGAGTAAGGGGTGCAGAGGACAGGCTAGTAGTGAGGGGTGCAGAGGACAGGCTAGTAGTGAGGGGTGCAGAGGACAGGCTAGTAGTGAGGGGTGCAGAGGACAGGCTAGTAGTGAGGGGTGCAGAGGACAGGCTAGTAGTGAGGGGTGCAGAGGACAGGCTAGTAGTGAGGGGTGCAGAGGACAGGCTAGTAGTGAGGGGCAGGAAGGCAAGCATACAAACAGAGGAAGGGTTGTATCATTTCCCATGCAAACAAATTAGTAGTGTTCAGCGTGGTGGTTATTATAGTAAATTAAATCAATGGAAAAATTAATTCATAACTTGTATCATGAAATTACAATATAGTATTTTTAGTCACTGTTTGGACAAATACACCACTTCGTATTTCATTGTTATTTGTTTACTATCTAGAAATACGTCAAGATGTGTGGCATTATATTTAGAGGAGATAGTTTGAGGGTCTTTAGTCGTGGTCTGCAAGTAAGTGGCCTTTGATGCAATGAAGGAAAGTATAGTTTTCCTTTTCCTTCACTAAAACTCTCCTTCTCACCCAGAATCACAAGCGCATCGTAAAAGTCAAGTTTGGTCCAAAACAAGAGATTTCAACCGTGAATCGGAAAGGAGAGAAGCTACGCACGGTGTCCCTGGGCGATGTGGACAAGCTGGTGGTGGAGATCACGCAAGACGCCCGGAGGAAGCCCATGGTGTTGCTGCGACCCAAGGACCACGACATGGTGCTGGAGTTTGACACGGACGCTGCTCGGCGGAAGTTCCTCAACAAGCTGGAGCAGTTCCTGAGCTCCCAACGCAAGACCCTGGAGAAAGTGCACACCTATAAGGAGCAGATGTTGGCCAATGCGGAGACGAAAGAGCGGCGACAGAAACGTCTCGAACACTTCTTTAGGGAGGCGTACGAGCTCACCTTTGGCCTCAAGCCCGGAGAGAAGAGAAAGCTGGAGGACGCGAGCAGTGACGTGGTGATGGTGATGCGCACGGCTCTCACCAAGAAGGAGTTCGCTCGGGCTCTCGGCATGAAGGGAGACGACATCTTTGTACGCCGTATGTTCAACATCGTGGACAAGGACAGTGACGGGTGCATCTCCTTCCAAGAGTTCCTGGACACGGTGGTTCTGTTCAGTAAGGGTGACACGGACGACAAGCTGCGTATCATTTTTGACATGTGTGACAATGACCGAAATGGCGTCATTGACAAGGCGGAGCTGTCGGAAATGCTTCGCTCCCTGGTCGAGATTGCCAAGACCAACACCGTCAGCAACCAGGAGGTGAGTGTCGGCATTAACCAACTAGACTCTGGTTTTTCTTTTTAAGAGGTGAAAAATCCTGACCCCTTGCTGCTTACTGACTGATATTTGATGCCAGGAGAAGGGAATACTACGCTTCTTCTTAATTTCAGTTGTATTTCATCATAATTAACCCTAGTATCAGGTAAACATAGGCATCATTATAAGCATGAGACTTTATGATAGAATAGAATTTTCGCCTCTTTAAAAACTACCGACTATAAACATAAATCACGAGTTTTTTTCCTCATAATATTTCTGTGGTTGATGTTGTGGTGGTGTTGATGTTGTGGTGGTGTTGCTGTTGTGGTGGTGTTGATGATGTGGTGGTGTTGATGATGTGGTGGTGGTGTTGATGTTGTGGTGGTGTTGATGTTGTGGTGGTGTTGCTGTTGTGGTGGTGTTGATGTTGTGGTGGTGTTGCTGTTGTGGTGGTGTTGATGTTGTGGTGGTGTTGATGTTGTGGTGGTGTTGCTGTTGTGGTGGTGTTGATGTTGTGGTGGTGTTGATGTTGTGGTGGTGTTGATGTTGTGGTGGTGTTGATGTGTGTAGGAAGGAACTTGATGATCTTGTCTGTAATTTTAATCCTGTCAATATATAGTGTCAATATGTAGTAGACCTGCTTGTTGAAGGTTGTGTGTTTAGTAGTTTATGGAGTTTTCTGTGTTGGACTCAATCTTTTCTTTTTCGTTTGTTACTCAAATTTGTGGTAAAGTTTCATTTCTAGTCATTTTTAGGCATTATGTGTGTGGTCTATTTTATCAAGAATATTATGTTTAATGTTTAACTAACCTTCACGCCCAGATCTTTCCTTTGCTATGTCAAATCGTCTGTTGTTAGCCATAAAATTACTAAAAGTGACTTAATATACCAAAGTAGTTAGTGGACAAGGCTACTAAACAGGTCATAGCTATAAAACATTGCTTATATTCATGTAAATCGTTTAATGGTTCCTAAATTACAATGGAAATTACGTTCTGGGTCTCAAGGGATTAATACTGTGGTCAATAAATATCTGTATCTAAATCTGTGTGTTTCCCAGGTTGAGGCTCTGATTGATGAGATGTTCAGCTCGTCTGGCATCGACCACAAGGAGTCGCTCACCTACGACGACTTCAAGCTGATGATGCGCGAGTACAAGGGAGACTTCATCGCCATCGGCCTGGACTGTAAAGGCGCCAAGCAGAACTTCCTGGACACTTCCACCAACGTTGCCAGGTCAGTCAACTAGTAAGCATTGGATGGCAAAATAAATAAGTACCATATATAAGGAATACATTAATAAAAAAAAGTAAAAATAGATAAGTAAGTAGCAGGTAAGTCATATAGTAGTAACCCTTCACGCCCAGATCTTTCCTTGGCTATAAAAAATTGTCTGTTGTCGAGCCATAAAATTACGAAAAGTAACTGAATATATCAAATTAGTTAGTCGACAAGGATACTAAACCGGTCATAGCTATAAAATATTGCTTATAGTCACTAAAAAACGTGTAATGGTAGTCAAATTACAATGGAAATTACGTTCTGGGCCTCAAGGGGTTAACCACTAAGATGACAAAACAAATGTATGGATAGACGAGTTGCCATGAAAACCTCCCCCTCTCCTCCCTGACAATCTGACTCCATAAAGAGAAATATTAATATGTAATACTAATCCATCTTCTTTACTTGTATTGAATTTGAATCCTTCAGGACATAATAATCTCTTTTCCTGGTTGATAAATGTTAGCAATAGTATATCATTTCATCCCTCATAACTGCTGATGACACTGACATACTGACATGATGCTGACATATCTGCCACCTCAGGAACAGGAACTACCACGTGTAGGTCTCACGGCCTCTTGTAGCTTCCTTATTTTCTTGTGTTCTTATGTTCCTCTCTGCTGCTGCTGACATCTTCACTCTGCCTGCTACTTAAATCATTTTTGGGTTCGGACAAAAGTTTGTAGAGGGAACAGAGACTTTTGGACTGTAACACTTCACCCTATATGTAGTGGTGCTGACTTCCCGTAAAAGTTTCATATCAATAGGTTCATAGATAAAGATTGTTTTCTACCAGCCCTTAACATCCTTAACTACTACCTTACTATCTACTACTACTATCACTATCTTACTATCTACTATCACTATCTACTACTATCACTATCTTACTATCTACTATCACTATCTACTACTATCACTATCTACTACTACTATCACTATCTTACTATCTACTATCACTATCTACTACTACTATCACTATCTACTACTACTATCACTATCTTACTATCTACTATCACTATCTACTACTACTATCACTATCTACTACTACTATCACTATCTACTACTACTATCACTATCTACTACTACTATCACTATCTTACTATCTACTATCACTATCTACTACTACTATCACTATCTACTACTACTATCACTATCTTACTATCTACTATCACTATCTACTACTACTATCACTATCTTACTACTACTATATCTTACTATCTTTCTATCACTATCTACTACTACTATCCTATCTACTATCTACTATCACTATCTTACTATCTACTATCACTATCTACTACTACTATCACTATCTTACTATCTACTATCACTATCTTACTATCACTATCTACTACTACTATCACTATCTTACTATCTACTATCACTATCTTACTATCTACTATCACTATCTACTACTACTATCACTATCTTACTATCTACTATCACTATCTTACTATCTAATATCACTATCTACTACTACTATCACTATCTACTACTACTATCACTATCTTACTATCTACTATCACTCTTACTATCTAATATCACTATCTTACTATCTACTATCACTATCTTACTATCTACTATCACTATCTTACTATCTACATCACTATCTACTACTACTATCACTATCTTACTATCTACTATCACTATCTTACTATCTAATATCACTATCTACTACTACTATCACTATCTTACTATCTACTATCACTATCTACTACTACTATCACTATCTTACTATCTACTATCACTATCTACTACTACTATCACTATCTACTACTACTATCACTATCTACTACTACTATCACTATCTTACTATCACTATCTACTACTACTATCACTATCTTACTATCTACTATCACTATCTACTACTACTACTATCACTATCTACTACTACTATCACTATCTTACTATCTACTATCACTATCTACTACTACTACTATCACTATCTACTACTACTATCACTATCTTACTATCTACTATCACTATCTACTACTATCACTATCTACTACTACTATCACTATCTTACTATCACTATCTACTACTACTATCACTATCTACTACTACTATCACTATCTACTACTACTATCACTATCTTACTATCTACTATCACTATCTACTACTACTATCACTATCTTACTATCTACTATCACTATCTTACTATCTACTATCACTATCTTACTATCTACTATCACTATCTACTATCTATACACTATACACTATCTATTTACTATCTACTATCACTATCTTATTCTACTAACTATCTACTATCTTACTATCTACTATCACTATCTTACTATCTACTATCACTATCTTACTATCTACTATCATAACTACTATAACATCCTATATAACTCACTATTTTATTCATCACTTCTTACATGTACTATTATTTGACTATTTGTAATACCTTAAAGCATCATTTTTCTACAACATTTAATATTTAGTGATTTTTATAATGGTATTTTATATTATTCTATTTAGTCACTTTTGACATGATTTTAATTTCTATGTAATCTTATACTGATGAACACTATGCTAGGACGGTTATATTTCATAGGAAACAATTTTGAGTCTGGTAAGAATGCACGCTAGCAAGACTCCATTTATTTCTCACAATGTTGTCATGCTGTATATTATCTGCAAGTGATTCCTTGAAATAAATGGAGTATGTTATTCAGTATATAACTTTAATATCTGATAACCAAAATATAACTTCAATATATGCAGTGTAGTATAACTTCACAAACACTGAACACTCGGTCACTGGCTTCTATTTGAGCATCACTTTTCCTTTACTAGACAAATACCTGATCCACATCTTTGCTCCTTATCTTATTATTTGCTTCTTATCTTATCTTATTATCTTATTATAATCTTATCTTATTATCTTATTATTATCTTCTTATCTTATCTTTTGCTTCTTATCTTCTTAACTTCTTATCTTATTATTATCTTATCTTATTATCTTATTATTAAATTCTTATCTTATCTTTTGCTTCTTATCTTAACTTCTTATCTTATTATTATCTTATCTTATATTCTGCTTCTTATCTTTTTATCTTCTTATTTGCTTCTTATCTTATTACTTGCTTCTTATCTAATCTTTTGCTTCTTACTTGCCTTCAGGATGACCAGCTTCCACATCTCTGAGATCCGGGAGCGCAACCGCCACTGGACGCTCAAGAAGTACGACTCCCTCGCCACCTTCCTGGAGGAGAACAGACAGAACGTGTTCTACCTCTTCGTCTTCTACGTCATCACCATCGCCCTGTTCTGCGAGCGCTTCATCCGTGAGTGTTGCAGAAAAGACGGGTGGTAGAAGGTGATTTAGGAGTGATATGGAGCAGTAGGAGAAGTAGCGGATTCAAGCTGGAAAAGTGTAGATTTAAAAAGGAAATAGAGAAAAACTGGTTCACAAATAGGGTGGTGAATGATTGGAATGGACTCAGTAGACAGGTAGTTAGTGCGGAGTCATTAGAGAGCTTTAAAAGGAGGCTGGATAAATTCATGGATGGGGATGAAAGGTGGATGTAGGTAGTGTTAAGCAACAGGAACTACCTCGTGTAGGTCTCACGGCCTCTTGTAGCTTCCTTATTTTCTTATGTTCTTATGTGAAGAGATTTCGGTGATTTAGACTTTAGGTGAGGTGTGATTTAGTGAACTATGGACCACAAATAAATGCTACGATAATTCATTTGCTCCCAGCTATAGGTGCTTCCACTTCTATTGGCCTCAGACAGGGATGCGTTATCTTCCCTGGCACACTTTTAGGCACTTGACATTCATAACCCGGGTCTCTCCGTCACCCCCATAATCTGTCGCCCCCATTACCCGGGTCTCTCCGTCACCCCCATAATCTGTCGCCCCCATTACCCGGGTCTCTCCGTCACCCCCACAATCTGTCGCCCCCATAACCCGGGTCTCTCCGTCACCCCCATAATCTGTCGCCCCCATTACCCGGGTCTCTCCGTCACCCCCATAATCTGTCGCCCCCATTACCCGGGTCTCTCCGTCACCCCCATAATATGTCGCCCCCATTACCCGGGTCTCTCCGTCACCCCCATAATCTGTCGCCCCCATTACCCGGGTCTCTCCGTCACCCCCATAATATGTCGCCCCCATTACCCGGGTCTCTCCGGTCACCCCCTCAATCTGTCGCCCCCATTACCCGGGTCTCTCCGTCACCCCCATAATCTGTCGCCCCCATTACCCGGGTCTCTCCGTCACCCCCTCAATCTGTCGCCCCCATTACCCGGGTCTCTCAGTCACCCCCACAATCTGTCGCCCCCATTACCCGGGTCTCTCCGTCACCCCCATAATATGTCGCCCCCATTACCCGGGTCTCTCCGTCACCCCTATAATATGTCGCCCCCATTACCCGGGTCTCTCCGTCACCCCTATAATATGTCGCCCCCATTACCCGGGTCTCTCCGTCACCCCCACAATCTGTCGCCCCCATTACCCGGGTCTCTCCGTCACCCCCACAATCTGTCGCCCCCATTACCCGGGTCTCTCAGTCACCCCCACAATCTGTCGCCCCCATTACCCGGGTCTCTCCGTCACCCCCACAATCTGTCGCCCCCATTACCCGGGTCTCTCCGTCACCCCCACAATCTGTCGCCCCCATTACCCGGGTCTCTCCGTCACCCCCACAATCTGTCACCCCCATTACCCGGGTCTCTCAGTCACCCCCACAATCTGTCGCCCCCATTACCCGGGTCTCTCCGTCATCCCCGCAGACTACTCCTTCATGGCGGAACACACGGACCTGCGTCACATCATGGGCGTGGGCATCGCCATCACCAGGGGCGCCGCTGCCTCCCTCTCCTTCAACTACTGCCTCCTCCTCCTCACCATGTCCAGGAACCTCCTCACCAAACTAAAGGAATTCAGCTTCCAACAGTACATTCCCCTCGACTCTCACATCCAGGTGAGTCACTGCACACTAGATGCCACACAGGAACTACCTAATGTAGGTCTCGCGGCCTCTTGTAGCTTCCTTATGTTCTAACACTGGCGGCACCAGTTAGGCGTGGCAGCTGAGGCTTGGGGGTACAGTATGATATAAGCTGTATTTGAAAAGCATCACAACAAAGTTCTTCTTAGTTTACTGTGAATGGTATTTTCTCTCCGTGCTACCCCGTCCTGCCGTAAGTCGTCATTTTACTTTTATCAGCAAAAGAGAAATTAGAAAGTCATACAATTTTCGCTATTTATTAACATGCTTACATGCACATGCTTATTCAAAATGGTCCACTTCGCCTTGATTGCACGCCTTTAAGTAGTAGACAAACTATGAAATGTTCAGTAACAAAATTTACATTCCCTTAATCTAATATACTATAGGAGTAGCCGTGTGTCTGTGTGTGTGTGTGTGTGTGTGTGTATGTTTTGGGTAGCCGAAACTGTAAATTCAATATTAATGAGAGTAGGCTCAAAAAATCGCAAATAAATCGTAGGTGGTAAGCGGCTTGGTCCCATGTCGATTGAATAATTTTGAATGGGGGTTTTGTGCTAAACACTTTTAAGAGTATTAGATTACAGGAACAACTCTGCGGTAACGTCTTGCCGCATTCCACAAACTCATTAGACTATTGGACTTAACTTTTGTGTGTGTGTGTGTGAGTTGGAATCACACGGACCACAAAGGGTTGGAATCACACGGAACGTGGTCTACCCCGAGGCACTTTGACCAGTGACCAACGACAGCAACAACACGATTGGAGTTTGCAATCACATTGCAAACTCCAATTCTTCTTATACTTCTGTCTTCAGCTTTACATATATTAGACAACAACATGTTGTTGTTGTCTAATATATACTACTATTACAAACATCAAGACATGGGTCCGAAGGGCCCACAAGCACTTGTTAATGTACTAAGGTGCTTACATATAACTACCATAAGTCAGTATTCCCAGGGCAGTGTAATACTACGATGCTTCTGTCTTCCACAGTTCCACAAAATTGTTGCCTGCACGGCGCTGTTCTTCAGCATCCTGCACTCCTGCGGCCACCTGGTCAACTTCTACCACGTGTCCACACAGCCCGTGGAAAACCTGCGGTGTCTCACTCAGGAGATCGCATTCTCCTCGGACCAGAAACCCACCGTGGGCTACTGGCTCTTCCAAACAATGACAGGTAAGTCTTGGATCACTGAAATACGATAATAAAACTATACTATTGTTTTTTTTAACGAGGTGAAAAATGCTGCCCCCTTGCTGCTTACTGACTGATATTTGATGCCAGGAGAAGGGAATACTACAGTTCTTCTTAATTTCAGCTGTATTTTATCATAGTTAACCCTATTATCTTCTCAAACACTGGCAGGTAATTCTTGGATAATAGGAATAAGATACTAAAACTTGCAAAAGAATCCTGTAATTACTTGAGCATCATCATCATCATCATTATTTATCTTTGTTTAACGTCAAAATTTCCTATAATATCTTTGAGGTTAGATAGTCGATGATACGCTTCCAATCCTATTGTCGGCGTTCATCATTTAAATGTGCGGCATGAGTTTAACGTTTGGACGCTCTTCCTGACAGGCAACCCAGTTTTCGGCTGAGGGCCAAGTTACTTAAGCATCATTTGGCAATCTAAAGCATAAATATAGATAAGTTCTCGTCCATCACGGGTCATTATTTGGTGTCCCTGTCCCTGTCCCTCACACTACCACTGTTCCAGGCCTGACGGGAGTGGCGCTCTTCATCATCATGTGCATCATCTTCATCTTTGCCCACCCGGTCATCCGACGTAAGGCCTACAAGTTCTTCTGGTCCACCCATCAGCTGTACGTCCTCCTGTACATCCTGTCACTGCTGCACGGGTTGGGGCGCCTCACGGGGGAACCACGGTGAGTCACGGCACCCGGCCCACCACTGCCACCAGTCTTGCTAGCGAGGACACACCTGAATAGATATTTGTGCATTAATTTTTGTACTACTACATCATAAATCATAATGCTGCCATTAACCCCTTGAGGCCCAGAACGTAATTTCCATTGTAATTTGGGTACCATTAGACAATTTTTAGTAAATATAAGCAATATTTTATAGATATGACCTGTTTAGTATCCTTGTCCACTAACTAATTTGGTATATTCAGTCACTTTTCGTAATCTTATGGCTAACAACAGACAATTTTATATAGCAAAGGAAAGATCTGGGCGTGAAGGGGTTAAATATGGCTAATGTCAAATCAAAGCCTGTAATGTCACCTGGTCATTGATGTGTCAGTAATGTGTTCTGGAACCTTGTGCTCACATGTAAGAAGGTCATTTAAGTCCTGTGCATCTTTCCACAGGTTTTGGGTATTCTTCGTGGGTCCCGGTATAATCTACACACTGGACAAAATCATCAGCCTGAGAACTCGCTATGTGGAGCTGGACATCATCGAGACGGAACTCCTGCCCTCTGATGTGGTCAAGGTCAAATTCTACAGGTCAGTCCTTAAGTCTAGCAATAAAGAAATTTCATATAAACTTCATGGACATTAACAGACATTTCATATAAACTTCAAGGACATTAACAGAGAAATTTCATATAAACTTCAAGGACATAACTCATCACACACACACACACGCGCCAACAACACAACACACGCTCCGTAAAGGCTCGGTGGGAACATCCGGTACAACTCAACAACAACAACTCATATTTTTTCATTGTTTGCAAGAGTTGTGCAAAGAAAAGCATTTGTAATTATTACTTGAATTATTTCTTGTATTATTTGAATGAAAAGCTAAGAAATATTGTTGCATTTTTGGTTTATATACAATTGTAGAGATTACTCACTTGTTCCTTATATTGAGTTGAAGGAATGGTTATGCCTTACCCAAATTATGCTGTAAATAATAATTGTTAATGGACACACCATTCTCCAGACGACTCATTTAAAAAGGAAATAGGAAAAAACTGGTTCACAAATATAGGGTGGTGAGTGATTGGAATGGACTCAGTAGACAGGTAGTTAGTGTGGAGTCAATAGGGAGTTTTAAAAGGAGGGTAGACAGCTTTATGGATGGGGATGCAAGGTGGATGTAGGTAGTATTAATTAAGTAACAGGAACTACCACGTGTAGGTCTCACGGCCTCTTGTAGCTTCCTTATTTTCTTAAGTTCTAATATTCTGCAGACCGCCAAACTTCAAGTACCTGAGTGGGCAGTGGGTGCGCCTGTCCTGCACGGCCTTCAGGCAGTCAGAGTACCACGCCTTCACGCTCACCTCGGCGCCGCACGAGAACTACCTCTCCTGCCACATCAAGGCGCAGGGGCCATGGACGTGGAAGCTCCGCAAGTTCTTCGATCCTCACAACTATGTTCACGACGATGAGAATCCACCCAAGGTTAGTCTGAGTTGTGCTGTTAACATTAAGTCTCATCAACAGGGAGGCTATTCAGATGCCGGGCTAAACGCTGACATGGCCAAAATCTAGCAATAACACTATTGTCGCCACTGCACTAATGTCGCCAGGCGAATATTATGAATTTTAGCATCACTACAGACTTGTATGTGCCACTGAAGAGATGTACATAATATAAACTACTGTGCATGCCTCTTCAGTGGCACATACAACTCTGTAGTGATGCTAAAATTCTTAATATATGGCGCCTGGCGACATTAGTGCAGTGGCGACTATAGTGTTGTTGACGGTAGTTGTACTGTTAATATTAAGTATCATCAATGAGGAGTCTATTCAGATGCTGAGCTAAACGCTGACATTGCTCAAATGTAGTTAAGCGCACCAGTGTTCCTGCATGTTCCCTTTCCATCGAGTCAGAGAAAATCTTGAAACTCCACAAGCAACACTGACAAAAAATCTAATGAAGTGAAGGTAGCTTTGTCACTAATAGGCAGGCAGCGAGGCAAGAGAATAATCTAATAATACAAGCGGGCTCGGTGATGCAGCCTGGCGTACTATTTATTGGTGGCCCTTGATGTTCACAAGCACAGCCATCACAAGGAAGCATATGTGTCATCCCCTTCCTCTCTGTTATATCTCTAGTGCCAAAGTTACTGTCACTTAATTCGTTTTTTTAACAGTGTTGCTGGTGAAATTTCAGGATTTTCTCTCACAGGATGGAGAGGCAACATGTAGGAACGCTGTGGTGCGCTGAGCTAGATTTTGACCATGTCGGTGTGTGCCCTGGCGTAGAATTCCCATTATAGTTACGGACCCACGTATATCTTCACAGGCACAGCCACACAAGAACATTTATGTGTCTCTCTCCTCTCTCTCTCTTCTTCTCTCTAGTCCGTCTCTCGTCCTCATTCGTCTTTTTCTACAGTGTTCTGTCAATCTTCAGATCTTTCTCTCTCTACATCATTGCGTCTCTGTCTCTCGTCTAGTTTCCTGTCGTTGTCTCCCGCGTATATTCCCTCTTACTCATTCAGACCTCATCTCATCTCTCTCTCCTCAGTCTCTACACCATACTCCCATCTTCTGCTCTCTCTCTCTCTCTCTCTCTCTCTCTCTCTCTCTCTCTCTCTCTCTCTCTCTCTCTCTCTCTGACCACAGACCCACAGAATGTTTACATACCACAGGCAAACACTAGTCCCATAAAAAAATTATCACAGACCAACAATACAGTGCCGTGTAAACCCACAATTAAAAAACGCAAGAAATATCTACATACCCAAAAGCTCATATATATTTCTCTAGTGCACCAACACCTCATTTGTGGTACGGAGTCATCCCTCATCATGCCACCACCCACACCACTGCATGTTGTAAGGGTTGTACGTGTTGGTGCGCTAAAGAAATTATAGAGTTTTCCAGTGTGTAATTAAATCTGATACAAATTCAAACTGGCTGGAACCATTTAACTTTCGTGAAAAATGCTTTTGGTGGACATTTATGGCAGCAATCATGAGCAAAATATGAGTGAGCTCTGTCATGACGGCTTGCACTTCTTCAGTTTCTACATTGAAATCCAATTGTATCACAGTACCAGGTCGGAATCAAACCCTTGTTCAGGGCGTTTTAGCCACCTCGCTGTACGGAGATATTAACCCCTTGAGGCCCAGAACGTCATTTCCATTGTAATTTGGGTATCATTAGACGATTTTTAATGAATATAAGCAATGTTTTATAGGTGTGATTGTTTAGTATCCTCGTCCACTAACTAATTTTGGTGTATTCAGTTACTTTTCTAGATTTTATGGCTCGACAACATACGATTTTATATAGCCAAGGAAAGATCTGGGTGTGAAGGGTTAAGCCACGATCACGGGTTTGATTCCGACCATGTACTGTTATACAATTCGTCTTAAATGATTATAATAAAATGCAAGTTAAATAGCTTTGTAACCTCACATACTCACCACAAAACCTCTCGCCTCTCAACCTCACCACAAAACCTCTCACCTCTCAACCTCACCACAAAACCCATTACCTCTCAACCTCACCACAAAACCTCTCACCTCTCACCTCTCAACCTCACCACAAAACCCATTACCTCTTAACCTCACCACAAAACCCATTACCTCTCAACCTCACCACAAAACCCATTACCTCTCAACCTCACCACAAAACCCATTACCTCTCAACCTCACCACAAAACCCATTACCTCTCAACCTCACCACAAAACCCATTACCTCTCAACCTCACCACAAAACCCATTACCTCTTAACCTCACCACAAAACCCATTACCTCTCAACCTCACCACAAAACCTCTCGCCTCTCAACCTCACCACAAAACCCATTACCTCTCAGATCCGCCTGGACGGTCCGTTCGGCGGGGGCAATCAGGACTGGTACAAGTTTGAGGTGGCGGTGATGGTCGGCGGCGGCATCGGCGTGACGCCCTACGCCTCCATCCTCAACGACCTCGTGTTCGGCACCTCCACCAACAGATACTCGGGAGTGTCCTGTAAAAAGGTGAGTCACGATGCAGTCAATCACTGCAAAGAGAAATAGGGCCTATCCATAAAAGGGATATTTTAAAGTAGTCTGGTTAGTTTTGTCATAACCCTTACTATGCCTAAGATCCCTATGGTACTACTGCCACAAATAATAATAATAATAATAATGACTAAAGAGTTACCAGTTAGCTAAGCCGCCTGCTTCCCTCAGGTGTACTTCCTGTGGATCTGTCCGACGCACCGCCAGTTTGAGTGGTTCATCGACGTGCTGCGCGACGTGGAGCGCAAGGACGTCACCAACGTGCTCGAGATGCACATCTTCATCACACAGTTCTTCCACAAGTTTGATCTGAGAACAACAATGCTGGTGAGTGTTTGTGGCTTTGAGCTGGGAACTGCGTTTGTACTTGATGTTACTTACTTGTACTACTTACTTGTACTACTTACTTGTACTACTTACTTGTACTTAATTTCTGCCTACGTACTGGATTTTGGTTATACATTATGCATGATTAGTCTGGCTTGGTGGGCTACAGATTACTGACATCCAAGAAAATAATGACAGGTGCCGATACATTTTTGCTTTATAAATCGTACATAATGGTAAATTTGACTTTCAATCGTGGAGTAGAGACTGTAAGATATAGATACTAGATATACAGATACTATAGATACTGTAACAAATATATGGCTGTGTACCAACGCGTCTCAAGAAGGAAAAATCTGAGAATATTCTTCATAACATAATTTTACGAATGCTCTAAAATGACGACACAAACGGCCTGACGACGAGTGGTGGACTATTCCTCCTGTCTGTGACACTCTTCATTCCATCTTTCAGTACATCTGTGAGAACCACTTCCAGAAGCTCAGCAAGAGGAGCATGTTCACGGGGCTGAAGGCCATCAACCACTTTGGCCGGCCAGACATGACGTCATTCCTCAAGTTTGTGCAGAAGAAGCACAGCTATGTGAGTACAGACACTGATGCCATGGTTCTACACCTTTATCTTATATATAACCACTGGAAAAGCCACATGAAACATTAACTGAGCAAGATATATAATCCTTTCACATAATAGTAGTTTGCTAGGCAGGATGTAGGCACTGCAGATAAAGACTTGGGGTACATAATGAGAAGGCCTACACTAGTAAAATAGCAGTGTTTTAATTATGAAAATAGCATGATAAATTAATAAGAGTTTTAATTAGTTTATTTAATTATTAAGGCCTATACTAGTAAAATAGCAGTTTTAATTATGAAAATAGCATAATAAATTAATAAAATAGCATAGTTTTAATTAGTTTATTCAATTACTAAGGCCTATACTAGTAAAATAGCATAGTTTTAATTATGGATAAATAAGTACTCAATCCCTTGTTGTCACTTTACAGGTGTCTAAAATCGGAGTGTTTAGCTGCGGGCCGACGCCGCTCACCGCCAGCATCAGCACCTCCTGTGAGCAGGTGAACCGAGGACGCAAGCTGCCATACTTCATCCACCACTTTGAGAACTTTGGCTGAGTGCCGCCGGTCTGTGTGGCACTCTCAGCGGTGCCTCACAGTCTGGTGCCAATCTGTACTCTTTTGCGTTGTCTTATTTTTTTGCATTTTTATTAGTGTTCATTGTTGGTGTTTAGCCGTCCAAACTATCCCTCCCTGTTTCCTTCCCTGCTCTGTGTACATAGCGATCACTTCACGCCCTTCCCAGCCCTGACATAAGAAAATAAGGAAGCTACAAGAGGTAGTTCCTGTCACTACGACATGTATCAAGAGTGGTTGTGTTCCGAGTGCCTGGAGATGAAGCACTTCTAGCAGTATTTTATGAAGAAACTAGGGAATCTTTTAGTACATAATAATATATTCCAATGAAGTTTTATGTAGTAATAATTTTGAAGTATATAATTATGTATACCTCAAATATATTATGTCATGTTATTTTTTTTTTCTGTAAAATTTTCCATAATACTACAGTCAAAGCCGAACATATTTTATTTGTACATATACCATACTCAGTTCCCATCTATAGTTAAGTAAACCTATGTCAGCAATACTATGTTTAAATGTGTGTTAGTGTATTACTCCTTTATCTCAAGTCAGCCTGCTAAATATACTTGATTTCTCTAGTGAGTGACACGTTAAGTCACAATGGAGGAATGTGTGAAATGAGAGAACCTTAATAAAGAAATAAACTGATTATGAGTTTCCTTCCTCCAGTATCTGTCGGATATATTACGTGAGTTTTCTACCCTCCCCCCCCTGTTCCCAGGCCCGGGCACTGGGGTCCGACGCCCGGAGGACGACCTCCTGGTTCCTCCCTTACCAGGCGACACTCCAGCCCACAAACCCTCTACCTCTTCCATACCTTCTCCATCATTGCCTCCCTGCTCTACCCCTCCAGATCCCTCCTCTACCCTTCCTCCTCCCCAACCTTTGCCCTCCTCCTCATCCTGTATAGCTACTCTTGCACCCTACAACCCTTCTCCTTCCGGGAGACCTACAGTCCGCACGGTCACCTCTTCCTCACGCCCACGCCCATCTACTTCTCTCCCTCACCCCTCCTTCGACACTTTTTGGTCCTGCAAAATGAGATCGTTTCTTTACCATCCCTAGCACCGCCCTTACTCTGATAACACCGTATACGTTCCCAGAAATGCCTCCAACAGCAGGCTGGCAAAGTTACATTCCATACCCGCCCTGACCGGTCCCGCCTGGTAACAGTTGACACCGAGGCGGCGAGGCCCAGGGTGATGCACTGATCAAACTTGAAGACCTGGACGGCAACCCATTCTGCATCACGCCCGACCCCCTTCTTAACACCTGCACTGGAACTATTTCCATCTCCCCGCTCGCTTGCTCAGTCGATGACGTCGAATGGTCCAAGTGCGCTGATGTTCTCCTCGCCCTTTTGGCAGAGGATTATTATGCCGTTGCTGTTTACTGCTACACCATCCCGCCCCGGGGACGCCGAAAGTACCCTACCAGCATTGCCAGAGGCGCACTCAGAGGGGGGCAAAGGGGGCCATGGCCGCCCAAAAATGTCCTTCCTTGTAAGAAAGCAGAATACACTAACAGTCAGTCAAAAGAAAAATATTACAGGTTGTAGCGATGTGACCGCGTCACTTGACACCTATACATAAGAACATTAGAAAATAAAGAAGCTACAAGAGGTCGTGAGACCTACACGTGGTAAAAAGGACCAATACTCTCCTGACATAATTGGGGGGGTTGTGGCCCCCCAGACCCCCCTGCTAGTTTACTAACCTGACCAGGGCATTGATTACGTAACCTAGTCTTGCTAGGGGGTTCGCCCCCCCAGCCCCCCCATGTGTTATTTTTCATTTGCGACGGCTGCTGTAGGGATTATAGATACCCTTTAGGATGAGAACCAAACGTTCAGGATACTGAAAACCACCCAGCGTGTAGTGGTTGTAGCTGCACACATACCAAAATAGCATCTTAGAAACCCAAAAATACGGAAGGTAAGGGAGTGGCTGCATTGCTGTGCCCTGAGGCTGAAGCCTTGCAGTGGCGAGGTGCTGAGCATGCAAGTGTGTGGCGGCGCACCACACAGGCACAGGGAGGGAGGGAGGAGAGACACCCGAGACACGCCACGCCCACCTGCAAGTCACACACACACATTGGTTCCCTCCCTCCTGCCTTCCCTTGGCTACCGCAGACACGGCGGCCCGTGATCAGTGTGATGACAGATCGTGGGAGGAGAGAGGTGACAAACAGTGCTGGGGAAGGGGATACAATCTCTCTCTCTCTCTCTCTCTCACTACCTCCATTAAATTTCTCTCTCACTACCTCCCTCTCTCTCTCTCTCACTACCTCCCTTTTTTTCTCCCACTACCTCCCTTTCTCTCTCTCTCTCTCACTACCTCCCTTTCTCTCTCACTACCTCCCTTTCTCTCTCTCACTACCTCCCCCTCTCTCTCTACTCACCTTACGCTGCAGAAATATGAAGAAAAGCAACAAAATAAAGCGTTGTCTGGCCAAAAATCCTCCTCCCAGCTGCCTGCACACACGTCCTGCCTCCTCGCCGGCTCGCTCTCGACTAAAGCTCGTACCGGATTACTCAAGGAACTCAACAGTCAAACACTGCTTCGAAACACTAAACCTTTCCCTCATTTTCTTCACACGCCCTTACCTGTTGACCTTTGACCAATAATTCTTGACCTGTGACGTCATCTAAGTCTTGAATGTTAGTAAATGTGAGTTAGTAAGTAATAGTGGTGGTATATTTTCGTATTAATTTTTTAAAGTTTATATTGATAGAGTTCGTTAGTGCTTCGAACTAGTTAACAGTCGTCAGGTAGTTAGTGCGGAGTCAATAAGGAGTTTTAAAAGGAGTCTAGACAATTGCATGGATGGGGATGAAAGGTGGATGTAGGTAGTGTTAAGTAACAGGAACTACCTCGTATAGGTCTCATGGCCTCTTGTAGCTTCCTTATTTACTTATGTTCTTAGCAGCGTCGCAGAGGATTGTGGGTAGGATATCTTTTTTTTTTTTTTTTTTTGCTACGTAGTTTGTGGGTTGTTAAAGGACTTGAATTGCCTTGTTAGTAGTGGCGTGGCTAGGTATTTATCAATAGGGGGCACCTGGGGGGGCACTAGGCAAGCGGAGTTCAGGGCCACTCTGATGCCACATAGAAGGGTATAAGGGCATATTCTAAGATCAGATCAGTGGTGGGTATTAAGGCATTATACAGAATACCCCAGCCATGGCCAGGGGGGGGGGGGGGGGGGCAGGATTCTCAGGAGGGGGGGGGGGGCAAGTGCGTCAACGGAAAGGGCCAACAAGCGACTCTCCATTGTTTTGATAGACGTTTCACAAACCCAACTACCTATTTATAAGTCTATCCTCATTTACACCTAACAAATGTTCACTCTTACTATGCACACATGGGAAGTTTCAAATATCTTATAGTAGTATACTGCATGGAGTATAGAGTGTAGATATATAGACTATAGCATAGCGTAGCGTAGCATGGACTATAGAGTATACTTGTTGTTGTTGTTTTAGGGCTGCGACTATAGAGTATACTTGTTGTTGTTGTTGTTGTTTTAGGGCTGCGACTATAGAGTATACTTGTTGTTGTTGTTGTTGTTTTAGGGCTGCGACTATAGAGTATACTTGTTGTGTTGTTGTTGTTTTAGGGCTGCGACTATAGAGTATACTTGTTGTTGTTGTTGTTTGTTGTTAGGGCTGCGACTATAGAGTATACTTGTTTGTTGTTGTTGTTTTTTTTAGGGCTGCGACTATAGAGTATACTTGTTGTTGTTGTTGTTGTTGTTTTAGGGCTGCGACTATAGAGTATACTTGTTGTTGTGTTGTTGTTGTTTTAGGGCTGCGACTATAGAGTATACTTGTTGTTGTTGTTGTTGTTTTAGGGCTGCGACTATAGAGTATACTGTTGTTGTGTTGTTGTTTTAGGCTGCGATAGAGTATATTGTTTGTTGTTGTTGTTTAGGGCTGCGACTATAGAGTATACTTGTTGTTGTTGTTGTTGTTTTAGGGCTGCGACTATAGAGTATACTTGTTGTTGTTGTTGTTGTTGTTGTTGTTGTTGTTGTTGTTTTAGGGCTGCGACTATAGAGTATACTTGTTGTTGTTGTTGTTGTTGTTTTAGGGCTGCGACTATAGAGTATACTTGTTGTTGTTGTTGTTGTTTTAGGGCTGCGACTATAGAGTATACTTGTTGTTGTTGTTGTTGTTGTTGTTGTTGTTGTTGTTGTTTTAGGGCTGCGACTATAGAGTATACTTGTTGTTGTTGTGTTGTTGTTTTAGGGCTGCGACTATAGAGTATACTGCACTGTTGTATCTCTTAGTACCCGAACCACTGGGATAAAGCCACATGAAGGTTACGACAGAAAGGATGAGGGAGTATGTTGGATGCTACATATCAAAAAGAATACATAATAGTAAGAACATAAGAACATAAGGAAGCTACAAGAGGCCATGAGACCTACAAGAGGTAGTTCCTGTTACTTAACTCTACCTACATCCACCTCTCTTCCCCATCCATGAATTTATCCAGACTCCTTTTAAAGTGAATGAATAGTGAATGACGCAGACACACATCTATTTGTTACATCACAAGGGACTGACCAGCCTCCAACAAAACCCCAAGGGATGCCCGTCTCCATAAAGCAGATAGTAAGAGCCTATAAAACTACTACTACTTCTACTACTACTACTTCTACTACTACTATCACTACTACTTCTACTACTACTGCTACTACTATCACTACTATTTCTACTACTACTACTACCACTACTACTTCTACTACTACTACTACTTCTACACTTCTACTTCTATTACTTCTACTTCTACTACTACATCCATCACTTATTTTTATCAATATTATTAGTGCTGCTTTTCAGAGAGAGAGAGAGAGAGAGAGAGAGAGAGAGAGAGAGAGAGAGAGAGAGAGAGAGAGAGAGAGAGAGAGAGAGAGAGAGAGAGAGAGAGAGAGAGAGAGAGAGAGAGAGAGAGAAGAGAGAAGAGAGAGAGAGAGGAGAGAGAGAGAGAGAGAGAGAGAGAGAGAGAGAGAGAGAGAAGAGAGAGAAGAGAGAGAGAGAGAGAGAGAGAGAGAGAGAGAGAGAGAGAGAGAGAGAGAGAGAGAGAGAGAGAGAGAGAGAGAGAGAGAGAGAGAGAGAGAGAGAGAGAGAGAGAGAGAGAGAGAGAGAGAGAGAGAGAGAGAGAGAGAGAGAGAGAGAGAGAGAGAGAGAGAGAGAGAGAGAGAGAGAGAGAGAGAGAGAGAGAGAGAGAGAGAGAGAGAGAGAAGAGAGAGAGAGAGAGAGAGGAGAGAGAGAGAGAGAGAGAGAGAGAGAGAGAGAAGAGAGAGGAGAAGAGAGAGAGAGGAGAGAGGAGAATAGAAACAGTTTAAGAGTAGAGACAGTGTAGGGGTGTATGTAAGATGCATGTAGTGTAGTGTGAGCAGTGAGAGTTGTCTTAAGAGTGCAGGCTGCAGCTACTCTCGTGTATCTGAGACACTAAGGGAGGCGGTCCGGGAGTACATGGGAATTGGGGAGTGTCATCAGTCTGCAGCCCCCCCTCCACCCCCTCCATGTATTTCACCATGGCGGCAGATGTCTGACTGCCTACTCCTGCTATAGAGGTCATTTTCTTACATAGGTGTTAACCCCTTGAGACCCAGAACGTAATTTCCATTGTAATTTGGGTACCATTATACGATTTTAGTGACTATAAGCCATGTTTTATAGCTATGACCTGTTTAGTATCCTTGTCCACTAACTTATTTGGTATACTCAAGTTACTTTTCGTAATTTTATGGCTAACAACAGACAATTTTATATAGCAAAGGAAAGATCTGGGCGTGAAGGGGTTAAACCTTACATAGTTCATTTCACACAGCGGTCATAATCTTCCATAGGTTTTAACCCCTTAACGCCCAGATCTTTCCTTGGCTATATAAAATTGTCTGTTGTTAGCCATTAAATTACAAAAAGTAACATAATATACCAAATTAGCTAGTGGACAAGGATACTAAACAGGTCATAGCTATAAAATATTGCTTATATGCACTAAAAATCGTCTAATGGTACCCAAATTACAATGGAAATTACGTTCTGGGTCTCAAGGGGTCTCAAAGTCACAAGTCTTACATGGTCATTTCACAAAGAGGTCATTTTCTTACAAAGGTCTTAAATCTCAAACAGGTAATATCACAAAGATTAAGTTTTATCAAAAGTTTATTTCATGACTTGTATCACAAAGTTATCCGAATCCTTAACTTAAGAGAATATCACAACTCATGAGGCTGGCTGGCTGGCGAGGGCTCATGAGATATCAGGCAACAAACCTTTCCGTCTCGACAATTCCTGAATGCAACCGTTCGCTTCCCCTCCACAAGTTTCTCATGTAGGTACAGGGTTGCTTGTATTTCTGTAGCCCATACTCTCTGCTTGTAATTTCTGCAGCACACACTCTCTGCTTGTATTTCTGCAGCACACACTCTGCTTGTATTTCTGCAGCACACACACTGCTTGTATTTCTGCAGCACACACTCTCTGCTTGTAGCTACTCAAATACTGTAGCTACAAAATAGTCTACCTGCACAAACCTATCTGAAATCTGACAGGGATTTAAGGAAAAGATCAAAAAAATAGCTGTAATGAAGACTGGGTGTCCAATAACAACAGTCTAACTATCATATCCATCACTGTTATATACAATAGTAATCATGTACCACAATGAGACAAAATTTCACAGGCTTCACATCAAAATGCAATGGGAAACCGTGACGTCTACCAACACAGTTCCCGGGGAGATCAGAGCTTGAGGCACATCTTTGGTATATAGGCTTTCATGCAGCCATCAATCCTTTGCACATCATGAACTATACGGCCTCTTATAGCTTCCTTATTCTCTTATGTTCTTATACCACAATCCTCTAACACCACATTGTTAAGCATACCTCAGCCTGGCTCTAGCATCAGACTCTTCCCGACATGGAGCCAAAACAATCCTTGCTTTCATGCAGCCATCAACAATCTTTTCGCTTCATGAATGATGCCACCAATAGGTCGCCTCGCAACACTGTTAAGCATATCACCTCGGCTTGGCTGTTGCATCAGACTCTTCTTAGCGAGGAACCGAAACTAGTCACAAATTAAGAGCTAATCCTCGGTAAAAACATATCACGCGAGGTCTTAGCAAACACAGATTATGCAGTGGAGTCGCCATAAGAAACAGTTTGTTCAATGAGGTAATAAATATAATTGCCTTTCATGTTGCATTAGATTATTAGAATATTGATAAAAGCCTTCCTTGGTGCAGATCAAATTATTCATTCCAGGCACGGAGTATATCATGCAGTAAATATGCATCAGGAGACCTTCACTCCTCCTTGCCTGCTTAATGTAACAAATCGGTAAACACGGATTAGCTAACCGACTCCTAAGTAAGCAACAAATAACAGATACTAATAACACGGGTGCAGTAACATGTACTCTATGCATGGTTAAGTGTGTCGCTACCTTCCTCTTTCCCTCATTAACAGTTCTAATGGATGGATGCATGGAAGGAGGCCACTCATGACGCACACAACACAGGTCAAAGAGGAGGTCATGTACGTCGTCACTTCCAACACCGACTAGCTTCACAACATAACAAGAAACATGGACAATATAATGGATTACAGAATGCATGTGAGAGCCTATGTACGAATAT
Source organism: Chionoecetes opilio (assembly GCA_016584305.1). Lineage (NCBI taxonomy): Eukaryota > Metazoa > Arthropoda > Malacostraca > Decapoda > Majidae > Chionoecetes > Chionoecetes opilio. Next base: position 148,000 of record JACEEZ010000057.1, on the reverse strand, counting down.
TACAGGAACTACCACGTGTAGATCTCGCGGCCTCTTGTAGCTTCCTTATGTTCTAATGTGTACCCTCCTGCTCCTCAAAGGGTTGAAAGACTTGTCACCACTTTAGTTCGCACTTGCGTTCATGTCTCAGATTCGCCCGGGAACCGTGAGTCAGTGTTCTGCGACGCTCCACTCGCAACGCAATGCCGATCTCTGCCGGGGAGAGATTGGCTTGCTTGCTCACCACCCTCCTGCTCCTCATCCTCCAGCCTCGCACTCTCAGCTACGGAATCAAGTTTGTCGTTTTGCTCACTCTCGGCACCCCTCTCGTCTCCAGTAACCTCTGCTTCGAATCGCCTGAGTGTGAGGAGCTTCTTCGGGTTGTGTGGCGCGGGACATCTTGCATGGGGGTGCGGCGCAGGTGTCCCGTGGGTGGCCGGCGCAGGTGTCCCGTGGGTGGCCGGCGCAGGTGTCCCGTGGGTGGCCGGCGCAGGGTTGTCTTGGCCACAGGCGGCGAAGGTCTCCTTAGCGATCTCCTCGTATCTGTTGGTCAAGGATGCAAGGTTATGAGATGGACCAAACTTTTCTGTAATAGACTAATTATAAATAACTAAAAACTTATGAAGAGTGTTAACATTGTATTTCTTACACACACACACACACACACACACACACACACACACACACACACACACACACACACACACACCTATGCGGAGGCGGTAGCGGAGTGGTTAGCGTCTCCGAGTGGCGTTCTCGGTGACCCGAGTTCGATCCCCGAAGAAAACCAAAATCTTTCTGCACCGTCGAGTGGCCTAAGAACACCCACATGCCCTGCCCATCAACTCTACCTTCGATTGCGAGTGCATCAGAGGACACAGGGGGGCCGCATGAGCCTCTAATCACAGGCGTCACTATAACAATCCTGCCTGCGCCACCACGGGCGAGGGCCAGCCACCTCAGCCCTCAAGTGAACCTCCAGAGTCTACCATCCCACCCCTGGGTCACCACTGCCTACAGGCGCTATAGGCATAGATGAAAGAGAGAAAAAAAAAAAAAAAAAAAAAAAAAAATGTAGTGCCAGCAACAAAACTAAAGCTTACGATGACATTAATAGTTAAGCTGGATATCTATGGATAGATATATGGATTCTGCCATAGACTAATTAAAAATAACTAAGAACTTATGAAAAATGATTTACTATTAAGGATTCATGTTATGCTCTGCTCTGTATTCCTTTGTGGCCTCTTCCATCACTACCACGAACAAAAGAGGACTGAGAATTGAGCCTTGATGCACCCCAGTCCCCCACACACTATCTGAAAGACATCTGATATTCCTTTTAAGCTACTCTCACCCTTGATCTCGACCCTTCAGCAACCTTGCCTCCACTCTCGTACATGTTTGTTATGAGAGCCAGAATCATGCCGCTATAAAGGGAGACTTCATAGCTGCCTGGCCGGAATACTAACGCCACTGTACTAATGGGGATATAGGAGGAGCGAGAGGGTAGGAAACGTACAGATAGGAGGCAGTAGGAAAAGTAAGGCAGGCTATTAAGAATGTCTGCTTGCCACTCCTTCAAGATTACTGCTGCTGCTGCTGCTGATCTGTGGGGTAAAACGTCTGTCCAGCTCCTATCTTTTACCTTCTTTGTGTTGGTTGCTCTCTCCGTTTTCTTTCTTTTCACCTCTCTCCTGCTTTCTCTCTCTGATTCCTATCTCTTTCCTATTTTATGTTGCTTTCTCTCTTTTCTTGATCTCTATCTTTCCTCCTCTCTGTTGCTTTCTCTCTTTTCTTTCCTTCAATCACCTCAAATATGTTTCTGATACTACGTCATATTATTAGAACGAATATATCATAATGTATCTTATCAATGCATTCCTCTACATTCCAAAAACCCCAACGAGCTACACGTAATTACCACGAGGACTACAGTACAGCAATACAGCCCTGAACCACGTAATGCCTGTTTTCCTGCAGCCACGCCCTGAAGGCTACAAAGCGGAACCCTGAGAAGCGCGCTGTCTTACATAAGAAAACAAGGAAGCTACAAGAGGCTGTGAGACCTACACGTGGTAGTTCCTGTTACTTAACACTACCTACATCCACCTTTCATCCCATTCATGAAATTATCCAACCTCCCTTTAAAGCTCCCTAATGACTCCGCACTAACTACCTGTCTACTGAGTCCATTCCAATCATTCACCACCCTATTTGTGAACCAGTTTTTTCCATATTTCCTTTTTAAATCTACGCTTTTCCAGCTTGCATCCGTTACTTCTTGTTCTACCCTGGTTAATAGCCGTAAGAACTTTTCCTAGTGTACAAGTTTAGTAATGCAGATGGCCTAAGATGTAATTCCAGTGACCAGCACAGGTAGCAATGCACTCATTAAAGGAATATAACACTGTTGAGTTAATCTATAAGGCGGTGAGGATAAGGGGATGAACTGTTCTACCCTTGTCCTAGCCTTACCTGGGGGGCTTCTGCGGGAGGATGCTGGCGTACTCAGGGGGAGGGCCGTCCAGGGAGAGGATGGTGTCGTAGCTGGGGGGCTTGTCCTCGACGTCCTCTGTGCTGGTGCTGCCCTCCTCGGTGCCCTGGGGAAGATAAAGAACTTGTAGATAGACTTGTAGAACTGTCTGTCTCTCTCTCTCTGTCTATCTATCTGTCTGTCTGTCCCTCCTCGACACCCTGGGAAAGATAAACAGATTGTAGGGAGTGCGCGGTGTGGTGTGAGTTGAGGGTAGTGTGTGAGAATGTTTGTTTTGTTGCTTATGTTAAACTGTAATAATAGATGTAACTAAAGGTAAAAAGAAAGTGTGTGAGAATTAATAATGAATTCCCATAATGAATTCTCTCTCTCTCTCTGTCTCTCTGTCTCTCTGTCTGTATGTCTCTGTCTGTCTGTCTGTCTCTGTTTGTCTGTATCTTGTCTCTCTGTCTGTGTCTGTCTGTGTCTGTCTGTCTGTCTGTCTGTCTGTCTGTGTCTCTCTGTCTGTCTCTGTTTGTCTGTATCTGTCTCTCTGTCTGTGTCTGTCTGTCTGTCTGTCTGTCTCTCTCTGTTTCTCTAGTTGCCATTACTACTGTGCTTATGTAACTTTAAATCTTTCAGTACGGCATTATCGGAAAGGTGTTGAGAGCTTGAGACTGACGTGACAAGGATAGTGTTTTCTGTAGACAATAGTTGTAAGGAGAGGAAACTGAAGGGTGGGTAAAGCATGACCACTAAATTTCTCTCTACGAACAATTCTTATATATTTTCTAGTCTATGCATTGCCCGGATGAATCTAATCAAGACAACCTTTACAGCATGACAAGGTTTGAACATGAAGGAAGTTTCAATTATTACGTTCAAGGTGACTTTTTTTTGGTTAAGGTTTGGGAAGTGATTTGGATCCATTAGTGATATTTTACATTCTTGAGACGTGTTAACATTCTCTCACCGATTTATATCTACAAGGATCCTCTCAAGACAGACTTAAACCCTTGAGGCCCAGAACAACATTTCCCTAGTAATTTGGATACCATGAGACGGTTTTTAGTGAATATAAGCAATGTTTTATAGCTATGACCTGTTTAGTATCCTTGTCGACTAACTTATTTGGTATATTAAGTTACTTTTCGTTATTTCATGGCTAACAACAGAGGATTTTTTTTATAGCAAAGAAAAGATCTGGCTGCGAAGGGGTTAATGCAATGCTCCATCTATTCATCACCCACAGTTTCACTTATCCCTTGGTTTCAGATGGCTTGAATAATAATATGTTACGTTACGACTCCTGTTTTTTCGTGTGCTAACTCTCTGCCCTTTTTAACACACAGAATAACGATGATAATGAAGATGATGATGAAGAGCAAACGATTGTATAAAACTCAACTGCTGATATAATGAAGGACAATACACGATAAAGTAGAGGCAGGAAAATAAACAGTGATAAGATAAGATAAGAAATGGAACAGCGTCACTTTTCTCGGTGTAGATGAAAATAGATGATTAATAGATAAATAGTTAGTAGATAAATAGATGATTAATAGATGATAGATAGATAAATACATGGTTAATAGATGATATAGATAAATAGATGGTTAATAGATGATAGATAGATAAATAGATGGTTAATAGAAGATAGATAGATAGATAAATAGATGGTGAATAGATGATAGATAGATAAATAGATGGTTAATAGATGATAGATAGATAAATAGATGGTTAATAGATGATAGAATTTTGATAGATAGATAAATAGATGGTTAATAGATGATATAAATAAATAGATGGTTAATAGATGATAGATAGATAAATAGATAGTTAATAGATGATAGATAGATAAATAGATAGTTAATAGATGATAGATAGATAAATAGATGGTAAATAGATGATAGATAGATAAATAGATAGTTAATAGATGATAGATAGATAAATAGATGGTTAATAGATGATAGATAGATAAATAGATAGTTAATAGATGATAGATAGATAAATAGATAGTTAATAGATGATAGATAGATAAATAGACGGTTAATAGATGATAGATAGATAAATAGACGGTTAATAGATGATAAGATAGATAAATACATGGTTAATAGATGATAGATAGATAAATAGACGGTTGATAGATAGATAAATAGATGGTTAATAGATGATAGATAGATAAATAGATGATATAGATAAATAGACGGTTGATAGATGATAGATAGATAAATACATGGTTAATAGATGATAGATAGATAAATAGACGGTTGATAGATAGATAAATAGATGGTTAATAGATGATAGATAGATAAATAGATGATAGATAGATAAATAGACGGTTGATAGATGATAGATAGATAAATACATGGTTAATAGATGATAGATAGATAAATAGACGGTTGATAGATAGATAAATAGACGGTTAATAGATGATAGATAGATAAATAGATGGTTAATAGATGATAGATAGATAAATAGATGGTTAATAGATGATAGATAGATAAATACATGGTTAATAGATGATAGATAGATAAATAGACGGTCAGCTAATCTTGGTCGATACGTTCACACTAGGAAATACGAAGCTGGGAGGTGGCTGGCTGGCTGGGATTCCCATACACTCCTCAATGTCCTCAGTGGTGGAAAGGAGGTCATTCTTAACCTTGTATTATTTCCATCACTCAATTTGTTTGACGATATTTCTACTGTGAATATAATACTTTTCATTTTTCGTCTGTAAAAAACAAACAAAACACACGCCGGGGAAACACGTCTTGTAGCGGAGGGGTGTGGCGGGATTCCCAGGCACGCACTCGGTGGCGGAAAGGAAGTCATTCTTAAAACATTGCATTCTTTCAGATCACTAATATTTTTTTATTGTTTTTACTGCGCATATAATACTTTTCGTTTTCCGGCTGTAAACTGCTGAAAGGAGGTCATTCTTATAGCCTTGTATTATTTCAGATCACTTATTTTGTTTGATATTTCTACTGTGAACATAATACTTTTTGTTTTCTCGGCTGTACACTACTGAAAACATCATAAAAATCATTATGTATAAGGCTTTCCATATCTACCGTAGATAACACTATAGTCGCCACCTGCACTAATGTCGCCAGCCGCCATATATTACGAATCATAGCATCACTACTGATTTGTAGGTGCCACTGAAGATGATACACACACAGTAGTTTATATCATGACTGTATAATCTACTGTTTCAGCGTTGTTTTATGCTTTGTAGCTGCAAGTATAGACGGTTTCAAATTTCACTCCTCGTTTTTATTTCGGGCGACGACAGACAGCAGGTCATCACCTTTCGGGCGGGAGGACATAAACACCAGCTGGCGACCTTAGTGTAGCCGTTACCAAGGTCGCCACCCGGTTGATATTTGGTAATTAGTTCATTTATAGCCATACTATGACAGATGAAGACACAAAATGACACAGACTTTCCAGATAGCTTCTTCTAACTTTCCTGAAATCATGGATGTAGAAATGTAAGTATTAACGCCACCGCCCACCAGACGTCTGTAAATCGAAAAGAAACGTAGTCCTGGCGACTTTAGTGTTATCTACGGTAGTAGTAATAGTAGTAGTAGTAGTAGTAGTAGTAGTAGTAGTAGTAATAAAAATAGTAGTAGTGGTGGTGGTGATTTCCTATAGATCTAAGAAGTAAAAATAGATGCAGCAGAGATAATGAATGCCACAGATGGTCGGTGGGCTTCTCCTATGTACGGTATGACGTAAGATAGGAAGCGGGAACGGAAGTGGCAGTGATAGTGGCGGTGATAGTGGCGATTGTGTGTGCAAAAGTGAACCATTTATCGGTGAATGTTAATTATTATACCAGTGTGTGTGTGTGTATGTGTGTGTGTGTGTGTGTGTGTGTGTGTGTGTGTGTGTGTGTGTGTGTGTGTGTGTGTGTGTGTTGTTATCAGTGGTTTATATGTAATAACGTATCTCTGTCTGTCTGTCTGTATGTGTGTCTCTGTATGTCTGTCTGTCTGTCTCTCTACACGCATGCCACACCATTTCCCGTAAAGTTCATTGCCATCTGTCTCTCTCTCTCTCTCTCTCTCTCTCTCTCTCTCTCTCTCTCTCTCACTGCATAATCCACACTTTTCATCACCAAACCTACATAAACACATACATATCTTACGCAAACCACTCTCCAAGATAGCAGTCTTCATAACTACGTATATTCATAACATATTTATACTTGCATGCAATGGTCTGTAAGTCTTTCTTTGTTAGCGTAGGATTGCGAGCAGAACTAATCATTGCTCGTTCGGTTCAAGTCTTTTTCAAGGTTCGTCTCAAGGTTAAGGAGACGCGGGGGTGGAACGGTAAACACAAAACAATAAAAATAAAATAACGTCACGCATGCACACTTAATTCGGAGATCGCAAACACACACACGCGCACACACACACACACACACACACACACACACACACACAGACACAGACACACACAAACACACACACACACACACACACTTAACTTATTAGCTATGCATGCTAGACATAACAAAAAAAATCTGATTACACTTGCACATCCTCACAACCAAAAAAGTTACAAAACACGAGGAAGGAAGCAACTTAAGACTTAGGAAGGAAGCAACTTAAGACTTAGGAAGGAAGCAACTTAAGACTTAGGAAGGAAGCAACTTAAGACTTAGGAAGGAAGATACTTAAGACTTAGGAAGGAAGATACTTAAGACTTAGGAAGGAAGCAACTTAAGACTTAGGAAGGAAGCAACTTAAGACTTAGGAAGGAAGCAACTTAAGACTTAGGAAGGAAGCAACTTAAGACTTAGGAAGGCAGATACTTAAGACTTAGGAAGGAAGCAACTTAAGACTTAGGAAGGCAGATACTTAAGACTTAGGAAGGCAGATAAAAAGACTTAGGAAGGCAGATACTTGACTTAGGAAGGCAGATACTTAAGACTTAGGAAGGCAGATACTTGACTTAGGAAGGCAGATACTTAAGACTTAGGAAGGCAGATACTTAAGACTTAGGAAGGCAGATACTTAAGACTTAGGAAGGCAGATACTTAAGACTTAGGAAGGAAGATACTTAAGACTTAGGAAGGCAGATACTTAAGACTTAGGAAGGAAGCAACTTAAGACTTAGGAAGGCAGATACTTAAGACTTAGGAAGGCAGATACTTAAGACTTAGGAAGGAAGATACTTAAGACTAGAAGCAATACTTAAGACTAGGAAGAAGCAATAAGATAGGAAGGCAGATACTTAAGACTTAGGAAGGCAGATAAAAAGACTTAGGAAGGAAGATAAAAAAGACGTATAAAGGAAAAAAGAAAAAGAAAATGAAAAAAGAAAAGCAAAAAAGCAACGCCAAGAAAAAGGGGGAAAAAAACCTGACTCAAGAAATAAAGGGAAAAAACCCTGACCCAGAAAAAAAGCGAAGAACCGGTCTCCTCGTGTCCAAGCTCAGCGCGCCATAAGCCCCGTCCACACTGTGCCTCATGCGTAGATACACGAGGCAGGTTGATGTGTTGAAATACGACCCGCGCGTCCAGACTGTGCCTCACCGCCATGGCAGGGAGGCGACGCTCCGTCACAAGATTGATTGATGTTCATTTCAATTTTTGACCACCTAAATATTTTTGCATTGCGACGTATCATATACCGTCAGAATCGGAAAAGTGTGTTGCTTCCGAGACAGCAAGTAAACATGCAATGCAAGCAAAATTAAATGAATAACAAGGAGTTGAATAAAAAAAGGTGAGAGAGGAAATTTTTTGTATGCACTATTTCGCTTTGGTATCATTATCTTATTCTTGCTATAGTATACTGTAATTTATTTATATTCATGACATGCAGTAATGTCTCGTGAAGATGATGGTATGTTCAGTCTTCCTAAATATCATCTTATTCATCTGGTAGTTTGATAATACCATCACTGGGGCAGCACTGGGGAACTACAACACGTCCCTCGAATCGGGAAGGCTTGGATTCGCTCCTCACGACGCGCGCGGTGTTGAAAACCTCGATTTACACCTCCACCAGCCTCACCGCCAGCCTCATGAGCCTGGACGGACGTCTGAGTCATGAGTCTGGACGGGCCTTTACCGTACTCGGAAAACTGAACGTCTATTCCGGGAATTTCCAAGACTTTCTATATAGGTAACGTGAAAGTGCTCGGTCATTTTCCTAGAGTCCTCCCTCCACCTGGGCGGCAATGTCCAGCCACGCAAGAGTCACCTTCACTCCCCTTCAGTTCAGTGAGGACTAGGAAAATGACCGAGCACTTCCCCCCACCTCCCCTCACGTAGCCACGGAGGGAGGGGGGGAGGAAGGGGAGAAGGAAGGAGAATAGGGGAGAATAAGGAGGAGAGAAGGTTATAGGTTTGGTGAAGAGAGTAACCAAGGAGATGTTTGGAGGGAGAGATGAATAGAGAGAGTGGAGAGATGAATAGAGAGAGTGAAGAGATGAATAGAGAGAGTGGAGAGATGAATAGAGAGAGTGGAGAGATGAATAGAGAGTGGAGAGATGAATAGAGAGAGTGGAGAGATGAATAAAGAGAGTGGAGAGATGAATAGAGAGAGTGGAGAGAAGAATAGAGAGTGGAGAGATGAATAAAGAGAGTGGAGAGATGAATAGAGAGAGTGGAGAGAAGAATAGAGAGTGGAGAGATGAATAAAGAGAGTGGAGAGATGAATAGAGAGAGTGGAGAGATGAATAAAGAGAGTGGAGAGATAAATAGAGAGAGTGGAGAGAAGAATAGAGAGAGTGGAGAGATGAATAAAGAGAGTGGAGAGATGAATAGAGAGAGTGGAGAGATAAATAGAGAGAGTGGAGAGAAGAATAGAGAGAGTGGAGAGATGAATAGAGAGAGTGGAGAGATGAATAGAGAGAGTGGAGAGATGAATAAAGAGAGTGGAGAGATAAATAGAGAGAGTGGAGAGAAGAATAGAGAGTGGAGAGATGAATAAAGAGAGTGGAGAGAAGAATAGAGAGAGTGGAGAGAAGAATAGAGAGTGGAGAGATGAATAAAGAGAGTGGAGAGATGAATAGAGAGAGTGGAGAGATGAATAGAGAGAGTGGAGAGATGAATAAAGAGAGTGGAGAGATGAATAGAGAGAGTGGAGAGATGAATAGAGAGTGGAGAGATGAATAGAGAGAGTGGAGAGATGAATAGAGAGAGTGGAGAGATGAATAGAGAGAGTGGAGAGATGAATAAAGAGAGTGGAGAGATGTATAAAGAGAGTGGAGAGATGCATAAAGAGAGTGGAGAGATGAATAGAGAGAGTGGAGAGAAGAATAGAGAGTGGAGAGATGAATAAAGAGAGTGGAGAGATGAATAAAGAGAGTGGAGAGATGAATAGAGAGAGTGGAGAGAAGAATAGAGAGTGGAGAGATGAATAAAGAGAGTGGAGAGATGAATAAAGAGAGTGGAGAGATGAATAGAGAGAGTGGAGAGATGAATAAAGAGTGGAGAGATGAATAGAGAGAGTGGAGAGATGAATAAAGAGAGTGGAGAGATGAATAGAGAGAGTGGAGAGATGAATAGAGAGAGTGGAGAGATGAATAAAGAGTGGAGAGATGAATAAAGAGAGTGGAGAGATGAATAAAGAGAGTGGAGAGATGAATAAAGAGAGTGGAGAGATGAATAAAGAGAGTGGAGAGATGAATAAAGAGAGTGGAGAGATGAATAAAGAGAGTGGAGAGAAGAATAAAGAGAGTGGAGAGATGAATAGAGAGAGTGGAGAGATGAATAAAGAGAGTGGAGAGATGAATAAAGAGAGTGGAGAGATGAATAGAGAGAGTGGAGAGAAGAATGGAAGAGGAGGAGGAGCAAGAAGAATGGAGGAGGAGGAGGTGCAAGAAGAATGGTGTGAAGAGGAAGAGGAGAAGAAGGAGGAGGAGGAGGAGGAGGAGGAGAAACTCATCAGCCCTCCCAGAAATTATTTTTACTTAGAACAGTACATGATTTGCTTACAGACACAAGAAAAAAGACGAAAATTCCAGCCAGATTTACCAATTTTTCATGACACATAATTTGATTCTATACAGCTACAATTCATTCATTCTGGTAAACTCTAGTAAAAATATACTAGTCTAGTAGAAAGACATTCTAGAAAAAAGTATACTTGGAAAGAAAAGCATTAACCCTTTGAGGCCCAGAACGTCATTTCCATTGTAATTTGGGTGCCATTAGACGATTTTTTAGTTAATATAAACAATATTTTATAGCTATGACCTGTTTAGTATCCTTGTAGACTAGCTAATTTGGTATATTCAGTTACTTTTCGTAATTTTATGGCTCGACAACATACAATTTTTTATAGCAAAGGCAAGACCTGGGCGTGAAGGAGTTAAAAAGTACAGCCCCCCCCCCCCCCCCCCAGTTTATGGTAATGATGATGAGATGATGAGATGATGAGATGATGGAAAGTAGACGATAATGTATGAGAAAACTATACCAAAAACTTAACTGATGATAATAAAGTAAACAAATGATAGATACAGTAAAGGAAGGAGGCTTTTTAATTACAACAGTAAATGATAATAAGGATGATTTAATGATGATGTAAAGTAACGAGTGTATGATGTAAGCCCCCCCCCCCCCTACGATGGAAATAGCCCCCTAAATGTTAAGTCCTGGCTACGGGCCGCTCCCTTCATTCCAGGATCTCCCCTACACACACACACACACACACACACACACACGTGTTGGAGGCGAGGCAGACGTCCTTGTCTCCCCCGTAGCCTCCAGTGTAGCCACGCGTGCTCTGAATACAGAGTCTCAATGCCTCCAGAGTACCAATAGACAATACATAGTTCTTAGTTAACAACAATAGTTCTTAGCTACTTTGAATGCCGCTATGCGAACGGTAGCTCCGGGAGATGCAAGTCGCTAGTCAGAGAGAATGTATTGTCTTGAACGTCATTATTCGTGATGAGATGGAAGACAGAAGGTAATTGCGATTCTTTCTTGTCTGACGCACGTGTTGGTCATGTATGTATGTATGCAGCTATGTAATGTATGCATGTATGTATGTATGTATGTATGTATGTATGTCATGAGTCATTTCAGCCACACTTCCATACTCGTAATTCCACACGACGCTTCTGTTAAGTCTTCTTGATATTATACTGTATAGTTTTGTTACAACACTCACTCACTCACTCACTCACTCACACTCACACACAGATAGATAGTTTTATTGACCACAGTATGCAGGTATAAATATTGATATTACATAATTCCTAAATACTAACTTAAACATAATAATCATTAAACATAATTCCTAAATACTAATTTAAACAATCAACTAATTATAACTGTAGTCCACAGCATATGCTCAATATATTAACAATTCCAGCCTTGGCTATCTAGTTACTTATAGATATTAAGAACCTCATGAATAACTTTACAAAGAGTTGCAGGTGAAAACTGAATGGAGAATAACTTACATCGTGGTGAATTGGTATAAATCTCTAATACTTTGTGTCATGGGGCTTTGTTGTATAACGTGTTGCTCAGTCTGTATGTCACCACACCTACATAGCCTTTCCTCAAGCGGCAGGCGGCCTCTGCCTCGCCTGTTCCATCTGCCCGTTTCACACGCTAGTGAATGGCCACTGATACGGAACTGTGTGAAAGATAACCTATGAATTTCATTTATTACATTTCTTTCTTTATATACCTCATGAACTTCCATTTCCGGGTTGATACATTTGTAAGTTAATCTTCTAGATGAATCACTTTGTCTTATACCATCAATTACATTTAACATTGCTTCACTTAACGGTGTTACATCCTCATTTACAAAGGTCTTAACTAATCTACTTGTACATGTTCCTGAATTTTGAACTAAATTTATTACAAAAGCAAGTGGGTCATCATTATACTGGGATCTCTCATGCCACTCAGTACGGAAAAATTTGTTGTCTATATTTCACTAAGTCTTGTAAAGTGGGGTTACCTGATTCCACATAACAAACATCGTTACACGTAGATTTCCTAACCCCTAGCAGTTTTTTCAAGCACCAGTTGTAAAGCTTCACCATGGGTTTCAGGTCTGCTCCTATCCACGATTCACATCCATAAATCAATGAAGACATCAGTGCTGCGTCAAAGACTCGTTTTTTCACCATAAAGGGGACATCATTATTTTTATTTACAAAGGAGACACATTTTAAGACATGGGACATCTTGTTTTTAGCGTGAGCTGTGACGGCGGATGACACTGAACCATCACTCGTGAACGGCGAGCCAAGGTACACATACATCTGGCAGTGCTCCACCACTAACCCGTTCACCACCAACACCTCCGAATCACCAACACCGCCATTTATCACAAAAAATTTGGTCTTTGATTGGTTGATTTTCATACCATATTCTGTACAATAATTTTGAAGCCAAGACATCTTTTTCAGCATGTTACCTCTCGTTGTTGCAAGTAAGACTGTGTCATCCATAAGTACAAGAATATGAAGCCATTGTAGAAACCCGTCTAGTTCACAACCACCTTTAATAATCTTTATTAACTCGTCTACAAACAAAA
>JACEEZ010000057.1:125000-130000 GCA_016584305.1 Chionoecetes opilio | reverse complement strand
GGGAGGGGCTGGCTCAACACGGCCTTTCTTGGGTCACGTCTGTCAGCCCATCAGCCTCCCAACACTCGAGGCCACCGCCACCGCCACCACCTTCCCGCGGCAGGGTTCCGGGTGGCATATTCCCGTTCTTTATGCTAGTATGTGAGGCGAATTTTGGTGAAGAAGCCGTAAGAAGCCGGGCTTCTTGCAGCTTGCGTTTTCTGTTAACTCGAGGCACTTTTAAAAAGCCGGCTTCTTACGGATTGGCCCAGCTGGGCAAGCCGTAAGAAGCCGGAAGAAGCGAGCCCTGGGCCCCGCTTCTCACGGCTTCTCTCAGCTTCATACGTCACGATACGTGACGTCAGAGAAAAACAACACGTGGCGGTGTTGCGCGAAATCTTATCAGTGCAAAATCCTGTCGACCCCTCCATTCATCGCTCTTATTTCACTGGTTTTACAGCTTAACTGCTGCCCCGATACACGTTACAGGCAACATCGAGTCACTAGCTTCCCATGAGAACACTTACAAGTAATAATAGTTGATACAATAATACATGATAAAAACCATAGGGCTACTCCTGACAGTTTTTGACGTGGATAATTTAAGCTTTTGAGTAACTATTATTACTTGTAACTATTATTACTTGTAAGTGTTCTCATGGGAAGCTAGTGACTCGATGTTGCCTGTAACATGTATCAGGGCAGCAGTTAACCTGTAAAACCAGTGAAATAAGAGCGATGAATGGAGGTTTACAGGATTTCGCGCCTTGACAATATTTCGCAAAACAGCGGGACAGGCGGAACTAGTAATAGAGTGAATATCGTCGTAGAAATATTGTAATTACAGATAACAGGACACAAGTAAACACACAGATGTACATTCAAAAGCATGGACTTACGTATAAGAATATACAATGTACGTACCGTAGATATAACATTATAGTCGCCAGTCAATTAGAGAGAACTGAAACTCGAGAAATGCCAGTGGTCGCTGGCAGTTTTAACTCAAAGGTTGGTCTACTGTGTTTTGGCTCCGCGACTAATATTTTTCATAAATTAATTTCGCGATAAACATTGATGCACCGCATCTGAATACCAAAAAATATAGTTCTTCTGTTGTTCTACTAATTATATGGATGACATTCATTACGATGGAACGTTCTATAATAGCAATTTAATGCAAATTACTCGCCTCGAGTAGCAAAGCTTAATATATTTTTTACATGTATATTGTGGCATGTAAAATTTGGGTGATGTTCACACTGTTTTCTAAGACAGTACTGCTGCGTCTGGCAAACGCTTGTCAAAATACAATAAGCAATGCCTTGGAAAAACGAAGAATAAAGAATGCCGAAATCGGCTTGTTGCTGCGACAATGTAGGTTATAATTGTGGAGGCGACACGCCGCGGCGGGGAGTGGTGGCGGGGAGATTGTGGCGGGGCGATTGAATCAAAACATTGCTACTTCACGCGTCGACTCATTGCACTTCCAGGCTTTCTATCTGATTGATACACAATAATAACAGGAAAATATGACTGCCTAGGTATAGATAACTTCTAAACATACGTTATTGACTATATAATATCATAGAGTAACATTTACCTCGCCTCCTCAACTATAACCTGCTTGGTTATTTGGTTATATACAATGTTTTACAGAATCAGGCTTCTATACAATATACATATAGAAGAAAATCGTTCTTAAAATTATACTTTTGTGTTTTAAGTGCAGTGGAATAAGCCCATATTTTTCTTTCAAGTTGACCAACTTTTCACCAAATTGTGAGTTAAAACTGCCAGCGACCACTGGCATTTCGGAGTTGCAGTTCTCTCTAATTGCCACTGCACTAATGTCGCCAGGCACAATATATTACGAATTTTAGCATCCCTACAGACTTTTATGTGCCACTGAAGACATGTAGTGTGATGTACATAATATAAACTACTGTGGATGCGTCTTCAGTGGCACATACAAGTTTGTAGTGATGCCAACAGTAGTAATATATTGTGCCTGGCGACATTAGTGCAGTGGCAAGTGACTGGCGACTATAGTGTTATCTTCGGTAGAGCAGCTGATAGGTATATATTGTGGAAATGACTAGCATTGCGTTTAATTCAGTATGTTTATGAGAGAAGAAGTGGTTGGCTCGGAGTTGAAGATGACGTCATTGTGTGCACATTCACCTTTTTTTGGCATTAAATCAATCAATCAATCGTCATTGTGTGGTTGTTTTGTTCAAAGTAACGGTTTTGTTTACAGCTATCAGCTGTGATCGCCGAGCGGGCGAGCCCCGACAAGAAGCTGGCAACTGTCAGCCGTTCTGGCGAGGCACGCAAACGAGAGAGAAGCCGGCAAGAAGCCGGCTTCTTACGGTTTCTTCACCAAAATTCGCCTGTGGTTTCCGAGTGAAGACGCTTGGCTGTAGCTCCGAAACTAACCATAGGATTTTCTCGAAAATACCACCATTGTGATTCCCTCACAAAGTTACCACATGCCTTCGAGGTAATCCTATCCTAACCTATCCGTAACCTGACGTTACCTACCCTGATGTGTTCAAGAGTAAACGCCACATACTCTTCCAGAAAACGGGAATATGCATCCTGGTGTGGTGACACTGCGGCCACCACCACCACACCACCACCACCACCACCCCGTCAATACTGCCGTCATGGCTAGGTGCACCACCACCATCCACCTTGGTGCAGTCATTACGTCAATACTAGGCGAGGTTTTCTACTTTATCTGATCAAACAACTACACACTATTGTTTGTATTGTACTGTTTGTTCATAGGATCTCTCTCTCTCTCTCTCTCTCTCTCTCTCTCTCTCTCTCTCTCTCTCTCTCTCTCTCTCTCTCTCTCTCTCTCTCATCCCCTGCTCTACAAAGGAATACATAGGAATGAAAAAGGCGAGCAAGTTAGTTAGTTAACCCCTTGAGGCCCAGAGCGTAATTTTCATTGTAATTTGGGTACCATTAGACGATTTTTAGTGACTATAAGCAATATTTTATAGCTATGACCTGTTTAGTATCCTTGCCCACTAACTAATTTGGTATATTCAGTTCACTTTTCGTTATTTTATGGCTACAACAGACCATTTTTTATAGCAAAGGAAAGATCTGGGCGTGAAGGGGTTAAGCAAGATTTCCTATTATGAAAACCATGCTCTCTCTCTCTCTCTCTCTCTCTCTTCTCTCTCTCTCTCTCAATGGTATTCCCGCCGCAGTAATCTCCTTGGCGTTCTAATACACTTTTCCTCCTTTCCTCACCCGGGCATTGTTCTCCTGAGGGGGGCGGGGTCAGGGGCGGGGGGGAGGGGGGGAGTAGCAAGTCATAAAGGATACGGTCCAGTGTGACCACCACCCCCGCCAGGAGACCAGCCACACCATGAAGGCTACTCCAGTCTCCACACCCTGCACACACTCAGATTCTCTCTCTCTCTCTCTCTCTCTCTCTCTCTCCTCTCTCTCTCTCTCAACATCTCAATTTCTTCATCTCTCTCTCTTTCAATTTCTTCCACTCGATCTGTCTCTCTATCTCAATATCTCCATTTCTCTCCCACACTCTCTTTCTGTCTCTCAATATCTGTCTATCTCAATTTCTTCCCCTCTCTCTCTCTCTCTCTCTCTCTCTCTCTCTCTCTCTCTCTCTCTCTCTCTCTCTCTCTCTCTCTCAACATCTCAATTTCTTCGTCTCTCAATATTTGTCTCAATTTCTTCCTCTCTCTCTCTCTCTCTCTCTCTCTCTCTCTCTCTCTCTCTCTCTCTCTCATTACAATATAATAACTCGTTAGTGCATTGTTGGGTACATAACGGACGATTCTATAAGTATTGGATTTAATAATGCAAAGTAACGTATTTCTTGTATGTCGTATTTCTTCTTCTATTTTCGTATCTCTCGTATTTCTTGCCGTAGTTATCATTCTGGGAGAGTTATGTGATATTAGTGAAGAAAGATTATTTGGCTGGGACGTTCTGAGTCAAATAATTGGTGTGAAGTTCTGTCAAATAAAGAGTATAAATGTCTGAGTAAAACAAAAAAGATCTTAATACATAAAAAAAAACCTTCATTATGATACTATAGAGTCTGCAATTTGTCTGTACTCATAATACTAATCTGGTCTAATAATAATAATCTGTACTACTACTAATAATAATAATAATCTGTACTACTACTACTAATAGTCCTAAGTGAAATATTTGGGGTCAAGTTCTGTCAAGTATCGAGTATATGACAGGCAGAGGGAAGAACTCATAATACATAAAACAAATGAGTGGTAGGACAAATAAAATAACTTCAATATAGAAAAAATAACTTGCTTCTGGTAGTAACAAGCCAGTATTTTGTGTGTCCTCATAATAAGATAGAAAAAATAACTTGCTTCTGGTAGTAACAAGCCAGTATTTTGTGTGTCCTCATAATAAAATAGAAAAAATAACTTGCTTCTGGTAGTAACAAGCCAGTATTTTGTGTGTCCTCAAATAAAGATGAAAAATAACTTGCTTCTGGTAGTAACAAGCCAGTATTTTGTTGTCCTCATAATAAGATAGAAAAATAACTTCTTTGGTAGTAACAAGCCAGTATTTGTGTGTCCTCATAATAAAATAGAAAAAATAACTTACTTCTGGTACTAACAAGCCAGTATTTGTGTCCTCATAATAAAATAGAAAAATAACTTACTTCTGGTACTAACAAGCCAGTATTTTGTGTCCTCATAATACAATAGAAAAATAACTTACTTCTGGTACTAACAGCCAGTATTGTGTCCTCATAATAAAATAGAAAAAATATGCTTCTGGTAGTAAAAAGCCAGTATTTTGTGTCTCAATAATAAAAGAAAAAATAACTTGCTTCTGGTAGTAACAAGCCAGTATTTTGTGTGTCCTCATAATAAAATAGAAAAAATAACTTACTTCTGGTACTAACAAGCCAGTATTTTGTGTCCTCATAATAAAATAGAAAAAATAACTTACTTCTGGTACTAACAAGCCAGTATTTTGTGTCCTCATAATAAAATAGA
>JACEEZ010000057.1:115000-117500 GCA_016584305.1 Chionoecetes opilio | reverse complement strand
TCTGTCTCCGTCTCTTCTGTCTCCGTCTCTTCTGTCTCCGTCTCTTCTGTCTCCGTCTCTTCTGTCTCCGTCTCTTCTGTCTCTGTCTCCGTCTCTTCTGTCTCTGTTCGTCTCTTCGTCTCTGTCTCGTCTCTCTGTCTCTTCTCCGTCTCTTCTGTCTCTGTCTCCGTCTCTTCTGTCTCTGTCTCGTCTCTTCTGTTCCGTTCTTCTCTTCTGTCTCCGTCTCTTCTGTCTCTGTCTCCGTCTCTTCTGTCTCCGTCTCTTCTGTCTCCGTCTCTTCTGTCTCCGTCTCTTCGTCTCGTCTCGTCTCTTCTCGTCTCTGTCTCTGTCTCTGTCTCCGTCTCTTCTGTCTCTGTCTCGTTCTGTCTCTGTCTCTGTCTCTTCTGTCTCTGTCTCCGTCTCTTCTGTCTGTCTCCGTCCTTCTGTCTCTGTCTCCGTCTCTTCTTCTCTCTGTCTCCGTTCTTCTGTCTCTGTCTCTGTCTCCGTCTCTTCTGTCTCTGTCTCCGTCTCTTCTGTCTCTGTCTCCGTCTCTTCTCTCTCTGTCTCCGCTTTTCTGTCTCTGTCTCCGTCTCTTCTGTCTCTGTCATCTGTCTCCGTCTCTTCTGTTCCTCTGTCTCCGTCCTCTTCTCTTCTGTCTCCGTCTCTTCTGCTTGCTCTGTCTCCGTCTCTTGTCTCCGTTCTCTTCTGTCTCGTCTCCGTCTCTTCTGTCTCTGTCTCCGTCTCTTCTGTCTCTGGTCTCCGTCTCTTTGCTTGTTCTCTGTCTCCGTCTCTTCTGTCTCTGTCTCCTTCTCTTTCTCTCTGTCTCGTCTCTTCTCTCTTCTGTCTCCTCTCTGTGTCTCTTCTCGTTCTTCTGTCTCTGTCTCTCGTCTCTTGTCTCTCGTCTCCGTCTCTTCTGTCTCTGTCTCCGTCTCTTCTGTCTCTGTCTCCGTCTCTTCTGTCTCTGTCTCCGTCTCTTCGTCTCTGTCTCCGTCTCTCTCTGTCTCTTCTTCCGTCTCTTCTCTCTCGTCTCCGTCTCTTCTTCTCTGTCTCCGTTCTTCTGTCTCTGTCTCCGTCTCTTCTGTCTCTGCTCCGTCTCTTCTGTCTCTGTCTCCGTCTCTCTGTCTCGTCTCCGTCTTTCTGTCTCTGTCTCCGTCCTTCTTCGGTCTCTTCTGTCTCCGTCTCTTCTGTCTCTTCTCCGTCTCTTCTGTCTCTGTCTCCGTCTCTTCTGTCTCTGTCTCCGTCTCTTCTGTCTCTGTCTCCGTCTCTTCTCTCTCTGTCTCCGTCTCTTCTGTCTCTGTCTCCGTCTCTTCTGTCTCTGTCTCCGTCTCTTCTGTCTCTGTCTCCGTCTCTTCTGTCTCTGTCTCTCTCTCTCTGTCTCCGTCTCTTCTGTCTCTGTCTCTCCGTCTCTTCTGTTCTGTCTCTGTCTCCGTCTCTTCTTCTCTGTCTCCGTCTCTTCTGTCTCTGTCTCCGTCTCCGTTTTTCTGTCTCGTCTCCTGTCTGCCGCTCTCTTCTCTTTTCGTCCTCCGTCTCTTCTGTCTTGTCGTTCTTCTGTCTTCTCTCCGTCTCTTCTGTCTTTTGTCTCCGTCCCTTCTTCTCGTCTCTCGTCTCTTCTGTCTCTGTCTCCGTCTCTTCTGTCTCTGTCTCCGTCTCTTCTGTCTCTGTCTCCGTCTCTTCTCTCTCTGTCTCCGTCTCTTCTGTCTCTGTCTCCGTCTCTTCTCTCTCTGTCTATGTCAGTATACACATTTTTTTTTCTCTCTCGTCTTTCAGAGTTTTTTTCTCGCCTAAGTACAGCTGTAAAAGTTCATACTCAGTCACTCTCTCTCTCTCTCTCTCTCTCTCTCTCTCTGTATCTCTCTTCTCACTCTCTAAAGCGGCACACTCATGGTTCAGAGTTTTTCCCTGGCCTACCTAAGTACACAGGTGGTGGCGACCTTGACCCTGTGGCGCCGCATTCTTCCTGCCCGGCTCACCTTCACCTCCTTATACAGCCTGGCCTACGTGCTGTTTCCTTGTCACTGCACCATTGTATCTTGCTTGCTATCTCTCTATCTTTAACAATAACAACCAGTCTCTCAATCCCCGCTCCTGTTGCCTTGTCATTGCACTACCTCATTTTATCTGTGTGTATCTTGCTTGCTATCTGTATAATAGGATAGCATTTGAATAATCTATCTTTCAAACTCTCACTGTTTCCTGGTCACTGCTTCATTGTAGGTGTAAATTTTGCTTGCTATCTATGTATCTATCTTTGTATTAAAAGGATACGAATAATCTCTTTCTCTCGAAACACGCACGCACACACATTCACAGGTATTTGAAGTTTTCTCTCGCTCTCTCCAGACTCGCATACAGGTATCTAAAAAGGTCTCTCTCTCTCTCTCTCTCTCTCTCTCTCTCTCTCTCTCCAGACACACAGGTATCGAAAAAGGTCTCTCTCTCTCTCTCTCTCCAGACACACACACAGGTATCGAAAAAGTTTTCTCTCTCCCTCTCTCTCTCTACACACACACAGGTACCTAAA
>JACEEZ010000057.1:110000-112500 GCA_016584305.1 Chionoecetes opilio | reverse complement strand
AGCACTGAGAGGAAGCACTGTGCGCAGGAGTAAACGGTGGTGAGCGTGATGGACGTGCGCGCCATGCTGAAGTTTGACTGACTCTCTGGTTGACGGGCGAAATACTGGTTTGTTTACATAGGCGATACTCCCTCTTGATTGCGAAGTTGTGTTGTCTCAAGTCTTTATCCCAGTAATTGTATGGTTTTCACTGTTGTATATCATTCCTTTAGTTCCTTTTAATAGATGTTTCAGTTAGTTTCTTTGACAGGTTTCTCATATATGCACTAAGCTCTTTTGATTGCAATGTGTTACATTGGTGGTGTCTCCTCTATGCCACACATTGTAAGGTTTTCACTACAGGATAACATTTTTCACACGTTGCAATATAACCAAGTGTCTTTTTTTCATGCTAAGTTCGTAGTTCTATTGATTCAGTGGGTTGCTATTGTTAGGCGTGATGCAACAAGGCACGCAATGACACTATAGTTTATAGATTGTGGGACGAGGTAAAATGTTACTTTCTTTTTTATCTGTGTTCACTGTAGATCGCTGAGGTGTCCATTATAGCCAGGTTTCTGCTCTTGTCTCACGGATATCTGGAAAAAAGAGAAAACTTTGTTACCCTAAAACTAAGTAAGATGACCTTTTTCTAGAATCTAATTAAACCAAACAAAACTAGAGTTAGCACCTCACTCCTTTACTGCATTTTTGATATGAAGTTTAATAAGGCGGAAAATACGTATTTAAAGCCTGTTATTTACCATGTGACTTCACTCTTTAATAAACTGGTGCTAGCAATGAAATACCCACTGTTAACCCCTTCACGCCCAAATCTTTCCTTTGCTATAAAAAATCGTATGTTATCGAGCCATAAAATAACGAAAAGTAACTTAATATACCAAATTAGTTACTCGACAAGGCTACTAAACAGGTTATATCGATAAAATGTTGCTTATATTACTAAAAATCGTCTATTGGTAGCCAAATTACAATGGAAATTACGTTCTGGGTCTCAAGGGGGTTAATGGTGGCTGGAAGTCAACTGTGTATATATATGACCTCATACTAACAAATAAACTGGTGGTGGAAAGGAAACACCCACTCTCAATGCTGGCTGGGAGGAAACTGTATACACCCAGTCCTTACACACACATGCTGGCCCACCATCCCAGTCCTTACACATTACACACACATGCTGTCCCCCAAAACAATGACGCTACCCTAGTTACTGACGGTCATTCCCTTGTACACTCCTCCACCTTTCACTCTCGCCTCAAAACCCCATGGCACCCTAGCTTCTATTCATTGCCCTTGTACCAGACTAGAACTTTTGTCTTTGGGCTTAGAATTCAAATATTATAATGGTCTAGTAGATTTTGCCTGCATCAGTTAATGGTTTACTGTATAGTGGTTAGCAACGAGTATGTGACAAGTAGTACGAAGGGTTTGATGGGTGACTTTCTTATGTTATCCCTCGGTACACAAAACGAATTCCATTTCATTATTATTATTAAGATTTTCGAATTATATTTTTCTCTCTCTTTAGTTTCCTTCTCCTTTCTTCTTCACTTTTTCATTTCTTCCTTTATCTTTTGAATTTTTTTTCTTTCTCTCTGAACATATTTTTTTCTTTCTCTCTGAACATATTTTTCGTTCTTTAGCTCTTCTTTTCTTCTTTCGTGTTTCCTTTCTTTCATCTATCTTGCATTCATTCTTTCTCCCTCGCCAGCCATGACCATTTCCTAAGCAACCATTATAGGGCGAAAGGGTGTCAGTGTTCTAGGAAAGGGTAGCACTTAGGAAGGAAACGCACATCGCTCGGTCACCTAATCTTGCGAGGTGACGTCACTATGGAAATTCACACTTATTGAGGCAGACAGAGGGCAAACAGGCATAACACTAGAGAGAAGGGAATCAAGTCACTAAGGTGGGCGTGAGGGCGGGACTATAACAGGAGAATCAGGGCGGTGGTAATGAGGGTAATAAGAAGACAAGGCAGATGAAGGTTGCGTGGAGAGAGAAGAACAAGAGAAAATCAGATCATGACTTTAGTTCTCGTCGCTTTTGTTTCACGTGCTGATCTGACCTACATCCGGATATGATAGAAAAGGTCTTTGTTTAACCCTTGAGACCCAGAACGTAATTTCCATTGTAATTTGGGTACCTTTAGACGATTTTAAGTTAATATAAGCAATATTTTATAGTATGACCTGTTTAGTATCCTTGTCTACTAACTAATGTGGTATATTTAGTAGCTTTTCGTAATTGTATGGCTAACAACAGACGATTTTATATAGGTAGCAAAGGAGAAATCTGGGCGTGAAGGGGTTAACTCTGTCATGTTTCCTCTGTTACCACTACTACACTAAAGGAAATAACGGTATACAACATTAACTCTATTATTAAATGTCTCGTAATCTTTCCCCCTAACCACATCCGATGATTAGTTCTGCTAGTATTTTTCGTGTGTATTGATGTCGTTTAGTTAATAGAGTTTTAGTTCTTGCCAATTTTTCTT
>JACEEZ010000057.1:87500-105000 GCA_016584305.1 Chionoecetes opilio | reverse complement strand
TACCATCACCACCACTAGCCCTTCCCCACCACCATCACCACCACTGTCATCACCCCTATCACCATCACCACCTCCACCACCATCACCACTGTCATCACCCCTATCACCACCACCATCACCCCTTCCCCCCACCACCACCACAACTACCACTACTACCACCACCACCACTATTACCCCTACCACCACCACTATCACCCCTACACCACCATCATCACCACCCTGATAATGCTGACATCAACATCCTACTGATAGGGCCACGCAACACCTCGCCCCTCCCCATCACTGACACCCTTCCCCTCTCCACTCCCTTTAGCTGTGACACCTCCTCTCTCCCCCCTCCCAATGCTGTGACAGAACCCCCTTCCCTCCCCTCCCCCATAGCTATGCACCTTTCCCCCTTCTAAATTACTGTAACACCTCCCCCCATCGCTAACATCTTCACCTTCCCCCTCCTCCATCGTTCTGACACCTTCCCCCGCATTACTGACACCTTCTCCCTCCCCTCCCTCCCCCACCCATATGGCTGTAACACCCCCTCCCCCTACCTCTACCCCCCCTCTCTGCTGTGACACCTACCCTCTCCCAAACGCTGTGACAGAACCCCCTTCCCTCCCATCCCGTCGCTATGACACCTGCAAGCTGGCTGTACGCTGCCACTTAAGAAGCGCAGGTAGGGTGAAAGCTAAGGATATGAATTATTTATAAGGTGACGTAAATATCTAAACACAAACACACACAGACACACACACACACACTCATACTTTCAAAAGACGGGACATTACTTACTTAAATCTTATAAATATACACCTAGGTAAATACACACGTACTCTTATTTTTACTCTCCTACTCTCTCTCTCTCTCTCTCTCTCTCTCTCTCTCTCTCTCTCTCTCTCTCTCTCTCTCTCTCGTGTTTTCTCAGCTATTTTTTCAGTGTAAGGAATTTTCTTTATCTATTTATTGTTTACACACAAACGCAACAGTTAATTCTATTGTTTTTGATCATACAGTGACACGGATATTCTCTCTCTCTCTCTCTCTCTCTCTCTCTCTCTCTCTCTCTCTCTCTCTCTCTCTCATCTCTCTCTCTCAATTCTCTCTCTCTGTCGTCTCTCTCCAATCTCTCTTGTTCTTCTCTCTCCAATTCTCTCTCTCTGTCTGTCTCTCTCCAATCTCTCTCTCTGTCTGTCTCTCTCCAATCTCTCTCTCTGTCTGTCTCTCTCCAATCTCTCTCTCTGTCTGTCTCTCTCCAATCTCTCTCTCTGTCTGTCTCTCTCCAATCTCTCTCTCTGTCTGTCTCTCTCCAATCTCTCTCTCTGTCTGTCTCTCTCCAATCTCTCTCTCTGTCTGTCTCTCTCCAATCTCTCTCTCTGTCTGTCTCTCTCCAATCTCTCTCTCTGTCTCTCTCCAATCTCTCTCTCTGTCTGTCTCTCTCCAATCTCTCTCTCTGTCTGTCTCTCTCCAATCTCTCTCTCTGTCTGTCTCTCTCCAATCTCTCTCTCTGTCTGTCTCTCTCCAATCTCTCTCTCTGTCTGTCTCTCTCCAATCTCTCTCTCTGTCTGTCTCTCCAATCTCTCTCTCTCTGTCTGTCTCTCTCCAATCTCTCTCTCTGTCTGTCTCTCCAATCTCTCTCTCTGTTGTCTCTCCAATCTCTCTCTCTGTCTGTCCTCTCCAATCTCTCTCTCTGTCTGTCTCTCTCCAATCTCTCTCTGTTTGTCTCTCCCAATCTCTCTCTGTCTGTCTCTCCAATCTCTCTCTCTGTCTGTCTCTCTCCAATCTCTCTCTCTGTCTGTCTCTCTCCAATCTCTCTCTCTGTCTGTCTCTCTCCAATCTCTCTCTCTGTCTGTCTCTCTCCAATCTCTCCAATCCTCTCCTCCTCCCCTCTGTCTGTCTGTCTTCTTCTGTCTCTCTTCTTCTGTCTGTCTGCTCTCTGTCTTCTTCCTGTCTGTCTGTCTGTCTGTCTTCTGTCTGTCCTTCTCTTCTGTCTCTGTCTGTCTTCTGTCTGTCTGTCTGTCTGTCTGTCTGT
This sequence comes from Chionoecetes opilio, assembly GCA_016584305.1. Taxonomy (NCBI): domain Eukaryota; kingdom Metazoa; phylum Arthropoda; class Malacostraca; order Decapoda; family Majidae; genus Chionoecetes; species Chionoecetes opilio. Next base: position 102,977 of record JACEEZ010000057.1, on the reverse strand, counting down.
CTGTCTGTCTGTCTGTCTGTCTGTCTGTCTGTCTGTCTGTCTGTCTGTCTGTCTCTCTCTCTCTCTCTCTCTCTCTCTGACCTATTTCTTTTTTCTCACATCCTTTGTCAGTGAAGCGATTTTTCTCCCTTCATCTTTTTAATCCCGCCAACGCAACACTGATGACTTTCTTTTGTTTTGGCTGAAGAGAACAGAATGGCGCAACACTCACTGCCTTATTACTTCATAGCAGCAAGTCTTTCCTTTCCCTCCTTTATGCTTCTTCTTACATCACTCACTACCTTTTTTATCTCTCCCCTCTCTCTCTCTCTCTGTATCTGTCTGTCTGTCTGTCTCTCTCTTTGTCTGTCTTCTGTCTCTCCTCTCTCTCTCTCTTGTCTCTCTCTCTCTCTCTCTGTTCTCTCTTCTGTCTGTCTGTCTGTCTGTCTTGTCTGTCTGTCTCTCTCTCTCGTCTGTCTGTCTTCTCTCTGTGTCTCTGTGTCTCTGTGTCTCTCTCTCTCTCTCTCTCTCTCTCTCTCTTCTCTCTCTCTCTCTCTCTCTCTCTCTCTCTCTCTCTCTCTCTCTCTCTCTCTCTCTTAATTTGACTTGTTCCTAAATATAGATTATTTTTTAGCATTGATTAAGATTCGTTCCTATTTACTTCATAGATTTTCAGTCAATATACAAATTCTTAATATAGTTTCTTTTTCCATATTATTTTTACCAATAGAAGTTTTATAATTCCACTCATCCCTGTATCTGAAGTTTCTCTCTCTATTCAAGTCCTACCACGCGATTTCACCTTCTGTCTCCTAATACTAAATTGATTTCACAGCAACTCTTTCCTCTCCCTCCCTTATGTGTTCCCTGTCCCCTCTAGGCTTACCTCACACACTACGTAACTCTTTCTTTCTTTATGCGTCCCTTGTCTTACCACGCGATTTAACCTGTGTTTGTGTGTTCTTTTTATTCTTGTACAACCAACCCCCCTTCTATGCAATCCCCCCCCCTTTCCTTTAATAAACTTGTAAACTTGTAAACACGCAATTTCGCCTACCGTCTCTTTACACTAAATTGGCTGTATAATAAATAGTGTTATGGCTGTATTGTACTGTCTGTGTCTGTCTTTTTTTTTTTTATTTGTCAGTTTGTCATTATCTCTGTCTGTCTGTCATTCTTGATCTGTAATTCTGTCTGTCATTCTGTCTGTCTGTCTATGTCTGTCATTCTATGTCTGTCTGTCATTCTCTGTCTGTCTGTCTATATGTCTGTCATTCTCTGTCTATATGTCTGTCATTCTCTGTCTGTCTGCTATTCTTGTCTGTCAGTCTGCCTGCCTGCCTGCCTGTCTGCTATTCTTTGTCTGTCAGTCTGCCTGTATGACTGCCTGCCTGTCTCTCTGTGTGTGTGTGTGTGTGTGTGTGTGTGTGTGTGTGTGGTGTGTGTGTGTGTGTGTGTGTGTGTGTGTGTGTGTGTGTGTGGCGTCATCAATCATCACATCACAGCTTTGCATAATTATCACATCTACCACACCACCACCACCACCACCACATAGTCACTAGATGACACACACATTACTCACACACACAATTAAGAGTAACCTCAGTCTCGGCCCGGCACGTTGCACACACTAGTGACATAAACAAAGGCGATCTGGAGGCACCACCAGGCGCCGTACGCAACATTACCACGCAAACCTTACCTCACTAGTATACGTTCGGGGGAGCATATTACTGTGGTGACGTTTCTTAACCTTCCCGCGTGACCACAAGCCTTAAATATGGGTTAGTGTGCCTTTGGGTGACTGTGTGTGTGTTAACTCAATAGTCTTAATAGCAAGTAGATGTCAGTACAAAACTGGTGGGTTCGGTTCGGTCGAGCATAATTATTACTTCGTGGTGACATTTCTTAACCTCCCCCTTTGACCGCTAGCCTTAAAGGTGGGTTTGTGTGCCCTGGGGTGACTGTATAGGCGTGTAAGCTTAATAGTCTTGATAGGAAGCATATGTCAGTACAGTGGGGAATAGAGAAGGAAACGGAGACAAACGATACCTATTCTTAAGGGACAGACGGACAGACAGACAGGTAGGGAGTGGGCATGTATTAAGAAAGAATAAGAGTATAAAGTATTGTAGAAGGTACACGTCAATGCCTCGTAGAATAGAGAAGTAAACTGCAACAAATGATACCTATTCTGACGCGGCAGACAGCCAGACAGGTAGGGAGTGGGCCATGGCTTAAGGGGGAAAGGAAAGGAAAGGAAAGGACCGACTGGTGGTCATAAGAAATCAAAGGTTGACGCACAAAGGTTAACAAAAGACTAATGCCTCGTGACTAACACCTGTCACGCTATTACAGGGTGTAGTTCATAGGTACGACCTGGTATTAAGGTAGACGCTGATTTCTTTCTACGCCAACCCACCTATAGTCCCATACCCACCCAACCCACTCTCTTAAATATGCCTAGACCCACCTATACACACCAAGAAAAAAAGGTGTAAAACGATGTCACAGCTTTTGCACCTTTAGGGGTGCAAAGTTGCACCCATAAGGGTGCAACTTGCACCCTTATGGGTGCAACTTTGCACCCCTAAGGGGGGTTGCAACTATGCACCCTTATGGGTGCAAATTCTGTGACATCATTTTGCACCTTTAAAGGTGCACTTTCTTTTCTTGGTGTGTAGCCTTCCAGCCCACTCACCCATACCCATCCCGCCACACACACACACACACACACACGCCATGAACCCTTAAGGCACTGTGCTTGCTTCCACATCCGCTGGTGCACCGTGACGCAAACACACCCACCACTAGTCTCCACGTCATCACAAACAAGAGTTACGAGCTGTCCACGAGACCGCACGCACGCCCATACACACCCCGCGGCTATGCCCCAGGGGACAGACAGGAAGGAAACTTTAGAGGCGGGATTATTTGCTTTTGGATCGCTGTTATGTCAAGGGAGGCTGGATAAATTCATGGATGGGGATGAAAGGTGGATGTAGGTAGTGTTAAGTAACAGGAACTACCTCGTGTAGGTCTCACAGCCTCTCGTAGCTTCCTTATTTTCTTATGTTCTTCTTATGTAATTTAATAGAAGTTTTTGCTTTTGGATCGGAGGATATTTAGTAGATTATGTTTAGTAGTTCAGTATATATTTAGTATGGATATTAAGTAGAAGTGTTGTTAACCGAAACTCCGTAAAGGTAAAGATGGAGGCATACCATATACGCTAGGCTACGCGTGGCTCGGTGTCATCCGGAACTTAGCCTGTGATGGGTCTATCCACGGCCACTAGTGCATCCTTACTCTTAGTTTTCTCAGTAACCATTTAACTAGAAAGGTGTGATTGGCCGCTCGGAGGCGATCTCGGATTCGACGGGGGATTATGTTTAGTAGGCCGTTCACGAATACGTAGCATGATATATTAAGTGTGTTAACGAAACCGTAAAGGAAAGATGGAGGCATACAAACGCTATGGCTAAGGTCCTCGGGCCACTCCGGACATAGCCTTTGAGCATGGATGGGTGACAATAAGAGGGCACAGGGTAGTGGAGATCGGAGTACACGACAGGCAGGACATTTACACCATCAGAGAAGGAAGGATGAATGGGAGCTGGAGGCTGAGCGCGACTGCACGAGATTCGAACCAGGGACCGCGGATCGTATAGTAGGGCGCGAGAGACGACTAAGACGAGAGACGAGAAAGCACTGATGATCTTATGTGTTAACGTGAAGTACGTATATGAAGAGTATAAGAGAGACTGTGTTGAAAGATGATTTCTGAATAGTCCGAGCAGAGAGAGAGAGAGAGAGAGAGAGAGAGAGAGAGAGAGAGAGAGAGAGAGAGAGAGAGGAGAGAGAGAGAGAGAGAGAGAGAGAGAGAAGAGAGAGAGAGAGAGAGAGAACGAAACGCTAGGACGAAAAGAGGTATATCAGAGATATGATGAGGATAGATAGATGAGTCGTGTAGACTTTAAGTGAGAGTAGAGCGAGACGAGAGCTAGTAGAGAGTACAGACGCTTGTTACGACTTAAAGAGTAGAATATTATTATATGTATTAGTATTATTATATGACTCGCTGTTACGACTTAAAGAGTAGTAGTAGTATTATATGTATTTGTTCGAGTGAGGCGCTTCTCGAACACTTTACTACAGACAGATCAATCAGTGAGGGTTAGGGGGGTGGGGGTAAAAAAAATTCCGGAAAAAGCTGCGCATCTCGGTTTATATTCGTGCTACAGAAAATCAATACATACCGTTGGAAAGCTATTAAAAAATTAAGGTAGCCTTTAGAAATGTTTTTTTTTCAAAATTCGCTCCCACTTTTTCACAAAACGCCAAAAACTGCAAATTGGAGCAAAATAAAGGACCTATCTCGGTCGTTATTAAAGCTACAGGTAATCAACGCATACTGTTGGAAAGGTATTAAAACATTAATATTAGTAGTTTCCGCGCTCTGATAACAGCGCTGGCCCCGTATAGCGCTCTGACAACAACAACAAACAACACACTTGTTTACTGTTTAGTTTTGATTTTTTTTTGAGAGGAAGGAAAAGCAAAGAGGCAACATACTTTCTTTTGTATTTCTGAAGGAGGTAATTCTCAAACATAATATCAAGAATTTGGAGAGAAGCGATCCCCAAGTTGTTACTAAGGAGGAAGGTCACGGCAACATGGCGAACACTTCGACCAGCCAGCCTTCTTCAAGGCTCTCAGATAAGAAAAAAACTTTTTTGTTAGGGGAGGTTTGGCTTCTTTAAAAATACAGAGCGGTCGTCTTCTTAAACCCTTCGAAATCCGGGCAACTCTCTTTATGAGTAAATCGGATTTCCCGGAAAATTGAAGAAATTTGCAAAAAATATATTGTTACCTACACTTTTAAGCAGACTTTTCTAAATTATTGTTACCCTAAACCCTGCAATTGCCTGGCCAGGACCAAAAATTGTCTTGTTTGTTTAGCTATTTGATAATAATTTTACTCTAGAACTGAACGGAATACGAACTCGAACACGTTTCACACCTAGGTGTGAACGCCTAATTACTGGTTATTTATTATTATATAACTCGCTGTTACGACTTAAAGAGTAGTAGTATTATATGTATTAGTATTATTATGATACGCTATTACGACTTAAAGAGTAGTAGTAGTAGTATCATATGTATTAGTATATTATATGACTCGCTGTTACGACTTAAAGAGTAGTAGTAGTAGTATTATATGACTCGCTGTTACGACTTAGAGTAGTAGTAGTATTATATGTATTAGTAGTATTATACGACTCGCTGTTACGACTTAAAGAGTAGTAGTAGTTATATGTATTAGTAGTATTATAAGACTCGCTGTTACGACTTAGAGTAGTAGTAGTATTATAGGTATTAGTATTATTATATGACTCGCTGTTACGACTTAACCCCTTGAGACCCAGAACGTAATTTCCATTGTTATTTGCGTATCATTAGACGATTTTTAGTGACTATAAGCAATATTTTAAAGATATGACCTGTTTAGTATCCTTGTCGACTTACTAATTTTGTATATTCAGCTACTTTTCGAAATTTAATGGCTAACAACAGACGATTTTATATATTAATGGAAAGATCTGGGCGTGAAGGGGTTAAGAGTAGTAGTAGTAGTAGTATGTATTATATGTATTATTATATGACTCGCTGTTACGACTTAAGAGTGAAAAGGATGTGTGACTATGAAATGAGGAGAGAAACGCAGGAGGAAGATTACGATAAGTACACTGCAATGGGGAGGAGGAGGAGGAGGAGGAGGAGGAGGAGGAGGAGGAGGAGGAGGAGAGGAGGAGGAGGAGGAGGAGGAGGAGGAGGGCAGCTCACACAGAGGAAAGTGAAAGTATTCCTCCTCACAGATAGTAACTGAGCCATCTTCCTTCCCTTCTCTCTCTCTCTCTCTCTACTCACACATTCAAATCCTCCTTCACTAATGAGGTAACACTAATCATCTACTTTCTACCACAAGCACGTTAAATAATACCTCATAAACACAACCTAGGCGTTAATTACCCTCATTAGACCACCCCACAATGACGTGCTCTTAATTACATATAGGCTTACATAGGCTTATCATATAGGGTGAGCTTAACCCCTTCACGCCCAGATCTTTCCTTTTCTATATAGAATCGTCTGTTGTTAGCCATAAAATTACAAAAAATAACTGAATATACCAAATTAGTTAGTGAACAAGGATACTAAACAGGTCATAGCTGTAAAACATTGCTTATAGTCACTAAAAATCGTCTAATGGTACCCAAATTACAATGGAAATTACGTCTGGGTCTCAAGGGGTTAAGTTATTTTATGCTCTATACATACGTGCATGATTTTACGTGCTGAGTGCTTTACGAATTTTTTTTTATGTTGACGACTTGAACAACGAAATAAGGCAGAAAAGGAGAGAAAAAAGGCAAACTGTAGAATAAGGAAAAAATCAGGGTTAACTTAAAAATAGTTGAGTGAGAGTAAGAAGAGAGAGTGAGAGAGATGAGAGAGGAGAGAGAGGAGAGAGAGAGAGAGAAGAGAGAGAGGAGAGAGAGAGAGAGAGAGAGAGAGAGAGAGAAGAGAGAGAGGAGGAGAGAGAGAGAGAGAGAGAGAGAGAGAGAGATAAGATAAGATTTTCATCCTATCTAGACACTTCGCAAGTACCAACTACAAGGTTATTGACTATACAAAGCGCCGCCACGTCAGCACGAACTAGGCGGACTCGAACCGCGACCGAATGCACAGGGACGCTGCACATTGCGAACTCACGTCTCTACCAACCTTGCCACCCTGACGGGCAGAGGAGAGAGAGAGAGAGAGAGAGAGAGAGAGAGAGAGAGAGAGAGAGAGAGAGAGAGAGAGAGCAGCTAACCTTCACCAGTATTTACCTGTACCCGTCCTCCTCTCCCCCCCCCTCCTCCTCCTTTCCTTGACATTCCCTACCAATACGATCTTACTTCTTCCGCGTTTACACACACATCTTATTAACCCAAGAATACTAAGGCTGTTGTCAAGCTATGTTTTCCCTTCACTAGAACTCTTCGCCTTACCCTCCTAGCATACCCTTTCAGTCCCATTACTAAATATATAAAATCAAAAATATATACATAATGATTAAGATTATATACATAGCCTCTGTCATACATATCTGTCTATACATAGCCTCTGTCATACATATCTGTCTATACATAGCCTCTGTCATACATATCTGTCTATACATAGCCTCTGTCCATTTGTCTATAATAGCTCTGTCTACACATATACATACGTCTATCATGGCACCGTGTATTAGATATGTCAATATAAGTGTCAGTATAGGCTACTGTTATACTTCACAGTGCATCTATGTGACACACTTTTTAAAAATACAAGTTCGTAAAGGCTTAACAGTTACTAGATTTGCATCTTTGTTAACAACATTTTTAAAATCAGTTACATAAATTGATTATCAGTTTAAACTTTTCGAATCCCATTTATAATATCATGTGACACAAATGATTAGTCTACTATTTAACGTTTCAAGAAAAGCTATATTTAGTCTGCGCCGATTTATTATATTACTCAGGTCATGGAAGAAAAGCATATATGTGATCCGCCCCCCATAGTATACTCATCATAATAACAACCACCCACCCCACCTACCTATACCCACCCACCCACCCCACAAACCTATACCCACCCATCCCACACCCACCCACCACCTATACCCATTAACCCCACACAAACACCCCCTCTAAAAAAAGTATAACAAGAAAATAAAAGCAAGGTCAACACAATCAAATAAAAACTCAAATGATCACCTCAGATTACCACTCCCAGCACACACACACCACCAGCAAGACGGCTACATCCAAGCTACATCAATATAAGATAATAAGATACTTTGATCCTATCTAGACACTTTGCAAGTACCAACGACAAGGTTATTGACTATACAAAGCGCCACCACGCCAGGACGAACTTGGTGGGCTCGAACCGCTGACCGAATGCAGGGACGCTACACGCGAAGCTACATCAAGCAAACACCTAGAATCATATCCAGCACCTTATATCTATGTACCGAAGCGAATTTCATATATATTATCATCATGGTATAGATTTCATAACTGCAACACGGGAATATATGGTAAGAAAAAGTAGCTTTGTCGTCTCATACCCAAAACAATAATCAAGCTAGAGGTTGCTTACACTAACAACCTCTATAGCACACTTCCTCGTAACACAACACTCTATAGGCCATCTCGTAAATACAACCTCTATAGCACCTTCTGAACTACACCTCTATAGCAAACTCCTCGTAATAAAACTTATAGCAACTTCCTCGTAACTAACAACCTCTATAGCAACTTCCTCGTAACTAACAACCTCTATAGCAACTTCCTCGTAACTAACAACCTCTATAGCAACTTCCTCGTAACTAACAACCTCTATAGCAACTTCCTCGTAAGACAATCATAATGGCCACAGAGTAACTTAACCTTCCTATACAAATACCTAAATAATATACATTAGCCTTCACGCAGTATTTCACTTGTATAAAAGATCGTATGTTGTCAGCCATAAAATTACAAAACGTAACTGAATACACCAAATCAGTTAGTGGACAAGGATACTAAACAGGTCATATCTATAAAATATTGTTAATATTCACTAAAAAGCGTCTAATATTACCAAAATTACAATAGAAATTACGTTATGGGTCTCATGGGTTAATATCAAATAATCACTAATATACCTATACAGTACAGTTAATACTTTCCCCTATCCATTAATACCAAATAAGGGGGAGCGCGAGGCACCTGTCGGGATTGCTAAGGGGAGTAGCGAGTTGGCTGAGGCGATGACGCAACAAGAAGGGTGTATACAAGGAGTGTGTGACGTCATGTAAGGGACAAAACCGCCTCCACATCTTAGTCCCGATGCCTGTTTAGGATACCAGGGTGTCTGTTGCTTCTCAATAAGGTGGTGGGACGCGATGGGCGTGGCTGATACTATAATAGGGAATACCGATGCAGGTGTTACGCGTAGGTATACGTGTAGGTTCAAATACAAGGCTGGTGGTGTGTGACGCAACCTTTTTTTCACCCGGGAATTGGTATAAAAATAAAGGAGGAAAGTAACAGATCATTTCACGTTTGGTTATTGTGTTGGGTAAAATTCTAGAGTGCTTTCCCGCCATTATTAGTTTTTTTCCCCTCCGGACCTCCACAGATCCCTCCAAATCCCCCAAAAACGTAATTATAAAGTGAGGGACAGATGCCTAATATGGGCCCGTCAGGGTGGCAAGGTTGGTAGAGACGTGAGTTCGCAATGTGCAGCGTCCCTGTGCATTCGGTCAGCGGTTCGAGTCCGCCTAGTTCGTGCTGACGTGGCGGCGCTTTGTATAGTCAATAACCTTGTAGTTGGTACTTGCAAAGTGTCTAGATAGGATGAAAATCTTATCTCTTGCCTAATATGGGGATACCAATGGCTAATAGGGAGTGCCAATGGAGATGTGGCTGCGTAGGTTCAAATACAAGGCTGGTGGTGGTGACGCAACCTTTTTTCGGCAGGCAATTAGTAAACAAATAAAAAACAATAAAAAAAATGTGGTAAGAAACGGAGCAAAAAATTTAGTTAGGTTTTTCTGTTATTTAATTCAGATACTTTTACTTCCTTGTCACTTTTTTTTCCAAAATTTCTTTTCTTTTAATACTGAAAATATTCTTTTACAATATTCTAAAAAAAAGAGGAAAGTAACGGAGCAGGAAATCAAGTTAGGTTATTTTTTTAATTAAGTCAGATATATTAATTTCCTTGCGACTTTTTTTGACCTACATTCATTTTCTCCTGATGCCTAGAATACTGTCGTCCTTCGTAGCCAGTAACTTTTTTACTTATATTTTTTCTACATTAAAATTATCCTCAGTTGATCAGAAATTCAGCAAGGTTATTTTGTTGATCAATTAAGATATTTTTATTTCCTTGTTACTTTCACTTTAGATACACTTTTCATTCACTACTTTCAGACACTTTCTTCTAATGCCTAAAATATTCTCGTCCTTCGTATATTGCCAGTAACTTTTTTCTCGATTTTTTCAACATTTAATTATCCTCAGTCAGAAAACCCCCCCAGATAAAACAAGAAGTAAACAAAAACCCCCCAGATAAAACAAGTAAACAAAAAAAACCAGATAAAACAAGAAGTAAACAAAACCCTCCAGATAAAACAAGAAGTAAACAAAAACCCTCCAGATAAAACAAGTAAACAAAACCCTCCAGATAAAACAAGAAGTAAACAAAACCCCCCAGATAAAACAAATAAACAAAAAAACCCAGATAAAACAAGAAGTAAACAAAACCCCCCAGATAAAACAAGTAAACAAAAACCCTCCAGATAAAACAAGTAAACAAAACCCTCCAGATAAAACAAGAAGTAAACAAAACCCCCCAGATAAAACAAGAAGTAAACAAAAACCCTCCAGATAAAACAAGTAAACAAAACCCTCCAGATAAAACAAGAAGTAAACAAAAAACCCTCCAGATAAAACAAGTAAACAAAACCCTCCAGATAAAACAAGTAAACAAAACCCCCCAGATAAAACAAATAAACAAAAAAACCCAGATAAAACAAGAAGTAAACAAAACCCTCCAGATAAAACAAGTAAACAAAAACCCTCCAGATAAAACAAGAAGTAAACAAAAAAAAACCAGATAAAACAAGTAAACAAAACCCCCCAGATAAAACAAGTAAACAAAAACCCTCCAGATAAAACAAGTAAACAAAAACCCTCCAGATAAAACAAGTAAACAAAAACCCTCCAGATAAAACAAGAAGTAAACAAAAACCCTCCAGATAAAACAAGAAGTAAACAAAAACCCTCCAGATACAACAAGTAAACAAAAACCCTCCAGATAAAACAAGTAAACAAAACCCTCCAGATAAAACAAGAAGTAAACAAAACCCCCCAGATAAAACAAGTAAACAAAACCCCCCAGATAAAACGAGAAGTAAACAAAAAAACCCAGATAAAACAAGAAGTAAACAAAACCCCCCAGATAAAACAAGTAAACAAAAAAAACTCAGATAAAACAAGTAAACAAAAAAAACCCAGATAAAACAAGAAGTAAACAAAACCCCCCAGATAAAACAAGTAAACAAAAAAAACTCAGATAAAACAAGTAAACAAAAAAAACCCAGATAAAACAAGAAGTAAACAAAACCCCCCAGATAAAACAAGTAAACAAAAACCTCCAGATAAAACAAGAAGTAAACAAAACCCCCCAGATAAAACAAGTAAACAAAAACCTCCAGATAAAACAAGAAGTAAACAAAAACTAAACAGCGAGAAAAAAAAAATAACACTTAAATATTGCACTATTTTTCTACATTTAATGATAATATAATCAGACAAAAAAAAAGGCATACATAAACCAAAGAAGTCCCTAAAAGACCCAAAACAGTGAAAAAAAAACTTAAATCACCTATTACATAAATCCCATCTATTACAGTTCTTTCAACTTTTTTCTATTTTTTCTAAATATAATTATCCTGTCAGAAAAAAAATAAAAACCAAGTCTCAAAACCTAAACAGTGGGAGAAAAAAAAAAATCCGATGAAAATATCACTGAACAATTTGACTATTTTTTCTAAATTTCCTCCGTCAGAAAAAATATAAAAAAACAAGAAGTCAACAATAAAAAAACTTAAAACTGCGAGATTAATCCCCTGAAAATATAAATCATAAAAATATCACATAAATCGCTTCCTATTCAAATCATAATCCACTACAGATCGATTTCTACACATTGCGCAATATACACATTATGATTCACTAAGCAACACGCCCTGGACGCAACACACATACATAACAACCATAACCACAACCACCACCACCACTATTGCCATATTATCACCCCCACCAATCTCACCTTCAAGTACAGTTACCATAAAGACCACAATACGTTAAAACAATCACACCGTATCGCCTCGTCATCCTTACGGCGTTCCCAGGGCCGCTCCACCCTTGTTGTTTTTCCGCAAAGCCGCCGCGGACACAAAGCAACGCGCCACCCTGGGAAACAACTAGAACTGGCGCCCAAAGAACTACTTCCTACCACCACCATACTTGAAGCCAACACACACAAAATAGCATTGTGGTTGATTTTTACTGTAGCACGATAATGACTTTGGTGGTTAAGACTCAAAACTATGATATTCCAAAGTGTTTTTAAGTTTCACATGAAAATCAACCACTTCCTACCACCACTACACCTTTCCGCGACGCCACACTAGAAGAAAGCACACATAATAGAACCATAGTGGGAAATCTTTACTTATACAACCATAATCAATTTGGTGGTCAAGACTCAAAACTATGATATTTCGAAGTTTTTTTATGAGTTTCGTACAAAGATCACCATAAAAACCATGGGTAATGCTTCTATTTGTTTCTGTAGATTTTTTACTGCAGAACCATTATTAATTTAGTGGTCAAAACTATGATATTCTGACGTGTTTTTATGAGTTTTACACGAAAAGCCCCATTACAACAGTGGGAGATACTTCTGTTTGCTTCTCCTTCCCTTACGATCTTGGGAACCTGGTGGGAATGCTGGGTTCTAGGATAAGGAGACGAACTTAACAGATTGACCTGATGTAACAACCTAGCCTAAACAAAGCCCCCTGGACCCCCTTAAAGGGTCATTATCCTGACCTCACCTTTACCTTACCCTTTCTCCTAACTGGGATACAGGAGGCAGACAGGACGTCCACCCTTCTTGGCGACCTGCAGCTCACTGCCGGTACCAAAAAAACACAAGACTACCGTACTCCAACGTGCCCATATACATGTATTCTAACACTATATAATCGCATCTGGAACCAACTCCTTAAAGCCTGGAACTTCTATAACTAGGGGGGGAGGCACTCAGTAGAGCGCATACCTCCGCCCGAATATTTCATCAATTGGTTGCCATGGCAACAGTTGTGATTCGATTTCATAAAAAAAAGTTTAAAAAAAAGTTTAAAAAAAAGTAAATATATTATATATATATATATATATATATATATATATATAATATATATATATATATATATATATATATATTATATATATATATATATATATATATGCACTCAGTATGAGCGGCATACCTCCTCGGCCGGAGGTATGCGTTCATTGGTTGCCATGGCAACAGTTGTCAATAGATTTCATCCAAAATTAAATCAGTTCTTCCTTATACCAAATAGACTTGGTATACTGAGTTTGGTCCAAATCTATTCGCAACTTTTCGAGAAATCCTGTACACTAAACAGACAGACAGACAGACAGACAGACAGACCGATCGGGGTGAAAACATAACCCCTCCAACTTCGTTGGCGGAGGTAATAATGTAAACAAATGTGGCGTCCGTATGTTAACCTTCAGCTCACTGCCGGTCCCAATAAACGTAAGAATACCATATACAGGTGCTCTAACCAGGGCTTGAAAACGAAATAATTTCTCAAAAAAAACGGTTCGTTCCGATCAGAAACAGTATTATTAACGTTTCGTTTTTCGTTCCTCCTCCAAACATAACGTTCCTGAACCGGTTAGAACGAAATGAAAACCGGTTAGAACGTTATTCTCAAACCATGTAATGAATATGCTATTAGCCCTAATAAATAATAATGCCTGTACATGACTACATTCTTATATATGGTAATAAAGCCATGCATTTCATGGTGCATAGTATCCAACAAAATCAAACCGCTTAGATGTCGTAAGAACTATATTATTATATGATTTAAATAAGGGAACACATTACATATACAATACAGGAAACGTGGTGTAGGAGTATGCAATCTCAGTCGTCGTAAAGACATGAATCACTAATTATTTATTAATATTATATATGGTAAAACTATATTAATTCGTAATATCACCAGCCCACTCATTAAATAAAACTAATAAATGAAGTCAATGACTACATGTGGTACTCCAAGGACTCGAACTTAGGACACTCACACTGAAATTTAGCGCACCAAGCATTAGGCTATGAACACAGTTAAAAGTTTAAGCACATACTCACGATATATAATCTCTTTTCGAATACTGGATATTAATCTAAGCATATTCTTAATTAAACCAAACTGCAGTATAATAGTTTAACGATTGCACGATTGGAAGGTGTCATGCAATAAGGGAACGATGATGTTATAGATAAGGGAACGATATTAAGAAGATTTTTCCTGCATTGCCACTTGAATCCTGTGCCCTGCAATGCCCAATGGAGGGATGCCTGTAGACGTAAAATACAGAAGAAAAACAAAGCAATCGAGCCAATGAAGTATATAATTCGCTGATTTGTATTATGATCATGCAATATCTTACACAAACTTACTGATACTATAGATAAGGATAATCCCAAGTATTGTACACTTGTCACGAAGACAAAAATTCATAATTATAAAAAGTAAAAAATAGTTATTCTTCACAAATTAAATGAAAAGTGGTACATAGGATACTATTTGAAACAAAACCACATCGTCAATTGCCAAGTGAACAAATACAGTAGACTTAATTAATGTATGTATGTAACACATATGCATTTACTTAAATCATTTGGCTACTGGATGTAAAAATGGATGAGTGACCAAATATGGCATGGAACGAAAAAATAACGTTATTAACCGGTTACAGGGATTTCCAAATAGCGTTTTTGCTCCGGCACAGTAAATATGATGACGTTTTCGTTTCCGTTTTTGTTCCGAGCATAATTTCGTTCGTTTCGGTTTTCGTTTTCGTTCCCTTAAACCGTTTGCCAGCCCTGACTCTAACCCTAGACAATCGCATCTCGAACCCACTCCTTGAGGTCTGAAACTTCTATACTCTATAATGTAAACATGTCCGTATGTCCGTCCGCATGTTGACTCTGCGTACGTATTCCCCCCCTCCTAAAAAAATATCTTCTATATCTCCGAAAGTATTGATTTGCGACGGGAACAAAGAGGGAACATTTCTCAAAATTCAACAAGGTAAACAGAAACCATACTCTAAATTGTGTACGAAATTTTGGTCCTAGAGTAAAATAAAACCCGAATTTTGGTCCTAGAGTAAAATAAAACCCGAATTTTGGTCCTAGAGTAAAATAAAACCCGAATTTTGGTCCTAGAGTAAAATAAAACACGAATTTTGGTCCTAGAGTAAAATAAAACACGAATTTTGGTCCTAGAGTAAAATAAAACACGAATTTTGGTCCTAGAGTAAAATAAAACCCGAATTTTGGTCCTAGAGTAAAATAAAACCCGAATTTTGGTCCCAGAGTAAAATAAAACCCGAATTTTGGTCCTAGAGTAAAATAAAACCCGAATTTTGGTCCTAGAGTAAAATAATACCCGAATTTTAGTCTTAGAGTAAAATATTACCAGAATTTTGGTAGTAGAGTAAAATATTACCAGAATTTTGGTACTAGAGTAAAATATTACCAGAATTTTGGTCCTAGAATAAAATAAAACCCGAATTTTGG
>JACEEZ010000057.1:70000-82500 GCA_016584305.1 Chionoecetes opilio | reverse complement strand
CCTGAAGAACCGTCACCCCAGGATATCCCACCTGAAGAACCGTCAGCCCAGGATATCCCACCTGAAGAACCGTCAGCCCAGGATATCCCACCTGAAGAACCGTCACCCCAGGATATCCCACCTGAAGAACCGTCACCCCAGGATATCCCACCTGAAGAACCGTCACCCCAGGATATCCCACCTGAAGAACCGTCACCCCAGGATATCCCACCTGAAGAACCGTTACCCCAGGATATCCCACCTGAAGAACCGTCACCCCAGCCCAGTGAATGTAATTGATAAAATGAGGATAACAAATATATTCCTTTGTGTTATGTATCTTCGAGAATTGCATCTTCTGAAATTCGAGAACGGGCAAAAAAAGATCCTTCTTAATAACAATTTCTTAGACTAGTGGATTTATAACTTCAGGCAGTCTTTTGTTTGGCATTTCCACAGAAAATCATCCTTTCATCTGGAGTATTTTGTCCAATTCATCCAGTAATCACAAGCAGTATCACACTTAACTTCACGCTTTAAAAGTCTGTTTTGTTGAAGTCACCGAATAACTATAGTGGAATCATCACACAACAGTGGTTTGGGAAGGTATTGCGTGACGGGGTAGACTGACTCCTGACAATTTTTTTTTAGCCCACTTACTTTTAAATGAGTGTAGGACAAAACCCCCCTAGGACAAAACCCCCCTAGGAAAAAAAACCTGGGACAAAACCCCCTAGAAAAAAAAACTCTAGGACAAAAACCCTGGGACAAAACCCCCTAGAAAAAAAAACTCTAGGACAAAAACCCTGGGACAAAACCCCCTAGGAAAAAAAACCTGGGACAAAACCCCCCCTAGGAAAAAAAACCTGGGACAAAACCCCCTAGGAAAAAAAAACCCTAGGACAAAAACCCTGGGACAAAACCCCCCTATAAAAAAAACACCTGAGGACAAAACCCCCCTGGGACAAAAAACAAGAACGGTCAATTTATAGTTTCACCCAACCAACGATTTTCTGATGCGCCTTATGTTTTTCTGGTGTGTTTTTATGTGTTTTGAATGAATCTGCTAACCGTTTCTGTCGCAATTATTTTTTTTTTTTTTTTGCAAAAATGACAAAAAAGGAAAAAAAAATGAACCTAAACCTAACTTAACCTATCTAAAAAAAAAAAAAAAAAACTAACCTTTATCTACCTTTATTATATAAAAAAAATATTAAAAAAAAAAAAAAAAAAAAAAAAAAAAAAAAAAAAAAAAAAAAAAAAATTGCGACAGAAACGGTTAGCAGATTCATTCAAAACACAAAAAAACACACCAGAAAAACATAAGGCGCAACAGAAAATCGTTGGTTGGGTGAAACTATAAATTACCCACAAGAACTTTTAAAATCATAATTTTTGTTCTTATTGTTTGTAGTTTATGAACACTTCTCTGTGATGTAAAATATTACATTCATTATTTAATATATAGGTTTTGAAAGATAGGAGTTGATAGGTTCTTACCTATAGCTACCGTAGATAACACTTAATTTAGTCGCCAGCTGCAATAATGTCGCCAACCGCCAAATATTACGAATGATGGCATCACTACTGATTTGTATGTACCACTGAAGATGATACGCAGTAGTTTATATCATGACTGTATAATCTTCCCTGTTTCAGCGTTGTTTTATGCTTTATATCTGCAAGTATAGACGGTTTCAAATTACACTACTCGGTTTTTTTTCGGGCGACGACGACGGCGGGAGGACACTCAGAACATAAACACTAGATGGCGACCTTAGTGTAGCCCATCATTATCAACGTCGCCACTCGGTTGATATATTTTTGTAATTTGTTCATTTATAGCCATACTATGACAGATGAAGACACTAAATGACAGACTCTCCAAATAGCCCCTTCTGACTTTCCTGAAATCATGGATGTAGAAATGTAACTAATAAAGTCACCACACGTCTGTAAATAAAAAAGAAACGTTGTCCTGGCGACTTTAGTGCTGTCTACGGTACATGGGGATTTACGGTACTCAGGTAGACAAAACAATGATCAGGTGGAGTGAACAAACACAAAGAAAGATTATAATATTTTTCATGATTACTTCAGTAATAAATTGCTTAAATTATATTTTTCTTCTAATTTTAATGGTATTAAACTGAGGGTTTTGTCCTATTTCGCACTTTAGCTTAGGGGGTTTTGTCCAAGGGATTTTTGTCCTAGAGGGTTTTGTCCGAGGGATTTTTGTCCTAGAGGGTTTTAGTCCGAGGGGGGTTTTGTCTGGATCCCCTTTTATATAGTCCTACCTGACTGGAGGGTCCCGACTCCTCCCTTTTACCCATTTGACCTGACCTCGCTTGGAAGGTGGTCAGGTCAGGTCTTGACCCCACCTGAAGAACCGTCACCCTGCCAAACTCCGGTCAACCCTAAAAGGCTGCATGAGTCACGTGCATGTCCAAAATTAATATACGATCATCAACTGTGTTCTATAGTTTGACAGCAATTCCTGATTCTGTATGACATGAGCTGGTTTTTTTTTCTGTATTTCATAACGCCCAAGCCAAAAACCTCCCTACAGTAATAATAGACGTGTAGTTTTGATTCACGCTTTATATATAAACAGATCTACACTAGATTGATACATGCGACGATTATGAAATAAAAAATCTTTGCTCATTCAACAATTAATTGGTTTTTGGTATGGACCAAATAGGTTTTTGGTATCAGGTATACCAAAAACCGGTTTTTGGTACATTTCGGTCGACCCCCAAACTCTGGGGTGGCGGATCTTCAGGCGATCCCAAAAAAGTGTCTCCATAGGCTATTATCTATTACGACCATGAGTATTAACAACCATAATAAACACTACTACAACTACAACAACAACAACTGTGTGCACAAAACAAACTACCCACCAACAAACTACCTGTAGGCCTACGCGGTAACAACACTTTACCTAGCAACGTAACTCTACTCACGCCACGCAAACTTAACTAACGACAAAGTCACTCGTACAGACACCTCAAAAGCCGTCCTGAACAATACTATAATAAGCCATAATATAAACAATACAAAGCCCATTATATTGTCAAAGAACATTATATTTCACAAACCTGGTCGCGTCGCCTTGCCCACTCACACCAACACACACACACTGACAGGCGAGAGAACTGTTATACACATCCGCACACCACGACACAATAGGAGCGACTGAGTCGTGTTTGTGTTTCGGGCAGCAGCTGTTACTACCACGTGGGGTGAGTTGCCAGAGCCATGACTCATGCCAGTGTTCCCTTGAAGCCTTAACTATACTCATCTAGACTCCAGCAGACTTATCGCCGGAAAGTTGCTTCACACCTGTCATTGTTCCCTTAAAGCCTTAACTATTCTCATATTGACTCCAGCAGACTTAATACTTTGGTTACTAGTACGCTAGACACTTGCCATTGCTACAGATTCAACACATGTTTGATATTACAGTAAGTAGGTACTGCATTACAGACTGGATGAAAGAGGGAAGGCAGCAAAAACACACACTATATATATATATATATATATATATATATATATATATAGATATAGAGAGAGAGAGAGAGGAGAGAGAGAGAGAGAGAGAGAGAGAGAGAGAGAGAGGAGAGAGAGAGAGAAGAGAGAGAGAGGAGGAGAGAGAGAGAGAGAGAGAGAGAGAGAGAAGAGAGAGAGAGGAGAGGAGAGAGAGGGAGGAGAGAGAGAGAGAGAGAGAGAGAGAGAGAGAGAGAGAGAGAGAGAGAGAGAAGAGAAGAGAGAGAGAGGAGAGAGAGAGAGAGAGGAGAGAGAGAGAGAGAGAGGAAGAGAGAGAGAGAGAGAGAGAGAGAGAGAGAGAGAGAGAGAGAGAGAGAGAGAGAGAGAGAGAGAGAGAGAGAGAGAGAAGCTACATATCACCAGAGCTGGGCGTTGCGGCGCAGAGTTGCGACTTTGCGACTTTGCGACTTTGCGACTTTGCGACTTTGCGACTTTGCCGCACTATGAATTTCGAAGTCGCAAAGTCGAAAGTCGCAAACGTTTTGAAAAAGTCGGAGTAAGCAAAGTCGCACCGCCAATTTTGCGCGACTTTTGCCCCGACTTTGTACAGGAACAAAGACGACTTTTTTTAAGGAAATTGCCGCGGCCTCAGCGCGGCATTCGGAATGCGGCAAAGTCGTACGGCACTTGACCGCATACCGGTTGTATCGTTAATTCACTTAATTGCCACTCGGCACTGGGGACGTCCTCAGGGCCAAGAGGTCCTCCCTGGAGGAGGTTAACTTTGAGGAGCTTGTGTTCCTCCAAGGGAACATGGACCTCCTGGAGGAGAAGATGGGCCAGGAGGACGTAGAGGAGGAGGAGGAGGACCTGTAGATATTAGTTTAGGCTGTGTTTGAACTAAAAAATGAATAAATATGTGTTTTTCTGCCTTATAAAAGCATGTTTCTGTTATCGCGCTAAAGTTTACTTTGTAATTTAGCGGAGTCGCACCGGGAAAAATAAGCCGCAGTCGCAAAGTCGCACTGGGGGGGCCAAAAATAGAGTCGCAGAGTCGCAGTCGCACCAGTCCGGCGGCAAAGTCGCAAAGTCAAAGTCGCACCTGAAAAAATTAAAGTCGCGCCCAGCTCTGCATATCACTATCTATCGCCATCCAGACAACACCCAATCAGTGATATCAGTGCATGTGTTAAAAATATGTGATAAAACAGGCGATCCGTCACTCCCTAATCTCTGGCGCGATCTTGAGACTCGAGGTTAATGCAATACTGATCATTTAACATGCACAATGCAGGCATATCACATGGTTATCAAATCTTAGAGGAAGAAAAATAGGTGCTACTATAGCGTGCGGTCTACATCGGGGTCTGCAGTCTACGGTACCCTACTGTGCGGTCTACCAAGATCCCACCTGACCTGACCTGGCCTGAGTACCGAGACCCTCCTCAACCTTATAAAATGTGGATCAACGAAGTAATGTCTCAGTATCCTCCTAAAATTCAAGCCGAGAGCATCAGTCTGACACACTTAACTCTCTACAATGCTGTTGAAAGAATTCTACAGAAGTATCTTGACAAAAGAAACAGCAGTTACGTTTATACGTGGCAGCAATCTTGTGGACGCACCACAGGAAGCAGAGCCTTGTCATCGGCGTGGCAGTGTTAGGCAAGAACAAATATACGTTTCTTTGTTTGTCTGTTTTGTTTTCCATAATACTCTACTGTATAATAGACGATATCCTATAGCAATAGTAAGTTGCAGCCTCAAGTGTTAGAGTGTAGAGTGTAAGTAGCGAGTAAGAAGATAAGATAAGATTTTCATCCTATCTAGACACTTTGCAAGTACCAACTACAAGGTTATTGACTATACAAAGCGCCGCCACGTCAGCACGAGCTAGGCGGATAGCGAGTAAGAAATGTAGACCGCACGCTATAGTACAGAAAGCACCGAAAAATATATATAGTACAGAAACATGTTACCTAAAAAACACTGAATGCTAAACAAAGCAGAAGAAAAAAGATCTGATGAACGGGATATTATACGGTTTGATTCTATGGTTAATATAATAGTAAGAGGAACCTATATTTTGTAACTGCCATGAAAGACGAAAAGGAACGACAAGTTATCGAAATCACGAAAAGAGAATATATAGACGTTTTCGAGATGATATTAATGTCGAGAGATCGTTATTTATTTTCTGATGAAGGATGAAATAAAGATAGATGAGGAGTTCGAGAGTGAGAGAGAGAGACGAGGAGACAGCAGACGAGAGAGTAGAGAGATGAGAGAGAGAGAGAGGAGAGAGAGAGAGAGAGAGAGGAGAGAGAAGAGAGAGGAGGATGAGAGAGAGAGAGAGAGAGAGAGAGAGGAAGAGAGGAGGAGAGAGAGAGAGAGAGAGGAGAGAGAGAGAGAAGAGAGAGAGAGAGAGAGAGAGAGAGAGAGAGAGAGAGAGAGAGAGAGAGAGAGAGAGAGCTAACATCGCTCAGTAAACACGTCCATTGCCAAAAACTAGAGTAAACCGGACGGAGAGGCAGGGGAGAGCGGGACAGGTTGCATGGAGGGTAGGTTGCATCATTGCCTCTAACTCGCATGTTATCACACGTACAGTACATCGTCTTAATACTACTACTACTATACTATAAACTACTACTACTATAAACTACTACTACTATAAACTACTACTACAACTACAACAATAATAATAATACAAAAAGTTAATGCGAGTTAGAGGCAATGATGCAACCTACCCTCGATGCAACCTGCCCCGCTCCCCCCTAAGAGTCACTCATTGGTATTTCAGGTCAGGACGAGGAGACCTTACGCTCATGTTAAGTAGCCCCTTGAGGCCCAGAACGTAATTTCCATTGTAATTTGTGTACCATTAGACGATTTTTAGTGACTATAAGCAATATTTTATAGCTATGACCTGTTTAGTATCCTTGTCGGCTAACTAATTCGGTATATTCGGTTACTTTTCGTAATTTTATGGCTCGACAACAGACCATTTTTTATAGCCAAGGAAAGATCTGGGCGTGAAGGGGTTAATGACTCAGGCATATCTGACCACTGTGTTTGAGTGTGAAGGAGAGGCAGGAAGAGAGGCTGGTACATGAAGGAGTAGGCATAATGACGATAAAGAGGATGGGAGGAATAGCAAGGGAGTTAGATAGGAATGATAGAAAGAAGGGTAGAAGAGAACAGATGAAGGATTGTGGAATGATGAGGAGATGAAATTGCAATAGTGTGTGTGTGTTGGAATAACACACACACACACACACACACACACACACACACACACACACACACACACACACACACACACACACACCACACACACACACACACACAACACACACACACACACACACACACACACACACACACACACACACACACACCACACACACACACACACACACCACACACACACACACACACACAACACACACACACACACACACACACACACACACACACACACACACACACACACCACACACAACACACACACACACACACACACACACACACACACACACACACACACACACACACCACACACACACACACACACACACAACACACACACACACACACACACACACACACACACACACACACACACACCACACACACACACACACACACACACACACACACACACACACACACACACACACACACACACACACACACACACACACACACACCACACACACACACACACACACACACACACACAACACACCACACACACACACACACACACACCACACACAAAACACACACAACACACTCACACTACTACACACACACCACACACACACACCACTATTACACTTTCATTCTTTTTTCACCTTGTAAACTTGCATGGCACCCCCCAAGTACTACACTACACCCCCCGCCCGGCTATATGGACAGTGCCCATCAACTATCCTTGGTGCCAATAGTGCCAGTGCCGTGCCAACCGATGACCAACCTGCTGGAATCCCACACCCAAGTTTTTCCTTCAGCCAAAAACAACGTGCAGTTTTGAGCGTGCGTTTCTGTGAGCCATAGTAACAACTGATGTGAATAAATAGTTCTCGTGTGAGTCACATCTTGTTTACGTATTGTTGTGTCTATAAATATTGAGACTTCTCCATTTTGATTAGACCTACACACATTGGTAAAATAGTCTCTCAGCCTATTAGGATTCCTGTTATATTGAAAAGAAAATTTAGTATCAGGAACTACCTCGTGTAGGTCTCGCGGCCTCGTGTAGCTTCCTTATTTTCTTATGTTCTTATGTTCTTATGTTCTTATGTTCTTATGAAAAACAAGTTCATGCATTAAGATTTTATGATGAAGTAAATTTAGGGATAAGTGCAATTGCCTTATTATTTCTTGTACTGTAACATTTCTTTGAGGGATTATGAAGGCGTGTTGTGATGAAAATTCTCTCTCTCTCTCTCTCTCTCTCTCTCTCTCTTCTCTCTCTCTCTCTCTCTCTCTCTCTCTCTCTCTCTCTCTCTCTCTCTCTCTCTCTCTCTCTCTCTCTCTCTCTCTCTCTCTCTCTCTCTCTCTCTTCCGGACTAGTCATGCCCAACAATGTATTTTGTTTAGAGGGACGCATCTGTGGAACCAACTTCCAGAAGATTTCAGATCTGCTAACACCAAAAATTCGTTGAAAGCAAAAATAAAGAAATATATGCGCGATGATTATTTGTAGTTATTTGTTTTGTGTGTGTATAAATTAGGTTTATGTATTAGATTATAAATATATGTTTACATGCTTATCTACATTTTCAAGTATATTTTTTTGTGAACGTTCTCGTGTCAATAGTACGTATATTGTTTAGTGTTAGTGTTTCATTGGGTAGTGGTTTTATTATAGATCCTGACATTATTACTTGTCTAATATTTCATGTTTTCTTTAATTGTTAGGGTATTTAGTAAAGATTATTTTTTTTAGTCAGCTCACAATCTAATATTCTCCATGGGTCCTCTAAGACCACTGCTCAATGGACCCGGGCATTCATGTACTGTACAAATTTAACCTGCACTATGTATATGTAATGCCAAATAAATATATCAATATCAATATCAATATCAATATCTCTCTCCCACATTGTCTTATAACATAATTGAAATAATCCTTTTCATACATACAGTACCTATCATTTCACTACAGTTATGCATGGGTTTTGAGCATGATGCATACGCTTTATAGTACTTGCCTGTGTGATAACTGATACGGTAGGCTGATCAATTCCTTTCTCAAAATATCACCTTGAAATGGAGGTTTTATAGTCACCTGAGGGCAGGGCATGTAGTACGGTCCGGTACGGTACGGTACGAAATTACGGTACGGTACGGTTATTTAAGGGCTAAAAGTACGGTTCGATATTACGGTTCGATATATTTCTTCAAGTTCGGTACGGTACGAAAGTTCGATTTTTATTTCCGTACTTATATCGAACCATTTTCGTACCCAGCAGTATGGGCGCCGCCTATACTGCCGCCGCCCATTGGGCGGCGGATGGGCGGATAGGGGAATGAATGAGCGAGATTTGACTCCATTAATTAACACCACCGTGTGACCTCATTAGCCAGGTAGAATTTCTGCCAAGCTGCCTGAGACGGCTGGGTGTGAACGAGGAATGGGGATTATCCCTCAGCCTCCTGACCTCCTCGGTCAGGTCAAGGAGATAAGGCAGGTGGCGTGGGGCGTCGGCCCCATTACTCACATACCCACCTGCATTTAACACACTTGTGTGTGTGTGTGTGTGTGTGTGTGTGTGCGTGTGTGTGTGTTTGTTTGTGTTTGTGTGTGTGTGCGTGTCTGTTTGTTTGTGTGTGTGGGCGTGCGTGCGTGCGTGTCTGTTTGCTTGTGTGTGTGCGTGCGTGTCTGTTTATTTGTTTGTGTGTGTGCGTGTCTGTTTGTGTGTGTGTGTGTGTGTGTGTCTGTTTGTTTGTGTGTGCGTGCGTGTCTGTTTGTTTGTTTGTTTGTGTGTGCGTGCGTGCGTGTCTGTTTGTTTGTGTGTGTATGTGCGTGTGTGTGTGTGTGTGTGTGTGTGTGTGTGTGTCCTTGTGGGCATACATTGTAATTGCATGCTTCTCCTTTCGACCAATTTCATGCTTAATCCTTTTGCGCTTGCGACACTCCATGTGCGTTAAGGACATGTCAATTCCAGACATGCTAAGGGACCCTCTTTTCGTAAGAAATTGAAGAGCTCATCGAGGTCTGCTTTAAACAGCTCCTCCCTAACTCGGCATCCATCTTTCAGCGTCAATCGGTGAGCCTTCACTGAACAGTACTGGGCATCAAGTTTACAGAGTTTCCGTACCCAAGACTTACAAATCATTAACTATATTATATATATATATATATATATATATATAATATATATATATATATATATAATATATATATATATTATATATATATATATATATATATATATATATATATTATATATATATTATAGTTAATGATTTGTAAGTCTTGGGTACGAAAACTCTGTAAACTTGATGCCCAGTACTGTTCAGTGAACAGTACATATATATAATATATATATATATATATATATATATATATATATATATATATATATATATATATATATATATATATATATAGTTAATGATTTGTAAGTCTTGGGTACGGAAACTCTGTAAACTTGATGCCCAGTACTGTTCAGTGAAGGCTCACCGATTGACGCTGAAAGATGGATGCCGAGTTAGGGAGGAGCTGTTTAAAGCAGACCTCGATGAGCTCTTCAATTTCTTACGAAAAGAGGGTCCCTTAGCATGTCTGGAATTGACATGTCCTTAACGCACATGGAGTGTCGCAAGCGCAAAAGGATTAAGCATGAAATTGGTCGAAAGGAGAAGCATGCAATTACAATGTATGCCCACAAGGCTGGCCTGGTTGTAGGATCCGATTCATCTAGGGGTGAGAGTACTAGCAGTGCATGTGCCTCATCAGAAGATGACTTTCATCCTCCACGAATTTCAAGAAAATCTCAACCTAGGATGCAGAAGAAGAGCATTGTGACCGATGAAGTGGCAGCACCCTCGACCGAGTGAAAGTAACTTAAAAGTGCAATGTTCGTTATTGGTTCTGTCACAAGCACTTAGACATAACCAAACTGATGTGTCACTGTCTCGGAACACGATTAGGCGATCTCGGATGTTTGCACGGAAGGAGTTGGCAACTATTGAAAAACTTGCATTTTCACCAGACAATCTACTGCTTCTTCACTGGGACGGTAAATTGCTTCCAGATATAGCAGGCAGCAATGAGCTTGTGGATCGTGTTGCAATATTGGTCACTGGTGGCAAGACGGAGCAATTGCTTGCTGTACCCAAGATTGGCCGTGGCACTGGAAAGGAGCAAAGCAATGCCTGTCTTCATGCACTGGATGACTGGACCCTAAAGTTCATGGTTCAGGGAATAGTCTTTGACACAACAGCATCCAACACTGGGTTAATGACAGGGGCCTGCACCCTAATAGAGAAGGTCCTTGATAGAGAGCTTGTCTGGATTGCGTGCCGGCATCACATGTTTGAAGTGATACTTTCAAATGTATTTACCATCACTTTGTGCCCTTCTGGTGGCGTCCTGAGATGGGGCTATTCAAACGCTTCAAGAAAAGCTGGCCTTTAATCAATAAGGCTCGCTTCCAGCCTGACAGTAACGAGATATTCGTTGGTATGTCTGAGAGTTTGCGACAAGAGGTGACTTAATTCTATGCTGATGCAGTCAAGAGCAAGACCACTCGAGAAGACTATAAAGAACTCCTTCAACTGTGTCACATATTCCTTGGGGGTTCATCAGATAGCCAGCCTAGCTTCCGTGCACCCGGTGCAATTCACAATGCAAGGTGGATGGCTAAGGCTTTATACTCGCTAAAGATATTCCTGTTTCAAGACCAGACAAAGCTGATAGCAAAGGAAAAGCTTGCCTTGACACAAATTTGTCTCTTTATCTCACTTGTTTATGCATGCTATTAGCACGAGGCTTCCTTGCCGGAGAAAGCCCCATGCAATCAACGACTGATACTTCCTTGTTTTCCTTCATAAGTACCCTCTACTAACTTTCTGTCAGGGAGGCGACGATCAAGGCGCTCTGTCGCCATTTATGGTATTTCTTTGAACACCTCGTGCCCCTCGCCCTCTTTGAGGATTGCATTGACGAGCAGACGAAAACGGCCATGGTTGACACCTTGTCACGTCCCACAAATCGAACAGTCTTAAAGCGGTTGGACGGGAAAGAGTTTGACCATCACGATGGTCAAACTCCTTCCTAAATAGTAAATAATATATAATAATGATATTGAAGGTGTCTTCAAAACCAAGAAAAAATTAAGTACAAAATATCTATATTTTATGTCAAAATCGAAAAATGTACATATGGTTGGTAGTACCTCTAAATACAGCCAAATATTTATGATTTTCTGCATGCAAACTCCCGATGTGATATGGAACAAGATCAGCCTTGTGGAGAATGACAAATTAAACTTTATGTTTTTTGGGCCACCCGACTGTATAATCTACCCTGTTTCAGCGTTGTTTTATGCTTTGTATCTGCAAGTATATACGATTTCAAATTTTACTACTAGTTTTTTTCGCGCGACGACGACGGCGGGAGGACACTCAGAACATAAACACTAGCTGGCGATCTTAATGTAGGTTAATCGGTTGATATTTTAGCAATTTCTTCATTTACAGCCATAATAAGACATCGATGACACAAAATGACACAGACTCTCCAGATAGCTTCTTCTAACTTTCCTGAAATCATGGATGTAGAAATGTAAGTATTAACGCCACCACACGTCTATACATACATCGCAAAAAAACGTTGTCCTGGCGACTTTAGTGTTATCTACGGTAGAAGAGTTATCCCACAAACTGGTATACACTCCTTAGGCATTATTTTCTTACTAAGCTACCTAACCAACCAGTTCATATAATTTACATATGGTATTAACTATATGGTAGTACCCCCTTAACACACAGTCAGGGCAGGAAAGGGGCAAGAA
>JACEEZ010000057.1:60000-62500 GCA_016584305.1 Chionoecetes opilio | reverse complement strand
ACTGCAGGGACGGTTTCTTCACTTAACACTTAACACACTGCAGGGACGATTTCTTCACTTAATACTTAATACACTGCAGGGACGGTTTCTTCACTTAATACTTAATACACTGCAGGGACGATTTCTTCACTTAATACTTAATACACTGCGGGGGAGGGTTTTCTTCATTTAAAATACTTAATACACTGCGGGGGACGATTCTTCACTTAATACTTAATACACTGCAGGGACTTTTCTTCACTTAATACTTAATACACTGCAGGGACGATTTCTTCACTTAATACTAACCCACACTGCAGGGACGGTTTCTTCACTTAATACTTAATACAACTGCAGGGAGGGTTTTCTTCACTTAATACTTAACACACTGCAGGGACGGTTTCTTCACTTAATACTTAATACACTGCAGGGACGTTTCTTCAACTTAATACTTAACACACTGCAGGGAGGGTTTTCTTCCTTAATACTTAATACACTGCAGGGACGGTTTCTTCACTTAATACTTAACACACTGCAGGGACGATTTCTTCACTTAATACTTAACACACTGCAGGGACGATTTCTTCACTTAACACTTAACACACTGCAGGGACGGTTTCTTCACTTAATACTTAATACACTGCAGGGAGGGTTTTTCTTCACTTAAATACTTAATACACTGCAGGGACGGTTTCTTCACTAATACTTAATAAAACTGCAGGGCGATTTCTTCACTTAATACTTAATACAACTGCAGGGACGGTTTCTTCACTTAATACTTAATACACTGCAGGGACGGTTTCTTCACTTAATACTTAACACACTGCAGGGAGGTTTCTTCACTTAATACTTAATACACTGCAGGGACGGTTTCTTCACTTAATACTTAATACACTGCAGGGACGGTTTCTTCACTTAACACTTAACACACTGCAGGGACGGTTTCTTCACTTAATACTTAATACACTGCAGGGACGGTTTCTTCACTTAATATTTTAATACACTGCAGGGACGGTTTTTCATTTAAAAACACTTAACACACTGCAGGGACGGTTTCTTCACTTAATACTTAATACACTGCAGGGACGGTTTCTTCACTTAATACTTAATACACTGCAGGGACGGTTTCTTCACTTAATACTTAATACACTGCAGGGACGGTTTCTTCACTTAATACTTAACACACTGCAGGGACGTTTTTCTTCATTTAATACTTAATACACTGCAGGGACGGTTTCTTCACTTAATACTTAATACACTGCAGGGACGGTTTCTTCACTTAATACTTAACACACTGCAGGGACGATTTCTTCACTTAATACTTAACACACTGCAGGGACGATTTCTTCACTTAACACTTAACACACTGCAGGGACGGTTTCTTCACTTAACACTTAATACACTGCAGGGACGATTTCTTCACTTAATACTTAACACACTGCAGGGACGGTTTCTTCACTTAATACTTAACACACTGCAGGGACGGTTTCTTCACTTAATACTTAACACACTGCAGGGACGGTTTCTTCACTTAATACTTAATACACTGCAGGGACGGTTTCTTCACTTAATACTTAACACACTGCAGGGACGATTTCTTCACTTAATACTTAACACACTGCAGGGACGATTTCTTCACTTAATACTTAACACACTGCAGGGACGATTTCTTCACTTAATACACATTCTAGCTCATAATACTCGCTTTCCTCTATCTAATTATATTTTCTCGTGACTTAGTAAACTTACCTAACCTAGTATGGAGACATAGCGACGACCTTTAGTCTAAATTATGATTCCAAGACGCAAAAACTTAATTACATAAGAACATAAGAAAATAAGGAAGCTACAAGAGGCCGTGAGGTCTACACGTGGTAGTTCCTGATTCCTAATAAACAACTGATTCCAAACACCTAGCAGCAAGTCTTTTAAATTATTCTCACAATGTAACTTCCCTAACCTAATATGGCGACAGCAAAGATTATTAGTCAAATATTGATCGCTGTTATTTCCTCCTTGACTTCTTCCTCTTCCTCTTCTTGCGTCTCCTTCTCCGTCTCGCTATCTTACCACACCTCCTTCTCTGCCTTCTGTTTTATCATCTTTCGTATTTTATTTGATCTCTTCTTTCTTATTTGCTTCCCTCCTTCTCTTCCTCTGTTCTTTTAACCTTCTCTTGGTCAAAAATCTAAATCATGATTCGAACAGGCAAAGACGTGATTCCTAATACCTAAAGGCAGGTCCACACACGCTAAATATATATGAACCGCTACACATAACAGGCAGGAAGGAATGAACACACCCAAACCCTTACTGGGACTGTACTGTATAGGGCACGAAGGTTAGATTTCACATGATGGATCTCTCTCTCTCTCTCTCTCTCTCTCTCTCTCTCTCTCTCTCTCACACCTCTCTCTCTTTGTCTCTGTCTGTCACACTTTCTCTCTCTCTCTCTCTCTCTCTCTCTCTCTCTCCTCTGTCACACCTCTCTCTCTCTCTGTCACACACCTCTCTCTCTCTC
>JACEEZ010000057.1:0-55000 GCA_016584305.1 Chionoecetes opilio | reverse complement strand
ATTGGTTTCCACTGTTTCACTGGTCTTCACTGCTATCCAGTTTTCCACTCTAAATAATGTTTAACTCTTACACTGGTTTCTATATCTGTTTGCCAGGTTCTCTAAGTGCTACCATTACACTGGAACAATAAATAACACGGAAGCAAACATTACAAATATATTTCTCATTTTAGGGGAGCCAAACGACACAAAATTTCAAATATTATTTATGTACTTAGGTATCTATCTAGGCATTGCATGAAGCAGCTGAAACGCCTGAAACATGGTATACAGGTAGGCTACAGATGGGAGCATAGCTGTGCTGTGCATGGCCTCGGTGCTCATCTCCGTGGCATTTGCCCTTGAGCCTGTGGTGGATGAGGACCCCTACCCCGGGACACAGGGCTAGTGTGACACCCGGGTTACCACAGTTACCTTCCCCAGGTTTCCCCAGGTACCCGTTTATCAACCCCGAAAGGGAGAAGAACAGCTGGGTGAGCTGGCCGCCGACTTGCCCTGGCCCGGATTCGAACTAGGGCCACAGATTCGTAGCCAGGCACGCTAGCCTCTACACCACGGAGGCGACACGAAGTGAACTGGGGCTACAGTGAAAAAAAGAAAACCCATATTGTTTCCTACCGTAGATAACACTAAAGTCGCCACGACAACATTTTTTTTCAATTTACAGCCGTGTGGTGGTGTTCATACTTACATTTCTACATCCATGATTTCAGGAAAGTTAGAAGGGCTATCTGGAGAGTCTGTGTCATTTTGTGTCTTCATCTGTGTCATATTATGGCTATAAATGAACAAATTACAAAAATATCAAAGGCAAGTGGCGACCTTGGTAACTGTGCTAGGATCGCCAGCTAGTGTTCATGTCCTCCCGTCAGTTGCTGTCTGTTGTCGCCCGAAAAAAAACGAGTAGAGAAATTTGAAACCGTATATACTTTGCAGATACAAAGCATAAAACAACGCCGAAACAGGGTAGATTATACAGTCATGATATAAACTACTGTGCATCATCTTCAGTGGCACATACAAATCAGTAGTGATGCTATAATTCGTAATATATGGCGCCTGGCGACATTATTGCAGGTGGCGACTATAGTGTTATCTACGGTAGCTAAGAAGTTGAACCCTGGATCTCTCCGTTATGAGCTGAATGCAGTAACCACTACATCAAGAGCTTACTAGATCAAATATATCACCACCATCATGTTTCTTCTGTTTAACATCAATGCCTCACCATCTTACTAGATCAAATATACCTGAATACGATGTCTGAGTGTCTCCAACGTCCCATAAAACTAACATCTCACTGCCTCCTCATTACCTAGAACTCATGGGGTGTCTTGGCCTCCTTGAAGCGCTCCTGTGTGATCTGCTGCAGCTTCCGCCGCCTCTCCGTGCGTTTGTCTGGGGGTACAGGGGCACAGGCCTGGCTGCTGCCGAGACCCGCCTGCCCCACCACACTCAGGGGCTGCACCTGGAAGGGAGACACACATAGGTTAATATATGATACACACACACACATACTCACACACACACACACACATACGTACACTCATACCCACCTACATACCACACACACTCACTCACTGGCTGCACCTGTAATGGATCACACACATAGGTTAATACATGAGGCACACATACACACACACACACACACATACCCTCATACACTTACACACACATACACACACATACACACACTCATACACTTACACACACACACACACACACACACACAGAGAACCATGAGAAAGTATTAGAGGACACCTTGAAGTACTGAAGTAAAATAATCAAGAGTAGTAAAAAGGTACCACTAGTGGCACATTTTAACTGCAAAGAAGCAAAATGGGACACACACACACACACACACACTCACTCAATTAGCCACACACACACACACACACACACTCACTCAATTAGCCACACACACACACCCTCACTCAATTAGCCACACACACACACACACACACACTCACTCAATTAGCCACACACACACACACACACTCAATTAGCCACACACACAAACACTCAATTAGCCACACACACACACACACACACACACTCACTCAAGTAGCCACACACACACACACTCACTCAATTAGCCACACACACACACACTCACTCAATTAGCCACACACACACTCACTCAATTAGCCACACACACACACACTCAATTAGACACACACACACACACACACTCACTCAATTAGCCACACACACACACACACACACACCTCACCAATTAGCCACACACACACCACACACACACACACTCACTCAATTAGCCAACACACACACACACCACACTCACTCAATTAGCCACACACACACACACACACTCACTCAATTAGCCACCACACACACTCACTCAATTAGCCACACACACACACACTCATCACTCACAAACGCACACACACACACACACTCAATCAATCACAAACCACACACACACACACACTCAATCACTCACAACGCACACACACACACACACACTCAATCACTCACAAACACACACACACCACTCACTCAATAGCCACACACACACACACTCACTCAATTAGCCACACACACACACACTCAATCACTCACAAACGCACACACACACACACACTCAATCACTCACAAACGCACACACACACACCATTCAATCACTCACAAACCCCACCACACACACACACACACACTCAATCACTCACAAACGCAACACACACACACACTCAATCACTCACAAACCACACACACACACACACTCAATCACTCACAAACGCACAACACACACACACACACTCAATCACTCACAAACCCCACACACACACACACACACTCAATCACTCACAAACGCACACACACACACACACTCAATCACTCACAAACGCACACACACACACACACTCAATCACTCACAAACGCACACACACACACACACTCATCACTCCACAAACACAAACACACACACCACACACACACACACTCAATCACTCACAAACACACACACACACACACACACTCAATCACTCACAAACACACACACACACACACCATCACTCTCACACTCACTCAATCACCCAAACACACACACTCACTCACTCAATTAGCCCCACACACACACACACACACTCATTCACACACACACACTCAATCACACACACACACACTCAATCACACACACACACACACACTCAATCACACACACACACACACACACACACTCAATCACACACACACACACACATACATTCACTTACCCACACACACACACACACACACACACTCAATCACACACACACACACACACACATACATTCACTTACCCACACACACACATACATTCACACACTCAGTCACCCACACACACCCACACTTTCTCTCTCTCTCTGTCTCTCTCATTATCCTGTATATAAAACCAGGGTAGACTCACAGGTGCCTTTATCCCTGTGTTGGCCTTTCCCAGCCCTTGGCCCTCAGACCAGCCCATCTTCTGCAGCAGGGCAAAGCCTTTGTTGGTCTCCTTCAGCGGACTGTGGAGAGGGGAGATAAAGAACGGCATTGTTACAACTGGCTTTATACTCTCAAAATTGCATACACCTAGATCCCATTGAATTAAAGTAAGAGTTACGTGCTTAGAAAATCGTGTATAAAGCGAAAAATGCGTCAGGGGACTGTTGAGGACTACAGGTTGAAGTTCCCAAACTCGGCATCCCAAGACTCGGCAACACCCAAAACTCGGCTATGGTTCCGGATTTTCCAAAACCCGGCAGAACACCCAAAACCCGGCGCGTAGTTGCCGGGTCGGCCGCTGGGTGCCACCACACTAGGCCGCTTGGTTTCTCCCGCCGATTTGTTTGTTGTTATTGTTCAGTGGTGTTGTGACTGTAGAGTTGTGTACACTGTTATTTTGTGTACTTCTACAGGTCTGTTATTGGTATTATGGCTCCCAAACGTCCAGGAACACCTACTGGTGGAAGTGAAAAGAAAAGGAAGAACAATGTGTTAACTATTGCTGAGAAAATTGACCTTTTGAAGAAGTTGGATGGCTTTTTTTCCCCTTAATATATCTACGTTCTAAAAGTCGGAAAATTCCATTACTCGGCTAGGCGTTGGTCCCGAGGTTGCCGAGTTTGGGAACTTCAACCTGTATAGGGAGTGAGTTGTTGATTATTGAGGAGTATAGGGAGTGTAGAGAACGCCATTGGTACTTGTTATATACTCTCAAAAATGTATACCCGTAAAATGCAGAAATCCACGTAAAGATGCAGACTCCGTTTGACGCACAAGTTACGTTCCTGGACAATTACGTGTTGAAGAGGATCTGGCAGCATTGGGCATTGAAGAAGTAGACACAATGGATAGAGATAGTTGGAAGTGTATCATCGACCGTCTACCTCATCAGACATTATGGGAAAAACTGACATTAAACAGAAAGAAGATTTTCCCATAATCTTATGAGGTTAGACGGCCGATGATATGCTTCCATTGCCTCTATCCATTGCCTCAACCTTCTTCCCTTCAATGTGTTCTTCCCCACGTGCATAATATCCCATCAAGGCTAGGTACGGGTGTATGACTATTACTATTGTTAATATCTTCATTTTCATTATTATTACTATGATTTATTTTTATCATAACAAATTAAATGACCCTACATGTATTTTTTTTCTTTCTATATAACATGTCCAATATTCAAGTCCACTCGATTCCAGGACTGTTGTCATTTAAAAAGTCAAGGAATTATGGCGATAAAAGAGTCTGGGTTTGTGTATAAATAATGGATACCTTTATGTATGTTATGTTATGCCTAATAAAGCATCAATAAATCAATCCCATCAAGCCTATAGAGAAGGTTACACTCATAGCTTTACTACTAAAGTTCATGCCCTCATGTCTGTATACAGGTTGTTCTTGTTGTTTTTCCTGTATGCCATTGGGTGAGAATAAAATTTATTCTCATAACTTAATTATCCGACCTGGGCAGTCAGGGTGATAATTGAATAGTCGGATGTTGATATCACAGTCAAACTTATCAATATGGTATAGAACAATAGAAAGATGATGCAGTCTTGAAGCCGAGCCAGGACGATAAATTATAAAAAACAAGAAATTATGGTTAATAAGATCTAATATAAAGTAATATAACTAGTGAATCAGCCAATTGAGAAAAATCGATCATGCACGGATGTTAGAGGAGGTTATGAAGTTTGACTACGTAAAGTTCATCCTCTCATGTCTGTCAACGTTGTTTTCGTTGTTTTCCCTGTTCAAGGATAAATTCAAAATTATTAGTAGAGAAGGTGCTCATATACGCTTGGGGACCGAGGTCAGTTGGTATTAATGTTATTTTGATCTAATGGTTGATAGGTTTAACTTGAACTTTTAAGAAATAAGGTTTTATACCAGTGCAAACGTCTTGAAGGCACATGTAGAATTGTAAATTTGGTAAATAAAGCAAAATAATGTTTCTTAAATAGGAAAAACGAAGTAAATAATAGGCCAAAACAAAAACAATTGTGTGAAAAATTGCAGTTTACAAAGTGATGTTTGAGGTCGACTTTGATTTGTTATACATATCACTTCCGGTCTTCTTCATAGGGGTTGTCTGAGCCTTTCTGGGTCTGGCGGCGACGCGTGCGGTCCGTGTAGCCGACGGCGACAGCAGCGGTGGCGGCCTGGGACTCCTGCTGCGTGGGCTTGTACTTCTTCTGCAGGGCCTTCAGTTCCTTCCTCCTCGCTTTCTCCTTGTACTTGGCGTTCTTGAAGAATTTACTGTCTTTCCCTGTGTATAATAAGTAGTTATATTAGTGGCAGCCTCATCTAGTGCGTGTGGTTAACCCCTTCACGCCCAGATCTTTCCTTGGCTATATAAAATGGTCTGTTGTCGAGCCATAAAATTACGAAAAGTAACTGAATATACCAAATTAGTTAGTGGACAAGGATACTAAACAGGTCATAGCTATAAAATATTGCTTACCTATAGTCACTAAAAATCGTCTAATGGTACCCAAATTACAATGGAAATTACGTTCTGGGCCTCAAGGGGTTAGGGATTACTAGGCTTTCTGTGCTTTGGATTTACCACTACCTATATCAGACAGTTAATCTTGCACTAGGCGTTCTTGAAGGAGTTACTGTCTTCCCCTGTAGATAATAAGTGAATATATTAGTGGCAGCCTCTTTATATATCTTTATATATCTATTTAAGCCCTTGAAACCCAGAACGTAATTTCCATTGTAATTTGGGTAGGTGGGGTGGGGTCACACCGAACGGGGGGGGGATCACCGTACGAAGGCTACAACGCGAAAATTAATTCAAATTTCGCGCCACCATGCCACCACGGATGCAGCGCCACCCTCAGTGAACTACATGCGAGCAACAGGGTAGACTTCATGACTAAGAGGTAGGGTGGGGTGGGGTCACACCGAACTGGGGGGATCACAGTCAAAAATTTATAAAAAACCTTAAATGACCCTTATTATCTGAGTTAAGTATTCATGAGGGTACCATAGGTGGGCCATATTGTGAAGTTTGTTTTGGGCACAGTGTGCACTCTCTCAGGTAAAAAATGGATTTTTTATGAATATTTTTCCACTAATAGTACGGTGTCCCCCCACACCACCCCATTAGACAATTTTTAGTGACTATAAACAATATTTTATAGATATGACCTGTTTAGTATCCTTGTCCACTAACTCATTTGGTATATTAAGCAGGGATGTCAAGATGTCAACAAGAAAAGAAAAAAACCTCTGAAATAAAATAATAGGGCGACCAACTCATCCGAGCGCAGCGAGGCTTACCGACCGTAGCGAGGGAACCTCCTAGCTGGGGGTTCGGGGGAAGCTAAGCCCCCCGAGATTTTTTGTAAATTTCATGCTCTGAGAGAGCTTCTGAGAGGTCCTTGGTTATATCTATAATAATTTCTGGTCTCAATTTTGTCTGTTTTTGTGTCCACAATTTGTGTATATGTATATATCTCTGGCCATACTATATTGAGTATATACCCTCTGGCCAATCTGGCTTGCCTCCTGCTGTGGCATCCCTGCATTGAACTCTCCAGGCCTGGAGCCTGCAAACTTGACACAGTGAGGGCAGTGTGCCAATCGATCCAGGGGTGATACCCCTGGATCACCAGAGCTATCTCACCTGGCTGTGGGCTGCTGTATTCCACCCCCAACATACTGCCTCCTGAGCAAACTTGTAGCAGTGGAGTCAGGAGATATTGGCAGCCTAGTATTAACTTCCCGCTAGGCAGCCAAAAAATGTTTTATGGTCTGTGCTGGATCAGTGGCCAGGGACAGGTTCGGCTGTGGGCTAGCCAACTATGTACACCACCCACCCAATTTTTTAAAACCCGAATCTACACGATTCACAGAAATGACCCAGCTGCCAATAAAATACTCGGAAATCCGCGAATCTGCGGAAAATTGACATCCCTGATTAAGTTATTTTTCGTAATTTTATGGCTAACAACAGACACTTCTTTCATAGCCAAGGAAAGATCTGGGCGTGAAGGGGTTAAAGCTAATATTGACCCAATGAGATACAGAGACAGGATCCCACCAGTAAATTTTTCCCCCCTTCAATAACAAAGTCAAGAGTGGTAGGTCAACACACACCTGATTTGAGGGATGGCAGTGTCTTCATGACCAGCCCGGGTTCACACTCGTTACAGGTCAGGGCGCCGGGGTGAAGGTGGCACTTGACCTTGATGGAGCCAAACTGCACCTCCCACCCGTGACCCAGCTGCAGGGGACATACAAGGTCACAGGTCACCCTCACCAGGTCATACATTTCCCAGGTCAACAGTAATTATGTTTTGATGTCTTTTATTATGCAAATGATGATTCAGATAATACTATGAGACAATGAATATGAGTTTGAAATACAATGGCGACCCAAAAATAGGCTAGGCATGTGATAGGACGCCGAAATACTTAAAGAAACGAACTATAACCAAGTGCGAAAATCTTACAGAAAACTATTATTTAATGTCACCTAAATAACATGTCTATAGTCGCCGCACGTTAAGGTGGCAAAAATGTGGCCCCTCATCACTCCCCACTTCCGAATGCACGGGATTGGCTGAGGTGTTGGGTGTTGGGGCTTCAGGGCGGAACTTGGGAGTAAGGCGACATACCCAACACCCAACACCTCAGCCAATCTCGTGGGTTCGGAAGGGGGGGGGGGGGGGGTGAAGGGGCCACATTTTTGCCAACTTAAGGGGACCGCCCGCCCTAAATCTTGTTTACTGATGGATCTTGCTGTAAATTTGATGAGTTATTTAGGGCCAAGTAAGGACTTCAAAACATAAGTTTCATTTAGATCTGGCCAATAGCCTTTTGCAAAATATAAAAAATGTAAAAAAAAAAAAGAGGAAAATTAGGCTGATTTGAGTTGCTTTCAACTCGTAGGATTATTGGTGGATTTCTTTTATTTTATAACCACTAACTCTTCCACCTAGGACCAAAGACTGTGTGCTGTGGTTTTTCTTGATCTTTTGTTATCACCGAGAAATAAAATTTTGGAAAATGTTGAAAAATTTCCCCAAAAATCTGATTGAAACACTGGTGCCATGTTCCTAATTGTCCTAAACACTAGTGCCATGTTCCTAATTGTCATAAACAAAAAAACTCCATCATAGTTTTCTTCATTTATTATCCAGCCATGCATTGATGCCACAAATGCAAGGATGGGATAAACACTGATGATCAAGGAGCAAATTGTATAAGAATAACTTTCATTTTTCAGAAACGAGCCCAATTTTTTTTTTTTAGTTTGACTAAGTGTTAGGTCAGTACAGCCTAGAAGGGTTTTGTCTATTGGTTCCATTTTACTTTCGAGGCTAAAAAAGCATGATAATTGATATTACAGGGAGGTCCCGTTATACGAGCATTCGGTATATGAGAATCCGATGATACGAGAGGTGTAAATTAGGGTCTATTTTCAATATACGAGATCGAAAATCCAATGATAGGACATTCAAACTGGGGTGAGTAAAATTATCAAGTTCAAAATGCGCACCCTACCACTCCCAGGCTGGACAAACGGGGATTTGGTTGACCCCAGTGAGGTCACCCCTAGCAAGCCGTGACTTGAAGGGTAATTAAGCATATGGCGCGGCCTGACATTTAGGGGTAATTAGCAGGTGTGCGGCCCCAACCTTGGGACCGCAGTCAGGTCACCCCTAGCAAGGCGTGACCTGAAGGGTAATTAAGCTTATGGCGCGGCCTGACCTTTAGGGGTAATTAGCAGGTGTGCGGCCCCAACCTTGGGACCGCTACACTACCTTCTCTTGTATCACGCGGCGTCCCCTACATTACAACGTCTTTTTTGCTTGTTATGCATGTTTTATGTTTAATTAATGTGCAGTTATGTTATTTTGTGTGCTATTTTCTCTTTCAGAATGTTTTTTCTACAGAATAGGTAGTACAGTGTGGGAAATATAGACGCTGTGTGTTTGTTGTGTTTGCTAGAGTGTATTGTAGCTTGAAAAACATTTTTTTTTTATCTTTTATTTTTTAATTTTTTATTGATGGGGTCCTGGAACCAAACCTATGTTTTACCATTAGTTATGTGTTTCGTTATACCAGATTTCGCTTTACGAGTATGCCCGGTGGAACCTAACTGCTCGTATCTTCGGGACCTCCCTGTATATCGTCAAAACAGAACGAGGCGTGGCGCTCGCGTGGTGCGGGGGGGGGGGGAGGAGAGAGATTTAAACCCCTTTAAATATATTTTTATGGGACAAACTATATATCAGTGTGTTGCCCAAGGCCACAGCCACCATTGTATGGCTTAAAGGGATTTTCGATAATTTTTATGAATTTTGGATATATTCATGGTGGGCGTCCCCTTACCGTGCGGCCACTGTAGTCATGGTCTTAGTCTCCATTTGCAGGCTATGTTAACCTTAGTACTTGTTGTCTATCACTTCATGGGGTAAAACAAAACTATATTTGATTGGCTCACCCAGGTAAAGACTAATTACTATGCATTGTATTTATTATGGACAGTCTACCCTCAGGACATTAGGTGACAATCTGACGTTAAACAGAAAGAAGATGATGTATTTATAATCTTCAGTTGCAAGAGAAGTTTTCTTTTATACTTGTCAATCACATCATGGGGTAAAAAACTATACTTGATTGCTATGAGACCTAAAAACTATACTTGATTGCTATGAGACCTAAAAACTATACTTGATTGCTATGAGACCTAAAAACTATACTTGATTGCTATGAGACCTAAAAACTATACTTGATTGCTATGAGACCTAAAAACTATACTTGATTGCTATGAGACCTAAAAACAGAGATGTTCTTCCCTACAACGACTGTGGGAAGGAGAATGAAAGCTGAGAACAGAGTGAAATAGATGGACATATGATGGACAATAAATGGTGACTATAACTATAACCAAGTATATTATATAACCACAGCTAAGTATTAATTATCCGACCTTGGGGGGACCGAAGGTAGGTCGGATAATTGGAATAGTTGGATGTTGGGATATCACAGTAACCATAAACGTGAGGACAAAATGGTATAGAACATAAAAGATGCAGCTCTTGAAGGCCGAGCCAGTGGTAGACGCGAAAGTAAAATTCATCCATAAATAAAGCCACAAATCAATGTTTTCTATAAACTAAAAAAAACTAAGTAAAATAAATGGCCAAAACAAGACACAATGTGGTGGTGAAAAAAGTCGGTTGTTTGGACAAGTCGGATGTTTGGAGGTCGGATGTTGGGAATTTGGCTGTATAACTATAATCAACTGCGAAAATCTTACACTCCTATCGCATATACGCCTTCTCCTATTCTGTATTTTACATGAATTAACTAAATAGCATGTCTTGTGAATATAGCACAGAACAATTCCCCATAAGAGTAACACTAACCTCCACCTGATGGCTGGGCTGGCGCGCTTCACTCAGACGCACGCCCCTCACAAAGGTGCCGTTGTTGCTGCCAAGGTCCCGCACATAGTAGTGGTAGTCGTCGGCCCCTGCGCTGCGGTACTCGATCTCTGCGTGCACCTGAAACACACACACACACACACACACAGGGCGATTTTATATCAGTGTATAGAGCATCAATGGGTCTGGAAAAAATTGATAGAGAAGATCTGTTTGTGTGGGACGACAGAAGTACAAGAGGTCATGAGAAGAAATTGAAAAGGACAACATGCAAGAGGGATATAAAAACACAACACACACACACATATATATATAAATACACATGGAACATAAACACAGCTATGTTAGGAATGGAGATAAGTGACAAAGAGTAACATAAGAACATAAGAAAATAAAGCAGCTACAAGAGGCCGCGAGACCTACACGAGGTAGTTCCTGTAACATGACATGACAAAGAGGACATGTGTGTATGGGACGTAGGAGCCATGAGAGATCACGTGAAGAAACTTAAGAAGACAAGGTGCCTGAAGGACATTAAGAAGTACAGCTTTCCCTATCAGTGCATTGATGTGTGGAATAGCCTGGACAGTGAAGTTATAGATGCCAAGAGTATTCATGTTTTTAAAGCTAAGATTGACCCATTGAGGCAAGGAGACGGGACCCCACCAGTGTGACTCACTTCCCGTGTATCACAACTAGGTCAATACACACACACACACACACACACACAGCTTGGTAATAAATATGGCAGATTTGTATAAAAACGCAGGATGCAATAAGCTTGACTCAATCCTATTTATTAATAATAAATATTTAGTATTAAATATACCGTATTTTACGTCTTATAAGATGCTGCATTTTTTAAGACGCACCCTAATTTTGGAAAGAAATTTCTAAGGAAAAAAAAAAAAAAAATAAAGATTTTCAATGGGCAGGCTGTAGTAAAATCTACAGATTTTCTGGGCAGGCGGCGGTCCGGTGTCTTTCTGCTGCTGTTCCCATGTTCTTTGGTGTATTGTACAACAATTAGCTTGTATGCGATAGTATAAGTAAATTGTTGGATGAATTCGCCGTGGATGATAATTTCCAGGACTGAAAAGACTTGTGATACGTGTGACAGCCTGGTGGTTCATGATACACCAACACTACCAGACAATAGTTGGCACCGAGCCTCTGAGGCAGAACGTAAACATCACAGCGTGAGGACAGATTAGTTGATTTGAATGCGTTATGGTATTTGAAATACTTGTAACAGGTAAGTACTGAGGCTGAGTACTGAGGAAGTACCACAACATTCCTCTTGGAAGACGCATGAGTATTTTTCAGGGCATGTTTTAAGGGAAAGTGCATCTTATAAGCCGTAAAATATGGTACGTATAATATTAGTCTCTCTCTCTCTCTTTCTCTCCACTTGGTCCAACTACTCTCTCTTCTTCTTGGTTCTGTCTCTCCTTCCCTAGTCCAGTCCCCTCTCTTCTCTCCTCCACTCACCTTGCTAACGTTAAGGTCGGGCAGATGCACAGCGTTACTCTCCTCCCTCCCCACCGTCCCCCCGTCCAGGGTCACCACGTGTAGCTCCCCCACCCGCACCCGCTCCTCCCCCCCCTCCACCACCATCAGCCGCAGGGAGGGGGGGATGTCGCCAAGGCTCAGGGCATCTGCTGAGGGGGCCTGCGTTAGCTCTACAGAATATATACTATAGGTTAAGCAGATTGAAGGAGCTGAGTACAGTGTTAAAAGGAGTAAGGTGGTTTTGGCACGTGAAGAGAAGGTGGTGAGGCATTGGGGAGAGCTGTTGGAGTGGAAGTGCCAGGTGAGAGTAAGGAGATGGAGGTGGTTTGGGCACGTGAAGAGGAGAGAAGGTGGTGAGGCATTGGGGAGAGCTGTTGGAGGGGAAGTGCCAGGTGAGAGATAAGGAGATGGAGGTGGTTTTGGCACGTGAAGAGAGGTGGTGAGGCATGGGGAGAGCTGTTGGAGTGGAAGTGCCAGGTGAGAGTAA
Source organism: Chionoecetes opilio (assembly GCA_016584305.1). Lineage (NCBI taxonomy): Eukaryota > Metazoa > Arthropoda > Malacostraca > Decapoda > Majidae > Chionoecetes > Chionoecetes opilio. The sequence continues at coordinate 42,097 of JACEEZ010000057.1, read as the reverse complement.
GGAGATGGAGGTGGTTTGGGCACGTGAAGAGGAGAGAAGGTGTGAGGCATTGGGGAGAGCTGTTGGAGTGGAAGTGCCAGGTGAGAGTAAGGAGATGGAGGTGGTTTGGGCACGTGAAGAGGAGAGAAGGTGGTGAGGCATTGGGGAGAGCTGTTGGAGTGGAAGTGCCAGGTGAGAGTAAGGAGATGGAGGTGGTTTGGGCACGTGAAGAGGAGAGAAGGTGGTGAGGCATTGGGGAAAGCTGTTAGAGTGGAAGTGTCAGGTAAGAGTAGGAGATGGAGGTGGTTTGGGCACGTGAAGAGGAGAGAAGGTGGTGAGGCATTGGGGAGAGCTGTTGGAGTGGAAGTGCCAGGTGAGAGTAAGGCGATGGAGGTGGTTTGGGCACGTGAAGAGGAGAGAAGGTGGTGAGGCATTGGGGAGAGCTGTTGGAGTGGAAGTGCCAGGTGAGAGTAAGGCGATGGAGGTGGTTTGGGCACGTGAAGAGGATGAGAAGGTGGTGAGGCATTGGGGAGAGCTGTTGGAGTGGAAGATGCCAGGTGAGAGTAAGGAGATGGAGGTGTTTGGGCACGTGAAGAGGAGAGAAGGTGGTGAGGCATTGGGGAGAGCTGTTGGAGTGGAAGTGCAGGTGAGAGTAAGGAGATGGAGGTGGTTTGGGCACGTGAAGAGGAGAGAAGGTGGTGAGGCATTGGGGAGAGCTGTTGGAGTGGAAGTGCCAGGTGAGAGTAAGGAGATGGAGGTGGTTTGGGCACGTGAAGAGGAGAGGAAGGTGGTGAGGCATTGGGGAGAGCTGTTGGAGTGAAGTGCCAGGTGAGAGTAAGGAGATGGAGGTGGTTTGGGGCACGTGAAGAGGAGAGAAGGTGGTGAGGCATTGGGGAGAGCTGTTGGAGTGGAAGTGCCAGGTGAGAGTAAGGCGATGGAGGTGGTTTGGGCACGTGAAGAGGAGAGAAGGTGGTGAGGCATTGGGGAGAGCTGTTGGAGTGGAGAGTGCCAGGTGAGAGTAAGGCGATGGAGGTGGTTTGGGCACGTAAAGAGGAGAGAAGGTGGTGAGGCATTGGGGAGAGCTGTTGGAGTGGAAGTGTCAGGTGAGAGTAAGGAGATGGAGGTGTTTTGGGCACGTGAAGAGGAGAGAAGGTGGTGAGGCATTGGGGAGAGCTGTTGGAGTGGAAGTGCCAGGTGAGAGTAAGGAGATGGAGGTGGTTTGGGCACGTGAAGAGGAGAGAAGGGGGTGAGGCATTGGGGAGAGCTGTTGGAGTGGAAGTGCCAGGTGAGAGTAAGGAGATGGAGGTGGTTTGGGCACGTGAAGAGGAGAGAAGGGGGTGAGGCATTGGGGAGAGCTGTTGGAGTGGATGGGTAGAACTAATGGTTAAGTATTAGTTACATTCACCAATCTAATAATAGTCTCAGGGTAAAGTGTTGTTTTTGTGTTGAAGAGCATCTGACAGCCTTGAAGAGGTTGAGGCAATGGAGATAGTTGGAAGCGTATCATCTGCCGTCTAACCTCAGAAGACATTATGGGAAAATCTGACGTTAAACCTGATGGTGATAAATGATGCTGAACCTACACTGTTAATAGTCATAGGGAAAGAGTTGTAATACAGGTTGAAGTTCCCAAACTCGGCAACACCCAAAACTCAGCTATGGTTCCGGATTTTCCAAAACACGGCAGAACACCCAAAACCCGGGCGTAGTTGCCGGGTCGGCCGCTGGGTGCCACCACACTAGGCCGCTTGGTTTCTCCCGCCGATTTGTTTGTTGTTATTGTTCAGTGATGTTGTGACTGTAGAGTTGTGTACACTGTTATTTTGTGTACTTCTACAGGTCTGTTATTGGTATTATGGCTCCCAAACGTCCAGGAACACCTACTGGTGGAAGTGAAAAGAAAAGGCAGATTTTCATGCTTTTTCTCCCCTTAATATATCTACGTTCTAAAAGTCGGAAAATCTCATTACTCGGCTCGGCGCTGGTCCCGAGGTTGCCGAGTTTGGGAACTTCAACCTGTATTTGCTGCCTGGGCCTCTAGGGGGAGATTTTCAAAGTGTAAAATCAACACATGACTACAGTTTGCATGTCTCATTGTAGGGTTGTGAATGAATCTGAATTACATGGAGCTGTCAGATCAATATAACACTCATTCTTCTGCTCTTACTGGGTCATTTCATGCTGCTAATTACGAAAAACTGTAATTGCACCAAACACAAAATACTAATTAGAACATAAGAGCATAAGGAACATAAGGAAGCTACAAGAGGCCGTGAGACCTACACGAGGTAGTTCCTGTTTACAGAACAGTATACAAATCATAGAAAGCTGTAACATCAAACATTTGGTTAATATGGATATTCTGCCTCTCCTCTCGTTGTATACTAAAAAGAATATTTGTACAGCTATAAAACAAAAGTGATACCAGAATTTACTTTCATTTCTGATTATTATTATGGATTCTTGCTTTTTTCTCCCTCAGTTCAAATACAGACAAATGCAAAGTTCATCCACCAGTGTGTGAGGAGACCACTGTGGCCTGCCTTCTAAAATGTTCCCCAATAATAGACCAGTTGTCTGTTATGAGAGGACTTAAGAAATGTGTTCTGCCATGTATGTAGAGTGGCCTAGTATACAATTCCTACGCCAAAACATTGAATTCGTGCTGTAAAAGTGGTGATGAAGTAAATTGCTCAAAAAAACGTTCAACATTGTCGTGACGTCACACGATGGACAGGCGCGGGAACCGAGCCTGTCCGAGCCGACCTGAGTGTGTACCTCAACCACAACACACCGTGCATAGCCACCGCTGCCTCCCTCCCGCATGTGTCCACCTGATGACCTCACCACTAATGCCGGAGCTTTTTGTGGTCACGTGACATTAGTGCAACTTTAAACCTTATTTTATTATCCTCGTACCTTCTTGCCTTTATTCTTTGAAATTGTAATGTTTATTGTGATTTTTAACAGTTTAGGAATCTATAGGCTAACCTTTCACAAAAAAAAATTCGTTAGGCAACTTGTCTATTCTATACAGGACAACATGGGCAAGACAGTGATAGTATTAGTCATTGCTTGTCCCCCTAGGTTCCTCATACCTTCTTCCTGGTGATGATGGGCTGCTTCTACTGCCTCCCCCTCTCCCTCCTCTTCACTCTCCCCCTCCTCCTCCTCCTCCTCCCCCTCTGACCCCGAGCACTCCCCATCCTCCTTGTCCTCTGTGTCTTCACTCTTACTGGACGATTGGCTGTTTTCCTGCAATAAAAAGAAAAGTATTCTATCTTAACCCCTTCACGCCCAGATCCTTACTTGGCTGTAAAAAAATGTATGTTGTCGAGCCATAGAATAACGAAAAGTAACTGGAAATACCAAATTAGCTAGTGGACAAGGATACTAAACAGGTCATATCTATAAAATATTGCTTATAGTCACTAAAAATCGTCTAATGGTACCCAAATTACAATGGAAATTACGCTCTGGGTCTCAAGGGGCTAAGTAATGGGTGAGTATGGGCACTGGCCACAGCAATGTACTGATACTACTGCTGTGTGTGTTGTACTACCATGCATAAGTACCTTTATAGTTGTCTTCCTTTTGCGAGATTTTTTCTTGGTGTTGTTGTTGGTGGTGGCTGTGGTGGTGACCTGGGAGTGGAATTGGTAGCTCTGGGAGGCGTGGTCGTAGTAGAAATAAGTCCCACTCTTGGTGTCATAATACAGACCATTCTCCTGCAACAAAAATGAGTGGCTCTTATTATATAGTGACCTGTATACACTGTCTTACTCCTTGGTCAGGATCTAGGCCAGAAAGGGCAAAGAAAACATCATTTACGACGAAGGATCTTAATAACGGGCATGCTATAGTCAGAGGCTGGAGGAGGAAGGCGTGTGTCTGTTACCTGTATACAGTGTCTTACTCCTTGGTCATTTATCAACAAAGGGGGGGGTCTTACTCCTTGGTCATTTATCAACAAAGAGGGGGGTCTTACTCCTTGGTCATTTATCAACAAAGGGGGGGGTCTTACTTCTTGGTCATTTATCAACAAAGGGGGGGGTCTTACTTCTTGGTCATTTATCAACAAAGGGGGGGGTCTTACTTCTTGGTCATTTATCAACAAAGGGGGGGGTCTTACTTCTTGGTCATTTATCAACAAAGAGGGGGTCTTACTCCTTGGTCATTTATCAACAAAGGGGGGGGTCTTACTCCTTGGTCATTTATCAACAAAGAGGGGGGTCTTACTCCTTGGTCATTTATCAACAAAGGGGGGGGGGGTCTTACTCCTTGGTCATTTATCAACAAAGGGGGGGGTCTTACTCCTTGGTCATTTATCAACAAAGAGGGGGGTCTTACTCCTTGGTCATTTATCAACAAAGGGGGGGTCTTACTCCTTGGTCATTTATCAACAAAGGGGGGGGTCTTACTTCTTGGTCATTTATCAACAAAGGGGGGGTCTTACTTCTTGGTTATTTATCAACAAAGGGGGGGGTCTTACTCCTTGGTCATTTATCAACAAAGGGGGGGGGTCTTACTTCTTGGTCATTTATCAACAAAGGGGGGGGTCTTACTCCTTGGTCATTTATCAACAAAGGGGGGGGTCTTACTTCTTGGTCCTTTATCAACAAAGAGGGGGTCTTACTCCTTGGTCATTTATCAACAAAGGGGGGGGTCTTACTTCTTGGTCATTTATCAACAAAGAGGGGGGTCTTACTCCTTGGTCATTTATCAACAAAGGGGGGGGTCTTACTCCTTGGTCATTTATCAACAAAGGGGGGGGTCTTACTCCTTGGTCATTTATCAACAAAGGGGGGGGTCTTACTCCTTGGTCATTTATCAACAAAGAGGGGGTCTTACTCCTTGGTCATTTATCAACAAAGGGGGGGGTCTTACTTCTTGGTCCTTTATCAACAAAGGGGGGGGTCTTACTTCTTGGTCATTTATCAACAAAGGGGGGGGTCTTACTCCTTGGTCATTTATCAACAAAGGGGGGGGTCTTACTTCTTGGTCATTTATCAACAAAGGGGGGGGGGTCTTACTCCTTGGTCATTTATCAACAAAGGGGGGGGTCTTACTCCTTGGTCATTTCACAACAAAGAGGGGGGTCTTACTCCTTGGTCATTTCACAACAAAGAGGGGGGTCTTACTCCTTGGTCATTTATCAACAAAGAGGGGGGTCTTACTCCTTGGTCATTTCACAACAAAGGGGGGGGTCTTACTCCTTGGTCATTTATCAACAAAGGGGGAGGTCTTACTCCTTGGTCATTTCACAACAAAGAGGGGGGTCTTACTCCTTGGTCATTTATCAACAAAGGGGGGGGTCTTACTTCTTGGTCATTTATCAACAAAGGGGGGGGGTCTTACTCCTTGGTCATTTATCAACAAAGGGGGGGGTCTTACTTCTTGGTCATTTATCAACAAAGGGGGGGGTCTTACTCCTTGGTCATTTATCAACAAAGGGGGGGGTCTTACTTCTTGGTCATTTATCAACAAAGGGGGGGGTCTTACTTCTTGGTCATTTATCAACAAAGGGGGGGGTCTTACTCCTTGGTCATTTATCAACAAAGAGGGGGGTCTTACTTCTTGGTCATTTATCAACAAAGGGGGGGGTCTTACTTCTTGGTCATTTATCAACAAAGGGGGAGGCATGCAATTAGCAAGTTTAGAACAATGAAAGTTGGTAGATTATTAAAAATTTGGGTTTTTCGATCTTGGAGAATATAATCATCCTCTCAAGACTAACGCCCGGGTCCCACTACAAGGTTATGGGCCCACGTCAGTTACCCTGGACAAGTGACGTGGCAGTGGCTCTGTCTTTGTCTGACGTGGCTCTGTCTTTGTCTGACGTGGCTCTGTCTATGTCTGACGTGGCGCTGTCTTTGTCTGACGTGGCTCTGTCTTTGTCTGACGTGGCGCTGTCTTTGTCTGACGTGGCTCTGTCTATGTCTGACGTGGCTCTGTCTTTGTCTGACGTGGCTCTGTCTATGTCTGACGTGGCTCTGTCTGTGTCTGACGTGGCTCTGTCTTTGTCTGATGTGGCTCTGTCTTTGTCTGACATGGCTCTGTCTTTGTCTGACGTGGCTCTGTCTTTGTCTGACGTGGCTCTGTCTTTGTCTGACGTGGCTCTGTCTTTGTCTGACGAGGCTCTGTCTTTGTCTGACGTGGCTCTGTCTTTGTCTGACGTGGCTCTGTCTTTGTCTGACGTGGCTCTGTCTTTGTCTGACGTGGCTCTGTCTTTGTCTGACGTGGCTCTGTCTTTGTCTGACGTGGCTCTGTCTTTGTCTGACGTGGCTCTGTCTTTGTCTGACGTGGCTCTGTCTTTGTCTGACGTGGCTCTGTCTTTATCTGACGTGGCTGACGAAGCATTAACGTCGCCGAGGTGAGTTGACGCAAAAAAATTCCCGCGTCAACCAGTCAGGTAATTACTCTAACGTGGGTTACCGTGGACCCGTAACCTCAAGGTGGGACCCCGGCTTATCCCTCCAGACTACGTGTTGAAAGTGAAGAGTATACACCCCGCCACAAGCCCACACTCACAGCATTGTAGTAGTAGCCGGTGTTGTAGTCGTAGTAAAGCCCAGACTCCTCCTGGAACACATAGCCGCTCTCCACCACCACCTGTGCCGCAGCCGACGCCACCTGCGCCACAATGCTCTGCGTGGCGTCCCATCCGTGCTGCTTGCCTTCCCCCACCTTATTGACGCCCACCTCTGTAGGCACAAAGGGTGCTTCGTCTATTAATTCATTCTTTATTATCATTACTATTGCTATCAGGCGTATCTCTATCTCTCTCTCTCTCTCTCACACACACACACACACACTCACTATCTCTCTCTCTCTCTCTCTCTCTCTCTCCTCTCTCACACACACTCACTCTCTCTCTCATCATCGTATCTCATGACTCTTATGCCCGTATTCGTAGTCACATACCATCATTGTACGTGGTCATTGCTCACTTTTTGTCTTGTCCTAATTAAATCAATATGTCATGCCAGCTCTGTTGTGATTGCAATAGGAGTACTGTAGGATTGCTCTAGTACTTTCCATGGCAGCTACAAGATCTCTGTTGTGATTGCAATAGGAGTACTGTATGATTGCTCCAGTACTTTCCATGGCAGCTACAAGATCTCTGTTGTGATTGCAATAGGAGTACTGTATGATTGCTCCAGTACTTTCCATGGCAGCTACAAGATCTCTGTTGTGATTGCAATAGGAGTACTGTATGATTGCTCCAGTACTTTCCATGGCAGCTACAAGATCAAGTGAATAATTTTGACTGAGTAGAAATGGAACAAAATCATAGCAATTACCACGAGCAATCATGGTATGTGACTACGAATACGAACATTAACCCCTTGAGGCCCAGAACGAAATTTCCATTGTATAATTTTTCTACCATTTGTCACATCTATTGTCTACTCACCTACAGTCGCCTCTGAAGGGGATGCAGTACTAGTAACCTCCTCTAATGGTAACACACTCCCTGGTAAATCCGTCATCCCAGAGTCATCACTTCTGTCATCCTCCCTCCTTTTCCGTCTTCTGCTTTCCTTCTTCTCTTTCTTAGTCGTCGTCTTGTCATCCTTCGTCTTTTTGTCGTCGGTTTCTACACTCGCGCGATCCTTACACGACTTCTTATGCTTCTCCTTCTTCCGTTTAGCTTTCAATTTCTTCCTCTTTTCGGGTTTCTTTGTATCGGAATCTGTATTGGAGTCCTTCTCTTTGTCTTCTTTAATACTATCATCATCATTTATTCCTTCAGATACCTCACTCGTAACCCCAGACTGTTCCCTCTCTACAATCCCCTGTGTTACATCGCTACAGTCGCTGGGTGCTACAGTAGGCTGGTTGGTGTAGTGTCCCGGCCAGTACAGGGAGGAGGTGGGGTCACTTTCGCTGTAGTAGTCGCCCCAACGCCCGTAGTACCACCTGTTCCAAGCCTCCGTGAAGTCCTCCTCTGTCGTCTGGCTCTCTGTCTCCCTCCCTTGGCTCTTGTGGCTCTGTTCATCTTTTGCTCTTCGCTGTTCAGCCTTTGCTCTTCTCTTAGTCTCCTGTTGTAACTCCAGGACCTGAAGGAAATGTCAGTGTTTTGTGCCTGTATGATATAATTTGTGCCTGTATGATATAAATTTGTGCCTGTATGATATAATTTGTGCCTGTATGATATAAATTTGTGCCTGTATGATATAATTTGTGCCTGTATGATATAAATTTGTGCCTGTATGATATAAATTTGTGCCTGTATGATATAAATTTGTGCCTGTATGATGTAAATTTGTGCCTGTATGATATAAATTTGTGCCTGTATGATATAAATTTGTGCCTGTATGATATAAATTTGTGTCTGTATGATATAAATTTGTGCCTGTACGATATAATTTGTGTCTGATATAAATTTGTGCCTGTATGATATAATTTGTGCCTGTATGATATAAATTTGTGCCTGTATGATATAATTTGTGCCTGTATGATATAATTTGTGCCTGTATGATATAAATTTGTGCCTGTATGATATAAATTTGTGCCTGTATGATATAAATTTGTGCCTGTATGATATAAATTTGTGCCTGTATGATATAAATTTGTGCCTGTATGATATAAATTTGTGCCTGTATGATATAAATTTGTGCCTGTATGATATAAATTTATGCCTGTATGATATAATTTGTGCCTGTATGATATAAATTTGTGCCTGTATGCGATGATATAAATTTGTGCCTGTATGATATAAATTTGCGGATAATGTGCCTGTATGTATAAATTGTGCCTGTATGATATAAATTTGTGCCTGTATGATATAAATTTGTGCCTGTTGATATAAATTTGTGCCTGTATGATATAAAGTTGTGCTGTATGATATAAATTTTGCCTGTATGATATAATTTGTGCCTGTATGATATAAATTTGTGCCTGTATGATATAAATTTGTGCCTGTGTGATATAAATTTGTGCCTGTGTGATATAAATTTGTGCCTGTATGATATAAATTTGTGCCTGTATGATATAAATTTGTGCCTGTATGATATAAATTTGTGCCAGTTTTTTTAAAATTTCCTGATATGATATAAACTCCAGGACCTGAAAGTACATGAAAACGTTGCCTAATAAATAAATTCTTTATAATGCTTACCATTGCTATCAGGCATTATCGTATCTCATGACTCTTAAGGTTACAGCTACAGACAATCCTAACCCTCTTTTGATAACATAATTTATGCATAGACAAATTTCATAATGTACACCTCCGTCATTCCTTGAAGGCACTAACACCCACACAGACACCCATCTTAAGACACACACAAGGAGGGTACTCCGTGGTGTAGTGGTTAGTATGCTTGGCTCACAACTGAGAAGTCTCGGGTTCGATACCCGGGCGGAGCGAAGAAAGATGGGCGAGTCTCCATAAAACCCGAGCCCCAGTCACCCAGCAGTGAATGGGTACCGGGTGTCAGCCGGGGGTTTGTGACCCGCCTCCCGTGGTGGTGGCTTCCCCCAACACTAAGCACTAAGGAAGTAAATAAAAAATGTAGCTACGGAGACGGGGCCATACGAGTGTAGTTCAGGCCCTGTAAAATACAACTAGATGAATACACACACACACACCTTCAGCTTGAGGTAGTCCAAATCCTGCTCCAGCACCTGTCCACACTCCACCAGCTCTCGGACCACGCCATGCAGGGTATTGACGATGGAGTCCCTGAGCCTGAGCTGACTCACTAGGGTCATGGGCCACTCCTCCAGGGTCACGTCCAGGGCCTGCAGGTCATCCACACTCACCACCCCGGTCTCCTGCCTCAGGGTGTCAAGGTCAATGAGCCGATCATGGAAGACGCTGTTTGAGTCAAGGGTAAGTGACGTCTGAATGCCTTTGCTAACACGTGCGATCTTCCTCTTGAGGCCTTTCTTGGTTTTTAGTTCTGGTTTGGATGGATTAGTAGTGCTGGTTTGGCTGGGTGTGTGTGTGGGTGTGTCTGTGGGTGGTAGTGGTGTGTGTGTGGGTGGTAGTGGTGTGTGTGTGGGTATGTCAGTGGGTGGTAGTGGTGTGTGTGTGGGTATATTAGTAGGTGGTAGTGGTGTGTGTGTGGGTATGTCTGTGGGTGGTAGTGGTGTGTGTGTGTGCATGTCTGTGGGTGGTAGTGGTGTGTGTGTGTGCATGTCTGTGGGTGGGAGTGGTGTGTGTGTGGGTGGTAGTGGTGTGTCTGTGTGCATGTCTGTGGGTGGTAGTGGTGTGTGTGTGGGTGGTAGTGGTGTGTCTGTGTGCATGTCTGTGGGTGGTAGTGGTGTGTGTGTGGGTGGTAGTGGTGTGTCTGTGTGCATGTCTGTGGGTGGTAGTGGTGTGTGTGTGGGTGATAGTGGTGTGTGTGTGGGTGGTAGTGGTGTGTGTGTGGGTGGGAGTGGTGTGTGTGTGGGTGGGAGTGGTGTGTGTGTGGGTGGTAGTGGTGTGTCTGTGTGCATGTCTGTGGGTGGTAGTGGTGTGTGTGTGGGTGGTAGTGGTGTGTGTGTGGGTGGTACTGGTGTGTGTGTGGGTGGTACTGGTGTGTGTGTGGGTGGTACTGGTGTGTGTGTGGGTGGTAGTGGTGTGTGTGTGGGTGGTAGTGGTGTGTGTGTGGGTGGTAGTGGTGTGTGTATGTACATGCCAGTGGGTGGTAGCGGTGTGTGTGTGAGTATGTCAGTGGGTGGTACTGGTGTGTGTGTGTCTGTGTGCATGTCTGTGGGTGGTAGTGGTGTGTGTGTGGGTGGTAGTGGTGTGTGTGTGGGTATAGTAGTATTATCTAGTGATGTGTCTGTGTGTGTGGGTGTGTCTTGAGTGTGTGTGGGGCTGGCTGGGGGGGGTGAAGGGGTGGCTGGGGGGCTGGCTGGGGACATGGATGCTGGGGCTGGGGGTTCTTCCTCCTGGTGGGGTACAGACGCCTCCACCCCAGGGAATACCGTAACATCATGATCCTTGACAGTGACAGCACAGTCGTCACTCTCCATACTGATGTTAGATGATGTTAGACTGATGTTAGACACGTCATCAGCTTGACTGGAGATGGACGGAGGTATGGACGCCTCGCCAGGGCTTGAGGTAGACTCTTGATCGACTGTATTCATTGTGCTTTCACTTTCCATATCTAAGTGACTGTTTCTGGTGAGGTCATTCTGTAAGGGTGTTAGCACTTCTGAGGAGCTTAGTGTGGCGTCTGTACTGCTAGGGATGACGCCACAGCTGCTATCCTCCATATTATCATCATTGAGTGAGGTATTGACATCAGATTGACCGGGTGGAGGCTCCTCTTCCACCAGGCTTGATGTGTCACCGCCATCCACATCAGGGCTGGCTTGGAGTGTGGGAGTGGTAGCGCCGGGGCATTCCTCTAATGCCTCTGTGCTACTGTCATCATCACTCTCACTGGATGAAGGGAGAGGTGGCATATCAGCTCCCTGTTTGGTCTCCTCACTCCCTGTACTTGTGTCCTCGCCCTCCATGGCAGTGATTACGACCGACTTGTGCGTGTTAACCTCTTCACGCCCAGATCTTTCCTTTGTTGTAAAAAATTGTCTGTTGTTAGCCATAAAATTACGAAAAGTCATTTAATATATCAAATTAGTTAGTGGACAAGGATACTAAACAGGTCATATCTATAAAATATTGCTTATATTCACCAAAAATCATATAATGGCACCCAAATTACTATGGAAATTACGTTCTGGGCCTCAAGGGGTTAACAGTGTGGCCGGTGGAGTATCACAAGGTTGTTCTTGGATCTTGCTTCTCCTGCTACACCTTGGAGCTCGTCTCACCTGCAAATATATGATTGAATATGAATAAAATTACGTCCGTTTGAATTTTTCTTTTAAATTTGGTGAAGAAATGGAAATAAACACTTTTCTACAAGTAGTTTCTGATTAATAAAAAGTACATTTTGGTCGCTCAACATCCGGCTCATTTTTCAACGAGACATCTTTTTCTGATAGAATTTTATGTACGACTTAATAATATGAGATATTATATATAATTAAGTTTTTGTTTCTTCTCCGGAGAGCCTCTAACTTAATCAGGCAATTCTACGGAGTATGTATCATAAAATAAAAAATTTAATAAAGTACAGGGGGTAGTACTTCTAAGTAAACCTAACCCCATGTCCAACCTAATAAACTAGGGGGTATAAGCCTCCCCCGCTTATCTGGGGTAGGCTGCCCCTAGTAAGTAATGCAAAGATGGGAGCATATGCTATGCTGCGCGTGGCCTCGGTGCTCATCTCCGTGGCATTATCCCTTGAGCTTGTGGTGGATTACCCGCTACCCTGGGACACAGGGCTAGTGTGACATCCAGGTTACCACAGTTACCTTCCCCAGATTTCCCCAGGTACCCATTTATTGACCAACCCCGAAAGGAAGAATGAACAGCTGCGTGGGCTGGCCGCCAACTGCCCGGGTCGGGATTTGAACCAGGGCCCATAAATTTGTAGCGAGGCGTGCTGGCCACTACACCACAGAGGCGTGCAGGTGCCCCTAAGAAATCTATGGTGTTGGTGATGGTAGTTATTCATATAGTACTTTTTATTTCTAGATCTCTCCTCCAGTATTGACTTGAATCTTAGTTCCTTTAGGGTTAGTGTAGTACAGGTTGAAGTTCCCAAACTCGGCAACCTTGGGACCAGCGCCGAGCCGAGTAATGGAATTTTCCGACTTTTAGAACGTAGATATATTAAGGGGAAAAAAAGTATGAAAATCACGGGATTTTTGTGTTTTAATATATTTCAATATTTACGCATCGTTTTATGTATTAATCACGCGCCTGGTGGCTGTATTTTGTTTCTTTGTCTTAGGTGCTTTTTGTATACACTTTAACGTCTATCTTATTCTTCCTTTTAAATGAGCGGTGAGGTTATTTGTGTGTGATTAGCTGTGCCTACAGGTGCAGTGTGTTTGTGTGTGTTTATGGGACGTGTTCTTCACGTGTTTACTAAAGGAATACATCTGACTCAGATGTTTAATGGGTCAAATTATCGAAAAAGCAAAACATGTTTTGCTCCTTGGTTTCAACAATAAACGAAGATCTGTTACTGTTTATAAGATACACACATCATATACTATTAGCTCATATTTTTTCACGAATTATACGGGCTTCGTCAAAAAGTCGATTTTTGTTGTGGTGAATTTGAGTTTTTTTAGGCCATCTTTTAAAACACGATATTTCATTAATTCTTCGTTATTTCATTGTTTTTTTTGGCTTATTGTGTCCTATTTATCATTATTTTACTTTATCCGTGTTGATTTATTCATTATTTGATGTATTTGATTATGAAGGGAAAAGTTGTAGCCTCGAGTTGGATGTCAAGATCAAGATCGTGTCATACAAGTCCTCTTGATGACGTCACACGGCAGCCATATTGGCTATTTATCCTTATTCTTATATTTATACCTCAATTTACGCCTCCCCGTGCAATATTCAAGGCTATTTAAGGGGTAAGAAAGGGTGTGGGGCTGTATTGCATGATATTACCCATTGACAAAGACAATATATGCACGATAAATAGGTAAAAACTGGGTATTTCTGGCTTCACTTATCTTATTTCTCTTATTTTCTTATGCTTTTTACTTCAATTTACGGGTTCCCTTGCAATATTCAAGGCTATGTAAGGGGTAAGAAAGGGTGTGGGGCTGTATTGCATGATATAACACCCAAGCAGAAGCAATATATGCACGCTAAATGGGTAAAAATGGGGTATTTCTGGGTTCAAAACTTTCCGCTATTATAAAAACAAGCCTTTTATTCATATTCTAATAGATTTTGATGTGTTTGTGTCCTCAATAATAACTTCTTGGTCTAAATTACCCTGTTTTTCATAAGGGTGGAGGCGTAGTGCAAAAAACTAGGGGGGGAAGGGGGGCTAAGAGAGTATGGAAGTACTATTATTAATATTGTACCATATAAACTATGGTAGAATGAAGTAGTAGACTACGTACCGTAGATAACACTTTAGTCACCACCTGCCCTAATGTCGCCTCACACCATATATTACGAATTATAGACCTATTTAGCACTTATTTTATTTATTCCTACTAACTATTTATGCAAAACAAATGACCGACACCACCGAAAACTTTTTATCTTAGGTTAGGGTGTCGACGCTGTAAGGGTTAATTAAGAAATGTCTGAGAATGGCTAAAAAAAATGGCATTTCAGATACCAATAAAATACCAAGGTATTCAAAGGTGGGCATTCTGCAATTTTAGTCCACAATTCCGCAAATCGCAGCTTGCGGAATGGGTAACTCGGTTGCGGAATTGCGGATGCCTGAAAAAATTGCAGAATTGCGGGTTGCGGACCGCCAAAATTTTGAAACGCAATCGCAATAATTGTGACGGTGACCACCTTCAAAGTGCCCGCGTGAACATAAGTTCCCGCCAAATATGGTGGAGACGACACTGCCAAGTGTAGCGCAGTCAGTGCATGCTGGGACTTGGGATTGAGAAGGTGGACGCTGGCCGTGTGTGTGATTTATCCTACATATACTGTTGTTGTGTTAGTGAAGTGCAGTGAATATTTTGTCCATAAATGCAATGTTAGTAACCACTAACCAGTGGTTTGTGGTTACTAAGATTGCACAAATTAGACAATAGAATAGACACTGGTTAGTGGTTAATAACCACTAACCAGTGTCTATTGTCTAATTTGTAATTTCAGTAATTTCAAATTCGTTTTATATTTTGCAGATTGTGCTCATATAATTAGTGTTTAGTAAGCCTATTTTTGCTTCTGAAAAATAGGAGATTTAACCAGAATGGACAGGTTTTTGTGGCCATCTCCGTGGCCTAGGAGTAGGAGTGTGAGTGTGGATACTGATAGTGTTAGAAGTGGGGATTGTGTCGGAAGTGACTTGGAGGCTCAGGATGATCTCCCCAGCACTCAGCCCCTCAGCCAGAGCACTGAGCGTGAGAGCAGCCAGGGCCAGGAAACAGGTGGAGAGAAGGAGAAACGTCCAGCTAACTTGAGTCACTTGGACAAGTAAGTTGTTCCTTATCTATTTAGTATTTAGTAAATTAAATTTACTAGTTAAAGAGACTAAAAGAGACAAAGACTTAATTGTGAAGGACAAGTAACAAGTATAGACAGAAACAGAATAGGAATACAGAAGTATTAAACACTAATAAAGAGTCTAGAGACATTTTTTTTTTTAAATTGTAGGTGTTTTGTTTTAATTGTAGGTGTCAAAATTAGTTTGCGGAATTGCGATTGCAAAAAGGCCTATCTGAAAAAAATTGCGGAATTGCGATTGCGGACTGGTGCAGGTCAGAATTGCGGTGGAAAGAACCAGGAAGAGGAAATTGGAAAAAAAATATTGCGATGCCCACCTTTGCCGGTATTATTCCCGAAAACCGGTATCGGAAATACCGGTATTATGTTGATACCGCACAACCCTCAGAGATAAAAAAAAAAAAAAATTTTTTTACCTAGCCTCAATATAACCCAACCCAGAGTTCGGCAACTCAGAATTCGAGAAGAGCCAGTTTCATCAAACTTGGCAGGGCAGCAGTGCTGATGGTGTACATTAGTGAATGGAGCCGCAGTGTACATTATGAATGGAAATTACGAACAAGTACAAGTTAATAAGTACACGAGTTCTCCACGATTCCAAGCCTACCCCTTAAGGCCGTGTCACACGAGCGACTTTTTCCGGCATCTTTTGGTATCTTGCTACCAAAAGAGGCCCGTACTGGTGGCAAAAAGTGCGCGTGTTGTCACACGGCGTTTCGGCTACGAGCATCTTCCTACTTCCTACCAGAGTAGCTAAGATCTTATTCTTCTATCTTAGCTACTCTGCTTCTACTGGCATCTATAAAATGTCCTTCCCTCTTCACATTTCCCTTGATAACCATAAATAAACCTTACTTGAATTCCTAAATCAAATAAAAATAACACACATCATATTATCCCTATTTCTATAGTAAAACACGCGCAGCCTATTAAATTTAATTTTTATCAACATTTTCCGTCATAACTTCTCATCAACAACTCAAAACTTAATTATATATATCTAAATAATATGTTATAAATATCTAAATAACACGCATGTACCATAGCATACACGTGTCTTGTATATATAATTAAAACCTATTTATTTGTCCTACCCTACTCTACCAAACGCTTTATTTTCCCCCTCTCTTCTTTATTTTTCTCCTCTCATCTACTTACTATTACTATACAAAATTATACAGCTATATTCCCTATATAGCTACAGCACTTATTTTCCCTAAACATATCACATAGAGATGCTACAGCATCTCTTGACCACCCAAGATTGGTCATTTCTCTTTATTTCACTGACATGTGTAGTTCGTAAAAGTCTTGCGTGGCGTCCGCTGCTCCAAAATGTCAACAAGGATGCCGCTACTGCTGGCAAGAGAACGAACATTCGCGACTCTGCGCTACCAAAAGATGCCGGTATCAGGCGTCAAATGATGCCTGATACGCGTTTGCTACCAAAAGATGCCGGAAAAAAGTGTCCGTGTGACATGGCCTTTACTTACGCTGCTCTGGTGTTTCCCGTCTTGACTTGGTCCTTGAGGTAGATAAAGGGCTGTGACGACCTACACGGCTACACGACCTTATCTGACGACGTCCTGCGAAGTATTCAGTCTATTTAATCACTCCCGTGCACGAGTAAACGACACAACACGACGCAGACAGCCGCTGTTTGTTATTGTTATTAAGCATGAGCTTGAGTTGGGAGTCCGACTTGGGCGTCTTTGGTCCGGTGGTGCATAAACTACCGTAGATAACAGTGAAGTCGCCAGTTCTACGTTTCTTTGTTATGTACAGACGTGTGGTGGCGTTAATACTTACATTTGTACATCCATGATTTCAGGAAAGTTAGAAGGGGCTATCTGGAGAGTCTGTGTCATTTTGTGTCTTCATCTGATTACAGGAAGTTTCGACGGAATGCACTTTCGACGGTAAAAAATGGAAGTTTCGACGGAATGCACTTTCGACGGTAAAAAATGGAAGTTTCGACGGTACCGTCGAACTCCGTCGAAACTTCCAATATGTCTATACGTATGTCTATCATAGAGTATCCCACCCTAACGTGGTAACACCTGTCAAACTTAGCTTGCCTATCATTAATCTTGTATTTAATAAAATCAAATAGCGATAAAGACTAATAAACAATGAACAACAGTATTGTTTGTGCGGCTTCATCCTCAGGCTAAAGTAGTGATTATGATAACTTGTTCCGTTATCGCCCCCCCCCCCAATTCTCTCTCCCTCTCTCTCTCTCTGTATTTTATTTCCTCCTCATCTTCCTCCACTTCTCTTTTTTCCTATCGCGGTAACATGATCTTATTTCCCGCCGACCCCCTCCCCAGTCTCTCTCCTGCCCTCGCCCTCCATTAATTCTTCTCTCTCTCTCTCTCTCTCTCGTCCGATTATCTCTCTCGTCCGATTATATCAGAGCTGCGTTAATAACGATAAGTTAAATTGCGCATGATGAAAGGTCAAGACATTATTATGAAAGGAATTTTAAATCAGACTGAACACCCTCGGTCATTATCCTTATGTTCCTATGTATATAATACGTATACATGTCCGTCAATTTCATTTGTAAGTGTCGTATATTATGAAGGGAATGAATGAGAGGGTTCGACGGCAATGACTTGGAAGGTTCGACGATGCACCATGTTGGAGGTTTCGACGGTGTCGTCGAAAGTGCATTCCGTCGAACCTTCCTGTCACCCTTCATCTGTGTCATAGTAGGGCTATAAATGAACAAATGACAAAAATAAAACCGAATGGCGACCTCACTATACCTACTACAGTAAAGTCGCCAGCTAGTATTTTAACCCAACAGTTGAGTCGCCACTCTGGGGAATTCAGGGAAATTAGAGGTAAAGTAAAACAAGTCTCTATATATATTAGCTGCGGAAGATGCTTGGATATATAAAAATTCCTCTGCCAACGTGAAAATAAATTCTATTCAAGTTTGAAAGATCTGGCAAGTCTGTGTCCTGTCGCCCGAAAAGCTACTGTTTACTGTCTGTCATCGCGCGAAGAAAAACGTGAGAAGCAATATGCGCAACAGTTATATTTGCAGATACAAAGCATAAAACAACGCTGAAACAGGGTAGATTATACAGCGATGATATAAACTACTGTGTAACATCTTCAGTGGCACAGAAAAATCAGTAGTGATGCTATAATTCGTAATATTTGGCGCCTGGCGACTTCACTGCAGGTGGCGACTTCACTGTTATCTACTGTAGGTAATCCGTGAAATAAGTCGTACCTTACCTCACACCCCGCCGTTTCTTACTTATTTACCACAAAATACTCCTTTATAAGTGATTAGCCAGGCCGTGTGTGGTACTGTGGTTGCTGGAGGTACTGGAGGAGACAGGAGAGAAGAGATTGACGTATAATAATAGTCACACAACCATCAGCTGACGCCCTCACTCGCACAGACTAATGAAAATGTTTTAGTATCCCAGGTGAAATAGACAGGGGAAGAGTTGACAAACCTGTTAACGAAGGAGACGAAGCTTGAAGAGGATCTATGAAGCGATACTAAGCGTCAAAGGTCACAAGAAGAAGAAGACGAATCGAGAGAGAGATGGAAGTTTTTAACAAGATAATCCCTTCACCTGCCTTGTCATACATATAAACACACTTAAGATAATCCCTTCACCTGCCTTGTCATACATGTAAGCACACTTAACATAGACATACGACGTGTACAGAGCTAGATTACTCAATGCCTTGCTCTTACTAACTAATCACTACACTAATGCCTTCTTCCCTTCTCTCCTGTCTCCTCCAGTACCTCCAGCAACCACAGTACCACACACGTCCTGGTTAATCACTTATAAAGGAGTATTTTGGGGTAAATAAGTAAGGAACGGCGGGGCGTGAGGTAAGGCGCGACATATTTCGCGGCGTTACCTATTTTATGCAACACCGGCGTTCTCCTACACACGTATTCTAGCTGTTGGGAGAGAAGCAAAACTAGGGGTTTCATTTTCCCCTCCTTCCTCTCTCTGCGTCACATTCATACGGGGACCCCCATCACTGAGGGGCCCCCTGCCTTTCATTCTCTCTCATACGTGCTCTCCAAGAATTCTTTTACACTCTCTCTTTACACGACTGTCACTCCTCCACTCAGCACGCATGATGCCACTCCTGGGGATTTTTTCCAAGATCTTGGGATTTGGGTCAGGGCCTTGGGATATTTTGGGGATTATTCAAGTATTTCTCCAGTAGTTTATCTCAAAGCAAACATGTGTACCGTAATAAGGATTCAGTTTCAATGTTTTTTTTAAAAAGACTTTGGGATATTTTTGTCTATCTTTGGATTTTTTGGGGTTCAATCTTGGGATTTCTGAAAGTTAAGAGTGGCAACCCTCACCCGCATGGCTGTCGCGACCACTACTACACTTAATTTACTACATCACTTCAACCACCGTCCTGGTATGTACTAACACACAGTCAGATGCCAGTGCAGATAGAGGTTTCCAAGGCGCAAAATAAAGTTGATAGCCACGTGCAATACGTAGTACCCTGTGACATAGTTTTGTGGGCAGGCAGATGTGAACAGGAATTTCTCGTCGAGTGTGAGCGAAGAGGAGGAGGAGAAGGAGGGTAGGCGATGTAATCATTGATCCCAATTCCAGAACGAAATTTATTCCCTTTCATGTTAATTGCAAAAACTTAAAATATTCATTAGGTAATGTTGTATGCATATGAGGGTAAAAGGTAAAGATGGGGGCATACGCTATGCTGCGCGTGACCCCGGTGCTCATCTCCGTGCCATTAGCCCTTGAGCCTGTGGTGTGTGAGAACCCGCTACCCCGGGACACAGGGCTAGTGTGACATCCGGGTTACCACAGTTACCTTCCCCAGGTACCCATTTATAGACCATCCCTGAGAGGAAGGATGAACAGCTGTTTGAGCTGCACGCCGACTGCCCTGGCCCGGATTCGAACTAGGTTACGTAACTTAACCTAACCGGGGGCTGCGGCCCCCCAGACCCCCCTTATGTTATTATTAATTCAAGACGGCTGATGTCGGGGTCAGAAATACTGCACAAGGTCAGATCTACAAGTCGAGGACGGTTGTGACTATATATACGCGCGCTGTAGGCTATTAACTGCAGTAGAACCATTAATATATATCATAACATTTTGAAAACAAATTATGAATGTGACTTTCTTCATTTCTTTGTAAAATCGCAAATTCATTGATCTCATAAATAATATTAGTTAGCATAACTTTTGTCTTACAACCAATCCTTCCTATTCTCATTTCACAATCATCGGATCCTTAACAACACATTGAAATCTATGACATATACGTAGTTCACTGTTAAATATAACCGGATGCTGTTTTCTAAACTGTACTACTTACAGTAAGAATGACCAAATATTCTTAATCAACAGAACATAAATGGAAGACGAGTGCTAAAGAATGTTCATGGAGATGGGCATCCTGGAAACGTAACAAATTATATTGATGTAGATAGCGGTATAAGTGCAGTTTTAACCAATACACGATCGGTGGTTTTAAGTATCCTGAACGTTTCGTTCTGATAATAAGGAGTATTTCTTATCCTTACAGGAGCTAGCGGAAATGAAACATAACACAAGGGGGGTATGGGGGTGTACGTAATCAATGCCCGGATAAGGTTAGTTAACTAGCAGGGGGGTCTGCGGGGGCTCAGCCCCTCATTCAGGTTAGGAAAGTATTGGTCACTAGGGAGTATTGGTTGAAACTGCATATGTACCAGATAGCTAAATAGAATGTACCAAAATACACAGAATGAACAGCACAATCAAGGTTTTGAGTCATTTACTAACCCAAAGTTCTTCAAGACACTCACGTACACAACAGCTGGAATTCCGTCAACACGCCCCTCACTGCTAGGTGGGGACCGTATGAATGTTGCTCTCATAACATTACCTGACTGAGGACTGGTATAATCCTGCCCTAGATCGTCCGTGCCTTGCTACATGTATTGTGGTAATGGAGTCCCTTCCCGCCGTCACGCCGTGTTTGGCCCTATTTCCAAGGTTAGGCTTCTTCAATACGCCTGTTAATGTACAAGGCTGATAGCTACTTGGCACTTTTAACAACACTCATGGTCACACACTATAGTCTATTCACTTAAGCTGGATTCTTGGGAGCTGCTCGATGCCTACCCGAGTATGTAAGGACGTCGCTGATTGGCTGATGCACGCGGGCTGGGTGGTGATGGTGGTGGTATTTGGTAGCCTCAGCCAATCAGCGACGTCCTTACATACTCAGGTAGGCATCGGCACTCCCAAGAATCCAGCTTAAGGTGATAGACTAAAACAAGTGCTGTAACTCCATTAAAGGCACGCAATTGACAGGAAAGTATAAGGCACACGTGAGCACTGTAATCTCAGCGTGTGTTGTTGACCTTGACTTTGTTTTGCCAGGCCAGAGTTGATAGCCGTGCTGTGATTGGCTGACGGTCGCCCAGGTGCTGTGTGTCGCAACACCTGATTGGCTCGGCGTGGCGGCAATCTTCAAGGCCGCTTATCCAGTGTCTGCCTACACGATGCGCCATTCATTCATTCACTCATTCATTAGATTGACACCCCTTGAAGATGCCGTGAGCCGAATTGCCGCATAAGTGATGCGTCTTGGCAGGATAATTAGATCTGTGGGCGTGAATCCATGCTTTTTTCACGCTAAGCGAGTCCAGCTAGCAGGTTTCCTCACTCATTATCACAACTGAAAGTTCCTTACCGTACAGTTAATGGGAACTTCGACCCCTTAAACCTTCCTCAAGTTTCCCTTAACGATATTCAGACAGAGGAATGGCTATATAAGGAGAACTATATGGTATGCCTAACTCAAATTAATTTTGGCCACAGTGGCGCGCGCTTAAGCTATTATGGAGATATTACATTTGCCAGCAAACGTTTTTTTTTAAAACTCTATTTAGGAAGCTTGTTGTGGCGGTCTTGTACACATCACCGACTGCCTGGAGGAAGCTGAGAGATGTGTGGCCACGGATAGACCGCAGGCCGTGCAGAATACTGATTCTGGAAAAGACAGATCAATATCGCGAGCCAGCGACGACTGCGTCTGGGATACGAAACACAACTTGAAGATCATCATAACATAAATCAATGCGAATTAAAGTCAATCACAACTTTATGACTATCTCAGAGGGAATCTCTGGGGATCCCGGGTCAGCGGCCGCAGCTTCCCGCGCGAAGGACAGGAACACTTGCTCCAAGGAGGTGTCCGAGGCGGAGTAGTCCTCCACCAGGGGGTTCTGCGTCACGGCGTCACTACCTTCATTCTGCGTCACGGCGTCACTACCTTCTTCTGCGTCACGGCGTCACTACCTACATTCTGCGTCACGGCGTCACTACCTTCATTCTGCGTCAGCGGCGTCATACCTCATCTGCGTCACGGCGTCACTACCTGCATTCTGCGTCACGGCGTCACTACCTGCATTCTGCGTCACGGCGTCACTACCTTCATTCTGCGTCACGGCGTCACTACCTTCATTCTGCGTCACGGCGTCACTACCTTCATTCTGCGTCACGGCGTCACTACCTGCATTCTGCGTCACGGCGTCACTACCTGCATTCTGCGTCACGGCGTCACTACCTTCATTCTGCGTCACGGCGTCACTACCTTCATTCTGCGTCACGGCGTCACTACCTTCACCAGACGGAGAGCCTTGGCCGCGCTTCATTGCTTCCATCACAGAGAAATGGCGCCCCACGACACTTGGTTTGGCACCCTGAAGGCCAACATGCCCTGCAAGAGAGTCAGACAACTGTGTGAGCGCGTATGTGAATCATGGACATGTCTTGCATCTCATCGCATTGCAATGCATCACTTGTGTACCCTGATGGGATGGACCTGACGAGGTATGACAGGGATACGTATACCGGGTTACGCCTAACGCTGAGGCCAGCAACATTATCAAATAGCAGAATATATGACACAGACATGGAGAGAGGGGGAGGAACACAGACATGCTTTGAATATGATACAGAGTGAAGGCAAAGGACAGAGAGAAAGCAAACCTGAGTACAAGAACAAGAGCAGGTATGGTGCGGTGTGCTCACCTTGTGCTGGTCGGTGAGCGTGGCCGCCAGGCGTTGCTGGATGGTGGTCTTGAGGTGCGACACGCGGGCGGCGTACTGCTGCTCGTCCTCCTGCCGGGGGTCGTGCGTCCTGAGCTTGACCTGCAGGCTGTATCCCTGGCCAAACTTCGCCTTGAGGTGGCCCGAGGAGCCGATGCAGCGCAGGGCCCCGCGGGCCATGATGGTGATGCGGGAGCAGAGGGCCTCGCACTCTTCCATGGAGTGGCTGGTGAGCACCACGCTCTGGCCGCCCCTCACCGCCTGGCTGATGGCCGCCCACACACGCCGGCGCGAGGCGGGATCCACGCCCGAGGTGGGCTCGTCCAGGAACACCAAGGGCGGCTCCCCGATCAGGGCCATGGCCGTGGACAGCTTGCGCCGGTTGCCGCCCGAGTAGGTGGCGGAGGGGCGCTGAGCGCACTCCGTCAGTCCCACGAGGGTCACCAGTTTCTTGACGGAGTGAAGCAAACTTCTGTCACTGATGCCTCGCAGGCGACCTAAAAGGTCAGCATTTCCTCTCCTGTAAGCTCCCCGAGAACGGCGTCGAATTGAGGACAGTAACCAATCTCGCGTATGAACTGCGGGAGAAGAGACAGGAGCAATAACTATAGGGCAGACCTATCCATGCGCTCTGACGATAGATCGGCCTCTGTCATAACATGTCTGTTAGAGAAAGCCTAGACAAATACAGATACGGCGACATGACCAGACAGGGGACTTACTTTCCTGGTGTGAGCTCTGAGGGACGTGTCCGCCGATCCTGGCGTCCCCTCCGCCGGGTACCTCATCTCCAGTCAGCATTCTGAAGGTGGTGGTTTTGCCCGCGCCGTTGACGCCGAGCAGCCCAAAGCATTCTCCGCGACCCACGTGGAAGCTTATTCCATTGACCGCTGGACGGCTGGCGCCCATGAACGTCTTGGAGAGGCCGTCCACTAACAGGCTCGGGTTGCTTGTTGGCGGGTCAGTGGGCACGCCAGCCAGCAGGTTGCCTACCAGGGCCGCCTCTGCCACCACGTCATCGTCCGGGGGCATCTCGGCGCCACTGGAAGTCGCTTTCCTCCTGCACAGCCCCAACAACATCACTCTGCAGAGGACACTACTTTTCACGCTGTGCTGTGATTAATGCTGTAGTGACGACGAGTGTATACCATGTAGTGCAAAGGTTGATGGTGAGGTGTAGCACTATATAGATGTCTATGAGGAAAAGGCAAAATTATATATTCAGTCAGATACTACTCGAATGTTACTGTCTGTCTGCATCTGCAAGCGAACACACGGCTGATATAATGATCAATGAGCCAACGACATTACACGACATGCATGGTACAGGTGCTAAATTAGAATGATGGAAGAACCTTTGACCAACATGGGTCGTTTGGAAATGCGGTATGATTACAACAGGCCTCAAAAAAAAAAAATATATAAATATATATTTTTTGTACATCTTGGCCTATAGCGCTTGTAGGCCGTGAGCTCCAGGGGTGGGGTGGCAGGCCCTGGAGGTTCACTTGAGGGCCGTGATGGTTGGCCCTCGCCCGTGGTGGCGCAGGCATGATTTTTTATATTGACGCCTGTGATTAGAGGCTCATGCCGCCCCCCTGTGTCCTCCCATGCACTCGCAATCGAAAGTAGAGTTAATGGGTAGGGCATGTGGGTGTTCTTAGGCCACTCGACGGTGTAGAAATATTTTATGTGGATTTATGGGTCCCACTCGGGATCGTACTCGGGTCTTCGAGAACGCCACCCGGTGAGGCTGACCACTCTGCTACCACCCTCATCCCCATCACGGTGCATGGCGTCAGCATATCGTAAATGACAAGAGAATACCCGATAGGAAATACTGCCATGCTTGACGAAGAGAAATAATAAATATTGACGTTCAAATTGTCAGAAAACCCTAAAAAAATACAGGATGGAAACATTTGTTTGGAAAAAATATGAGTTCGAGTAGCAGGTAATGACCCCTTAATGGCAATGAGTCTCACCGGAGTTTGGTGAAGAGGCCGGACTCGATGAGGATAAGGAGGAGGAAGAAGATGACTCCATTGACGGCCAGGGTCAGCAGGTCAGGGCCCATCCCGTCATTATCGAAGGCAAAGTAAGACCTCTTCTGGAAGCAAATCTTATCCCCGACGTCGGCACACTTGGCTGAGGATGACAGGGAATGTGTGAGGAGGGCGAGAGTACCAGAGACAGAGTTCTTAGTTACTTTGTGGAGGGCGAGAGTACCAGAGACAGAGTTCTTAGTTACTTTGAGGAGGGCCAGAGTACCAGAGACAGAGTTCTTAGTTACTTTGAGCAGGGCCAGAGTACCAGAGACAGAGTTCTTAGTTACTTTGAGGAGGGCGAGAGTACCAGAGACAGAGTTCTTAGTTACTTTGAGCAGGGCCAGAGTACCAGAGACAGAGTTCTTAGTTACTTTGAGGAGGGCGAGAGTACCAGAGACAGAGTTCTTAGTTACTTTGAGGAGGGCGAGAGTACCAGAGACAGAGTTCTAGTACTTGAGGGGGGCGAAGTACCAGAGCGAGTTCTAAATACTTGTGGAAGGGCAGAGTAACCAGAGACAAGTCATAGTCTTTGAGCAGGCAAGTACCAATGACAGAGTTCTAGTTCTTGACAGGACAATACCAGAACAGAGTTCTTAGTTACTTTGAGAGGGCGAGAGTACCAAGACAGAGTCCTTATGTACTTGAGGGGCGAGAATACCAAGACAGATCTAGTACTCTGAGGAGGCGAGGTTACCAGATGACAGAGTTCTAGTTGTTTGAGGGGGCCAGAGTACCAGAGACAGAGTTTCCTATATACTTGAGCAGGGCCGAGTTACCAGAGACAGATCCTATAGTTACTTGAGCAGGCCGAAGTACCAGTAGACAGAGTTCTTAGTTACTTGAGGAGGTGATGTACAGGACAAATTCCAAGTACTTGAGCAGGGGCAGAGTACCAGAGACAGAGTCTTAGTTACTTGAGGAGCCAGAGAAAAACGAGATAGAAGGTGTTGACGCTGTGGAAGAGAGGTGGGAGAAAGTAACATGAAAAACAAACGCGATGAAACGAATTTCTAATGAAAAGCATCTAAAAAGACAAAACTGGGAGGTACTATAACGGAGATCAATGGACCGATAACCTGCTACTGATCACTGTGTCTGAAAATAATCTCAGTAAGAACCTAACACTCTGCTGGCTCAGGTTCTTATATTCAAGCTGTGTCTGTGCGTGAAGGTCAGACCACCACCACTGTTTATACGTGATCCCTCGTACCGCCCCTGAAGCATCCAAGGTTAATTGACTAACAGTGATATGTAGTCAGTTGATCTAGGAATATACAGTCAGTTGATCTAGGAAGCAGCCAGCACCAAGGACGAGGACAAAGCAAAAAGAGATAGATGGAGTGGGTAAATGGGGACAGTGAGACGGACAGTTACATAAGAACATACGAAAATAAGGAAGCTACAAGAGACTGGGAGACCTACACGTGGTTGTTTCTGTTACTTAATACTACCTACCTACATCCACCTTTCATCCCCATCCATGAAATCTAGCCTCCTTTTAAAACTCCCTAAATATACGACAATAATAAAAATGGTGACGTTTTGAGTAGCTTTCGTACAAATGGCTTCTGTCTGTTCTGTCCACACACACGACACATTGCTTAAAAAACAATCTAAACTATTCACAAATCTAAATACTTTTGCATGATTTGGGGGAGACAGTTGGAGGAGAGAAGAGAGGCTAGTATGAGGAATAGTCAGATATATATAGTTGATCTAGGAAGCAGCCAGCCCCTCGCCCCTGGGTACTCACGGCAGCAGACCACGAAGGCGGGCGGGGGCTGCAGGAAGTATATGTTGTTACACAGTTCCTCCGTCAGGGTCTCGTTGAAGAGGTCGCACTGGGCGTTGTAGACACTCGTGCTCACCATGTGTTCGAAGCCCTGCCAGATAAACGTATTACAAGTGGTATTCAACAATGAAAAGGAAGGAAATAGATAGTGAGAAATAAGGAAAGACAAGCATACAAACAGACAGAAACAATCAATCAAATCTAACAAATAAATATGCATCATCCGACCCCTGCGAGGTGAAGGAACAGTACGTGTTAGGTGAACAGTATTAGTGTTACTACATTGTATAGAGCGAGGTTTGATGCCGAAAATGGAGTGTTATTTAGAAAGACGTGGACAGTAATACCATTGAAGTAACTCAAGATCCAAAGCCTATTAAAAACAAAATTACGTTGGAGCCTACATATAGCGCCTGTCTAGCTCCTGTAGGCTACTATTTTTCCTTTGAGGGCTCAGGTGGTGGGCAGTGCACATTCTGAGGGTCATGATGGTTGCAGTGCACATTCTGGAGGGTCATGATGGTTGGCAGTGCACATTCTGGAGGGTCATGATGGTTGGCAGTGCACATTCTGGAGGGTCATGATGGTTGCCAGTGCACATTCTGGAGGGTCATGATGGTTGCCAGTGCACATTCTGGAGGGTCATGATGGTTGGCCCTCGCCCGTGGTGGAGCTGGATTTTTATAGTTCTTATATTATTTTTGTAGTTTAGAAAATGAGTTCAATGACTCAACAGAGACGGTTAGTGACTTCAACTGTACCCGGTATCCCCTCGCTTGACTGCACACGCTTATATTACCAGGACAGATCAGAACATTAACAGAGGCAGACACTAGACGAGGACCCCTCACCATGGAGGACGGGTAGGCAGGCAGGAAAGACGTGATCCACTTTAGGACGTCGCTCACGATGAGAAGGTCGGGTTGCTTGGAGAGTTCGAGGGCCCAGACGGCGGTGGTGATGATCATACCTGAGGGACACATAAGAACATAAGAACATAAGGAAGCTACAGGAGGCTGGGAGACCTACACGTGGTAGTTCCTGTTACTTAACACTACCTACATCCACCTTTCAATCCCATCCATAAAATTGTCTAGCCTCCTTTTAAAACTCCCTAATGCCTCCACACTAACTACCTGAACAATAGGAGCTTGATGTGAATTATGGTGTTTCAAAAAATGTATTGAATGAATGAAAACCAAAATGAAGGAATATTTGGATGTTCATAACGTTGAGGAACACATCGTAGAAATTTGGCAAATTGAAGACGAAGTAATCTGATAATTTTTCTACAAATTTCCACTTTAGTTATATGATGATAAACTGAGAATGCACCCAGCAGAAGACACATAAGAGCAGTGTATTCAAATGTTTCTTTCTTTAAGGCGGAAATGCACCACATAAAATAGGTAAAAACGATCAAAATAACACAAGAAAGGAAAAATATACATCAGAATCGCTCTTCCCTACCTGCCACGATGCTAATGAGAGTCAGGACGGCGAACCCCGCGGCGGCCGTCTGGAAGAAGAAGCTGAACACGTACGCCAGGGGAATGCTGCCCCACCCGTACAGCAGCAGCAGCAGCACCAGGGCAGCTGCAGGTAAAGAATATATACATATAGATAAAATATGAAAATATAAAAGATGGAAGATAGATATAACAAAAATAATAAAAAAATCTGCCTTGTTTGTCGTTCGATAAAAAAAGGGAAGGAATAAAAATCGTACGTGTGGATGCAATTACAGAACAATGTTAAGGTTTTGTTCTGAGAGAGAGAGAGAGAGAGAGAGAGAGAGAGAGAGAGAGAGAGAGAGAGAGGAGGAGAGAGAGAGAGAGAGAGAGAGAGAGAGAGAGAGAGAGAGAGAGGAGAGAGAGAGAGAGAGAGAGAGAGAGAGAGAGAGAGAGAGAGAGAGAGAGAGAGAGAGAGAAAGAGAGAGAGAGAGAGAAGAGAGGAGAGAGAGAGAGAGAGAGGAGAGAGAGAGAGAGAGAGAGAGAGAGAGAGAGAGAGAGAGAGAGAGAGAGAGAGAGAGAGAGAGAGAGAGAGAGAGAGAGAGAGAGAGAGAGAGGAGAGAGAGAGAGAGAGAGAGAGAGAGAGAGAGAGAGAGAGAGAGAGAGGAGAGAGAGAGAGAGAGAGAGAGAGAGAGAGAGAGAGGAGAGAGAGAGAGAGAGAGAGAGAGAGAGAGAGAGAGAGAGAGAGAGAGAGAGAGAGAGAAGGAGAGAGAGAGAGAGAGAGAGAAAAAAAAAATTATGAGCTTTAAATAATTGACTATCTCGCCGCACGTTAAGTTGGCGAAAATAGGGCCCCTTCACCCCCCTCTTCCGAACGCACGGGATTGGCTGAGGTGTTGGGTGTTGGGGCTTTTAGGGCGGAACTCCAATTCTGCCCTACAGCCCCAACACCCAACACCTCAGCCAATCCCATGCGTTCGTAAGAGGGGAGTGAGGGGCCCCCATTTTCGCCAACTTAACGTGCGGCGAGTATACATACATAGGTACTCCCTCTGTGAAAGCTACTATAGCAATATGAGGGTTTTTTCGGAGGTTTACACTGATGAGCGAGTAGGAGGAAACGCAGCAAGACTCACCTGGCGCGGCGTCCACGGTGAAGTATTTCTGGGAGTCGCCGATCATGAAGGCTGCGAAGATGGCGAGGGCGGAGAGGAGGTAGGTGAGGTAGTCCCAGAGGAAGGTCGCGAGCCACAGGCCCCACAGCGGCGCCCCCGTCATTACCTGCACCTGTAACACCCGCCAACCCAGGTGTGAGGCTAGGGCAACCCCACACACACACACACACACACACACACACACACAACATACACACACAGACACACACACACAACCGCCTTAACGGTTTGGTGGGTTAGAGCGTCAGGCACCATTCTGTGGTCCGGCGTTCGATCCCCGGGCCCCGCTCATTCCCTGGGACTTTTCCACTGACAAATTCGGGCGGTTACTGTCCCCCTTGAGCAAGGGGATGAGGGTGTCTGGTGTGTGAGGTCCCAGCATTACCCAAAGATCGGTAATAATAAGCCCAAGCTCGCACCAGGAGGGTAAAACTGGTGATCGCGAGTCTGACTCGCGTGGACAAGACCATGGGTGAGTGACAAAATGATAATGTTAAACCACTCGGGGTATATATACGGACACTCAAAACTCCTTTCTGTAAATAGATTTCATCATGTATACATTATCCACATGCTTAGTCATTGTTCCGAGTACCTGCTTGGCCTTGGTCTCCCGCTCCTGCAGGGGAAACACCAGGAAGGAGGCGGACAGCAGGGCGAGGGCGAGGGGCATCAGCATGCCGTACACCTCGGAGCTGCCGGTCGTGGTGGTGGTGGCGGACTGAAACTGCAGAGCGAAAACCAGCATGATAGGAGTAACATCAACACGTATTGCACTTAAAAAAACTGACATGAGTAAAATTCACACGCATAGTCACGCTTAACCCCTTCACGCCCAAATCTTTCCATTGCTATAAAAAATCCTATGTTGTCGAGCCATAATATTACGAAAAGTAACTGAATATACCATATTAGTTAGTCGACAAGGATACTAAACAGGTCATAATCTATAAATTATTGCTTATATTCACAAAAAATTGTCTAATGGTAGCCAAACTATGATGGAAATTAAGCTCTGGGTCTCCAGGGTTAAGATTTGCCGAGACCGGGAGCGCCATTACGACACTTGTTTCTGAGTGATTTAATTCATTGCTTGAAATAAAAAGAATGTGTGAAAATCTAACAATGCAGAACTCATGTTAAAAGAGGGTTTTTCTTGTTTTCATATCCTGTTATGTAGGACTGTAGATATGGCATTATAGATTAAAGATGTATTATAATCAGTATCATCAAGTCATCGGCATGATTACTTGATACTCCTCTCTTGAAGAAATTAAAATCGTGGGAAGGTGAAAAAATAGAAACAGGAAGATATCAGATAGCCATAAGGAAAATATTAGTTCACCTCTATATTTAAGTCGTAGGAAGGTGGAAAATTAGAAACAGGAATATAATAAGATAGACATAAGGAAGATATTAGGTTACCTCTTTGTTGGGCGGCAGCGGGTAGTTGGTGGTGGTGATGGCGTGGAGGGAGGAGTTGGTGGCGAGGCGCAGGAGAGCGTTTGTGATGACCGAAGTGGCGACCCCCGCTGCGTGGATGGGAATGCTCTGGTAGCGCACCCGCAGCCCTGTCACGCCCGAGCCTGCGTCCACAAACTCGGCCTGGGGAAGGGGAGCAAGAGTACGGGGCTGAGATGACGACCAGCGTGCGTAACCCCTTGAGGCCCAGAACTTAATTTCCATTGTAATTTGGGTACCATTAGACTATTTTTATCTCTTCACGCCCAGATCTTTCCTTTGCTACATAAACTCGTCTGTTGTTAGCCATAAAATTACGAAAACTAACTTAAAATACCAAATTATCTAGTGGGCAAGGATACTAAACAGGTCATATCTATAAAATATTGCTTATAGTCATTGAAATTCGTCTAATGGTACCCAAATTACAATGGAAATTACGTTCTGGGCCTCAAGGGGTTAATGAATGTAAGCAGTAGCCTATTCTGTAGATATGACCTGTTTAGTATCCTTGTCCACTTGCTGAATTAGTATATTTAGCTATTTATTGTAGTTTTATGGCTAACAACAGACAATTCTATGTAGCAATAAAGGAAAGACCTGGGCGTGAAAGGGTTAAACGCTAGATCAATTGACTTTTCACAGGTCTCTCCACGGCTAAACTGACATTTTCTCTGGTGCGCGTGACG
This sequence comes from Chionoecetes opilio, assembly GCA_016584305.1. Taxonomy (NCBI): domain Eukaryota; kingdom Metazoa; phylum Arthropoda; class Malacostraca; order Decapoda; family Majidae; genus Chionoecetes; species Chionoecetes opilio. The sequence goes on along the minus strand of JACEEZ010000057.1, from coordinate 10,396 downwards.
TCAGAGGAAGTTGTGGGGTCTAGGAAGGAAGGAAGGAAGTTTTTGGGCGTCGAGGAAGATAGATGGTCAGTTGATCGTGGGTAAAAGGATGTGAGGAAAGCAAACATGGGTGGGTAATGGTGGAATACGAAGGAATTGTAATGGAGGAAGAAGAGGTGTTAAGAAAAAGAAGGCAGCTCAAGGGAGAATTTTTTTTCAACTAATAAAAAGTAAAAGGATGAGAGGAAGACAATAGTGGGTGGGTTATGGTGGAATACGTAGGAATTGTTAAGGAGAAAGGCTTTAAGAAATAGGACAGCTCAAGGGGAGAAACGCTGTACGGGTTTTGGACAGTTAGGAAGACTCACCGAACAGACGTTGTTTTCTCGGTACCTGAAGATGTCCTTTCTCCTTCTTCCAGCAGAGTGGCGTCCATGTGAGTCGTCGAGTTTACCTGTTCATGAAATCGTGTACGCTATAAACGCTATTTCTTCCCTTTTGCCTGTCTCTATAGCCTTCAAAGTGTATACATCTATGAACACCCATAACAGGAACTACCACGTGTAGGTCTCGCGGCCTCTTGTAGCTTCCATATTTTCTCGTGTTCCTATGTTTTTATGACTTTCTGAAACGACTGTGCGAGCTGTACCCACCTTGTACTTATACCAAGAGGTGTTAGAGATCCTTTCTGTTTATATTCATTACATTCCTGCTTTTGCCTGTCTCTATAATTATATACCTTCAACCCTTATCCATCTATGAACATCCATGCCTTTCTGAAACGACTGTGCGAGCTGTACCCACCTTGTAGGGTCCCCAGAAGAACGACGTGTAGGCATCAGCGAGGGCGTCCTGGCCGGGGTCCGAGGAGACGAAGGACTGCGTGTAGGGGAACATGGAGAGACTGAGTTCGCGGGGCGGCTCTCGCGACAGTGTGGTGCTTAAAGCGGAGTCCATCAGAAGGCAGGCGATCGTCACTACTACCGGGAGCAGCGCCTGGGAGAGAGAGGGGGGGGGGGGGGAGAGGCTCAGTGACTGCTTTACATTGAAGAAAGTGTTGCCAAAAATAAAGGAAAACAAGCAAAAAAGAGATGCGAATGAAAAGATACAAAAGAAGGCCAAAGAAAATAAAGAAATGACGTATTCAATAAACGAATTTAGCTTTTAACATAATCTGAGAAGAGAAGAGAATGAAACGATACAAAGGGAAGTTCGACTGTTGTACATGTTCTGAGGGCATCGTAACAGTTGGGGTTGTAAGGCCATGTGTAGTGTGAAGGGGAGGAATGTAAATACTGGCCCAGGATAGTCAGATACCAATGAACAGACAGACACTGCCTTATTATGTCTGCCTATTAAGAGCGCCTGGAGGAAGGGGGTGAGGCTTAGTGACTGCCTTACATGTTCTTAGGGCATCGTAACAGCTGAGGCCATGTGTGTAGTGTGAGGGGGAGGCATGTATTACTGATCATAGATACTCCAATGAATGAACAGACATACACGTCCTTACTAAGTCACCAGATCAAGAATTTCATAACGCATAAAGTGTGCATAGATCAACGTTTATCTCAGTGTATTATAATATGAACTCACTTGAGAAACAAGTAGGAGCCATTTTCTTCGGAAGTAGATGAATCGCTTCACCCAGAAAGCCTTCATCCTCTGTGCCAGCAGTCGCCGCCCACGCAGACGTCCCGCCACGGCTAGCAGGACAGAGACAACATTGTAGGGGAATAAAGTATTAACGACAGACAGCTACACGAGGTTCTATAAGAGTGTGGTAGATAATCATAACTTCTCCAATTTTGCTTTCATCCTCAAAACTCTTTCACGGAACCATTGCTCCTATACTTGGTGGCTGCTCTCACAAGTCTGGCTGCTGAACAAATGCCGCTGACTGCTGTGAGATTCGGGGTCCGTCGAGAGTGTTGACACAGAGCCGTCCAGAGCCTCGGCGGGGCTCCCATCAGGGTGCATGGCGACCGCAGACTCCGGCCACAACTCTTCGACAGGCTCTTGTGCGACGATTTCTCCGACCCTGAAGCACGGTTTAAAAGAAAGGAATTGTTAACCAAAACTTGTATAAGTCTATTTGCAAATACACATCATCGTCCACCGCGGCGGCCTACCTGAGGAACACCTTCTCCATGCTGGTGAGGGAGAGGCCGATGTGGCGCAGCTGCAGCTCCTGTTTGCGGCGACTCAGAGCCTCCAGCAGGGCGGCGAGCCTCCCGGTGTCCGAGGGCAGACTGGCGGTGTACTCCCCGGCGTGGCCCCGGCGCAGGGCGATGGCCGGCACGTGTTCCCGGCACGCCTCACCCAGCTGCTGGGCGTCACTCTGCTCTGAGGCCACCAGGTTCAGCGTGTAACCGTCACCTGCAGGGGGAGAAGACCCTTGCTAGCACCCATACCATGACAGAACATGCTGCGGCGGTTCACACAAGCCTGGGAGGGAGGAACTAAAGATCTCAGCGATTCTTACCAAACTTATTTTTGAGGAATAGCGTGGACCCCGCGCAGACCACCCTGCCCGAGGCCATGATGGCCACGCGGTCCCCCAGCACGTCGGCCTCCTCCATGTGGTGCGTGGTGACCAGGATGGTGCGGCGGCCGCGCTCCCCCTGCACCACGTCCCACACCCACCGCCGCGACTCGGGGTCCAGCCCGCTGCTCGGCTCGTCCAGAATCACCACCTGAGGGAGGCACCGCGCAGCGTTAGTCCCCCACCCCTGCCTGCCCCTGCCTGTCACCCTTGGCCTCCCTGCCTGCCCCCCGCCCTTGGCCTCCCTGCCTGCCCCCCGCCCTTGGCCTCCCTGTCACCCTTGGCCTCCCTACCTTGTCCCTGTGAGGGGTCGCCCCTGGTGCCTTGCCTTATATCCTCCCTGCCTGCCTCCCTTGTCCCTGTGGGGGGTCGCCCCTGGTGCCTTGCCTTATATCCTCCCTGCCTGCCTCCCTTGTCCCTGTGAGGGGTCGCCCCTGGTGCCTTGCCTTATATCCTCCCTGCCTGCCTCCCTTGTCCCTGTGAGGGGTCGCCCCTGGTGCCTTGCCTTATATCCTCCCTGCCTGCCCCCCGCCCTTGGCCTGCCTCCCTTGTCCCTGTGAGGGGTTGCCCCTGGTGCCTTGCCTTATATCCTCCCTGCCTGCCCCCCGCCCTTGGCCTGCCTCCCTTGTCCCTGTGAGGGGTCGCCCCTGGTGCCTTGCCTTATATCCTCCCTGCCTGCCTCCCTTGTCCCTGTGGGGGGTCGCCCCTGGTGCCTTGCCTTATATCCTCCCTGCCTGCCCCCCGCCCTTGGCCTGCCTCCCTTGTCCCTGTGAGGGGTCGCCCCTGGTGCCTTGCCTTATATCCTCCCTGCCTGCCCCCCGCCCTTGGCCTCCCTCCCTTGTCCCTGTGAGGGGTCGCCCCTGGTGCCTTGCCTTATATCCTCCCTGCCTGCCCCCCGCCCTTGGCCTCCCTCCCTTGTCCCTGTGAGGGGTCGCCCCTGGTGCCTTGCCTTATATCCTCCCTGCCTGCCCCCCGCCCTTGGCCTCCCTCCCTTGTCCCTGTGAGGGGTCGCCCCTGGTGCCTTGCCTTATATCCTCCCTGCCTGCCCCCGCCCTTGGCCTCCCTTCCTTGTCCCTGTGAGGGGTCGCCCCTGGTGCCTTGCCTTATATCCTCCCTGCCTGCCCCCCGCCCTTGGCCTCCCTCCCTTGTCCCTGTGAGGGGTCGCCCCTGGTGCCTTGCCTTATATCCTCCCTCCCTGCCCCCCGCCCTTGGCCTCCCTCCCTTGTCCCTGTGAGGGGTCGCCCCTGGTGCCTTGCCTTATATCCTCCCTGCCTGCCCCCCGCCCTTGGCCTCCCTCCCTTGTCCCTGTGAGGGGTCGCCCCTGGTGCCTTGCCTTATATCCTCCCTGCCTGCCCCCCGCCCTTGGCCTCCCTCCCTTGTCCCTGTGAGGGGTCGCCCCTGGTGCCTTGCCTTATATCCTCCCTGCCTGCCCCCCGCCCTTGGCCTCCCTCCCTTGTCCCTGTGAGGGGTCGCCCCTGGTGCCTTGCCTTATATCCTCCCTCCCTGCCCCCGCCCTTGGCCTCCCTCCCTTGTCCCTGTGAGGGGTCGCCCCTGGTGCCTTGCCTTATATCCTCCCTGCCTGCCCCCCGCCCTTGGCCTCCCTCCCTTGTCCCTGTGAGGGGTCGCCCCTGGTGCCTTGCCTTATATCCTCCCTGCCTGCCCCCCGCCCTTGGCCTCCCTCCCTTGTCCCTGTGAGGGGTCGCCCCTGGTGCCTTGCCTTATATCCTCCCTGCCTGCCCCCCGCCTTGGCCTCCTCCCTTGTCCCTGTGAGGGGTCGCCCCTCGTGCCTTGCCTTATATCCTCCCTCCCTGCCCCCCGCCCTTGGCCTCCCTCCCTTGTCCCTGTGAGGGGTCGCCCCTCGTGCCTTGCCTTATATCCTCCCTCCCTGCCCCCCGCCCTTGGCCTCCCTCCCTTGTCCCTGTGAGGGGTCGCCCCTCGTGCCTTGCCTTATATCCTCCCTCCCTGCCCCCCGCCCTTGGCCTCCCTCCCTTGTCCCTGTGAGGGGTCGCCCCTGGTGCCTTGCCTTATATCCTCCCTCCCTGCCCCCCGCCCTTGGCCTCCCTCCCTTGTCCCTGTGAGGGGTCGCCCCTGGTGCCTTGCCTTGGAGCCGCCGATCAGCGAGATGGCCAGGGAAAGCTTCCTTTTCATGCCGCCCGACAGCTGGCTGCCAAACATGTGACTCTTGTCCAGCAGGTCCAGCCGTGCCAGCAGCTGGTCGGCCTCCTCCCGCGCGTCGCTGCTCGTCAGGCCCTTCAGCTGTGCCGGCAAGGAGACGAGGAGTTAAGGGCTGCATGGTTACTTAAGGCCTACCCCCACTCCGCCTCACGCCCTGGCCCGGGATCCCCGCACTCACCCGCCCAAAGAACAGCAGGTGCTGCACCACCGTCAGGTCCACGAACAGCATGTTGTGCTGCGGGCACAGCCCAAGCTCCTCCCGCGCCTCCGCGAGGTGCGTCGCGATGTTCCAGCCACCCACCTCCGCCTGGCCGCCGCTGGGCGCGTACACACCTGCACAGAGAGAGAGAAGTTACGGCCTGACTCGACATGCCACCTTCAGGATCACAGTCACCAAGAGCCAACAGAGTGGTGTTGTCACAGTCACCAAGACCCAACAGAGTGGTGCTGTCACAGTCACCAAGAGCCAACAGAGTGGTGCTGTCACAGTCACCAAGAGCCAACAGAGTGGTGCTGTCACAGTCACCAAGAGCCAACAGAGTGGTGCTGTCACAGTCATGCTTCAGCCTGAATGGATACAACAGTCTAACACCATTGCCCTCTGACCTTTCCTGACTCTCAAGCCCACCTTCAACTCTTGACCCATTTCTCCGCGCCACGACCCACCTGTCAGGACGGACATGGTGGTGGTCTTGCCGGCGCCGTTGTGACCCAGCAACACGGTACACTGGCCCTCGTAACACGTCATGGACACGTCCTCCACCGCCACCTTCGCCTTCCCGCCCAGACTCCGGAACTCTTTCCTGCCACGGTATACGAAGCGTTAGGGAAGACTCTCCACGGGTCCCCCAGCTACTCTCTCTCTCTCTCTCTCTCTCTCTCTCTCTCTCTCTCTCTCTCTCTCTCTCTCTCTCTCTCTCTCACCGTAAGTTTCGGATCACAATGCCGGGCCGCAGTCCCTCCGGCTCCTCCTCGAAGTACTGCCGCGTGAGGTCGTCGTCGGCGGGCACGTTGCTCGTCACGGCCTCGGGTCGCGCGCCGCACCAGTAGCTCCTCTGCGGGTCAAAGTAACAGAGTAACACAGGTCTTAGTTACTTTGCTGCGGGTAGCAAGGCCGGTCAGGGGTGGCGTGCCCCGGGACCATGATCAGTGGTGCATGGCCAGTGGCGGCAATGGCCACGGTGCTACTACTGCCTGGCTGGCCCAGGGACTCACCTGCAGGGGGAAGTAGAAGGGCAGCGGGACGCCGTAGGTGCCCGGGCTGACCTGGTCCACGTACCACACCAGCAGCAGGTACATGAAGGTGTCCAGCACCAGCATCAGCAGGATGGCGGCGGGCGTGAGGGTGTCGCGCGGGTTGCCCGTCTCCCACAGGTTGTCCCACTGGATGCCCAAAGCTGTACGGAGAGTGTACAGGTATATGGGAGGCCTCTAGTGATTCCACTACGAGTAATGACAGAGTCAGATGAAAGGGTTATGAGTGTGTATGAGGGAAAACCAGATGGTGAGAAGGGGATAAAACACTGATCAAAGGGACGCTCTCAAGAAAAGGGATAGAAGCGTTAAGGCAAAAATCTGCTCGCTATACTGTAACTATGAAAAAAAAGATCTGTCATCTATATCTATATCATCTATATATCTATATCTATATTTATATCATATTTATATATATCCTCGCTCGGCCTCCCCTACCGCCTTACTTCTTCCCTCGAACATGGCCATGATCTTGAAGGCCCAGGTGATGGCCATGTTGGGCAGCAGGCAGGAGAGCAGCTTGGCGGCGCCGCTCTGCGAGGCGTAGTCGAACATGAGGGTGCTGGGGATGAAGTAGGAGCAGAGCCACAGCAGGATGCCCAGGGTGGTGGCCATGGTGGCTGTGTGTGTGGGGGGGGGGGGGGGAGAGAGAGAGAGAGAGAGAGAGAGAGAGAGAGAGAGAGGAGAGAGAGAGAGAGAGAGAGAGAGAGAGAGAGAGAGAGAGAGAGAGAGAGAGAGGAGAGAGAGAGAGAGAGGAGAGAGAGAGAGAGAGAGAGAGAGAGAGAGAGAGAGAGAGGAGAGAGAGAGAGAGAGAGAGGAGAGAGAGAGAGAGAGAGAGAACAATTATCTCTGTTATATATGAACATGGCAAAAAGCTGAAATCATTGGGAAATAGGATAATAATTAGGAAATACAAATAAATGAATAGGAAATAGGGTAATTAATACTCACGTGTGCTAATCATGTCACACAAGTGGTAATTAGCGATGAAGGATAGAAATAATGACACGTTGATAGCTACATACATTGTGAAGACAAAAATAATGGACGCGGAAACAACTTTAATAACAACGAGGAACCAAACAAAAATAAGACTAATGTTAATTTTAATTCTATGATGTAAACATGTTATGATCTCCTTTATTTTTACGTCATTTTTCTTTCTGCTGTGAATCTTTATCGTTTAATAATTCCATATTTAAGTTCAGTTACATATTAAACAAATTATTCTTAAGGGACTAATATATATTTTTTGTACGACTAAAGCCTTTGATTTGGTTTGATTATATTGAAACATTGACTTTCTTGCTACTGTGTTAACCCCTTGAGGCCCACAACGTTATTTCCATTGTAATTTGGGTACCATTAGACAATTTCAATGAATATAAGCAATGTTTCAATAGATATGACCTGCTTAGTACCCTTGTCCACTAATTAATTTGGTATATTAAGTTACTTTTCGTAATTTTATGGCTAACAACAGACGATTTTATATAGCCAAGGAAAGATCTGGGCGTGAAGGGGTTAGGAGAAGACTGTTGATATCCCAATATAAGCGGGACAAGGATGGAGATTTGCCAAATATACCCTATAGCTACGGCGCCGCACAGTACATAGTTATTGGTGCATTGAGGTATAGGGCTATAGAGGTATATAGCTATTATCAATTATTTGCTTTAGTACTTAACCCCTTGAGACCCAGAGCGTAATTTCCATTGTAATTTGGGTACCATTAGACGATTTTTAGTGACTATAAGCAATGTTTTATAGATATGACCTGTTTAGTATCCATGTCCACTAACTAATTTGGTATATTCAGTTACTTCTCGTTATTTTATGGCTCGACAATATAGGATTTTATATAGCCAAGGAAAGATCTGGGCGTGAAGGGTTAAGTTCATTCCCTCGTCTATATATTATGTTGTTGTTTTCCTTGTATGCCTTCGGGTGAGAATACAATTATATTATTATTATTATTATTATTATTATTATTATTATTATTATTATTATTGACGTTCTTGGCACTGTTACTACTGCATCAAGCAAAGAGTGTTGATACTCACGCTTGCTGAAGAAAGTGGAGATGGCGAAGCAGAAGGCAATGGAGGATATGCCGTAGAGGACCAGGAGGACCCACACGAAGAAGGCATCGCTGTAAGAACATAAGAACATAAGAACATAAGAAAATAAGGAAGCTACAAGAGGATGCGAGACCTACACGTGGTAGCTCCTGTTATCTAACTCTACCTACATCCACCTTTCATCCCCATCCATGAATTTATCTAGCCTCCTTTTAAAGCTCCCTATTGACTCCGCACTAACTACCTGTCTACTGAGTCCATTATCATTATCTCTCTCTCTCTCTCTCTCTCTCTCTCTCTCTCTCTCTCTCTCTCTCTCTCTCTCTCTCTCTCTCTCTCTCTCTCTCTCTCTCTCTCTCTCTCTCCCCTGTCCAACTATTTTACCTTGCATACTCCTCTGTCCTCTCTCTCTCTCTCTCTCTCTCTCTTCTCTCTCTCTCTCTCTCTCTCTCTCTCTCTCTCTCTCTCTCTCTCTCTCTCTCTCTCTCTCTCTCTCTCTCTCTCTCTCTCTCTCTCTCTCTCTCTCTCTCTCCAATAATTTCCCACCCTATATGTGAACCAGTTCTTCCCTATTTCCTTTTTTAAATCGACGCTTTTCCAGCTTGCATCCGTTACCTGTAGGCCAGGATGGGAGGGAGGTAGCCAGTGGCGTCCTTGGTGGGCGTGATCTCCACCTTCAGGAAGAACGTGATGATGGAGGACACGAGCAGGATGATGACGAAGGAATGAAGGAACCATCCCAGCCACACCAGCCACCCATTCAGACCCATTAAGCGAATCAACTCCTGCGGGAACACGAAAAGCTGCTTAAAGATGGTCAAATCACTATAGATGAAAGACCCCAGTGATGTAAATGAAAGAAAACCCACCAGTGAATAAAATAAAATCCAATATAACAAACAATATAAAGATGATGAAATTACTAATAGGAGAAAGACCATCAGTTTATCGTCCTACAAAGAGGCGTATGAGGTAAACAAACTGAAAATGTCTAAACACTAGAACAGAATAGGAGGAAATCATAATAAGATTCCAAAATCCTAAACTCCTATCAAACGAATATAATATAAAAAATGGTATTCTGAAAATGTTATCGTGCCATTCCATTCTGCAGGTCTAGTGGCTTACCAACAGTCTTATTATCTACGAAAATGGTATCTTTTGAGAAGCGAATAATTACGAAGTTAATGGTAAGACAAACCACTTGGAACTGAACTCCCTCTATTATCCTGTCTCTTATCCTTCTCTTCTATGTCCTCTTCTTCTTGACTTCTTATATTTCTGTTTTTCTTTTCACTACCGTAGATAACAGTGAAGTCGCCACCTGCAGTGAAGTCGCCAGGAGCCAAATATTACGAATTATAGCATCACTACTGATTTTTATGTGCCACTGAAGATGTTACACAGTAGTTTATATCATGACTATATAATCTACCCTGTTTCAGCGTTGTTTTATGCTTTGTATCTGCAAGTAGCTATTACTGTTGCGCATTTTGCTTCTCACGTTTTTCTTCGCGCGATGACAGACAGTAAACAGTAGCCTTTCGGGCGACAAGACGCAGACTTGCCAGATCTTTCAAACTTTAATAGAATTTATTTTCACTTTGGCAGAGAAATTTTTATATATCCAAACATCTTCCGCAGCTAATATATATAGAGACTTGTTTTACTTTACCTCTAATTTCCCTGAATTCCCCAGAGTGGCGACTCAACTGTTGGGTTAAAATACTAGCTGGCGACTTTACTGTAGTAGGTATAGTGAGGTCGCCATTCGGTTTTATTTTTGTAATTTGTTCATTTATAGCCATAATATGCACAGATGAAGACACAAAATGACACAGACTCTCCAGATAGCCCCTTCTAACTTTCCTGAAATCATGGATGTACAAATGAAAGTATTAACGCCACCACACGTCTGTACATAACAAAGAAACGTAGAACTGGCGACTTTACTGTTATCTACGGTAGGTCTTCTACTTCTGTTTTTATTTTTATCCTATGTCTCTTCTCTTTCTTTCTTGTCTTCTTATTCCTGACACCTTACATTCACTTTCTCTTCTCTCCTGCTTTTGTTCTTATTACTTGCCTTGGCTCTTCTCCTTTGTTTGTTCAGTTATCTCATCATTTCTTTGTTTCCTCGACCTTTGTTTACAATAACATTACTGCTGTCTAGTCTCCAAATCCTTTATTCCTGAAATATTTAGAAGCCTCAACTGTTTCCTATTCATTTTATGCTGACATTGAACGGCCCAGCGGATGTCACCAATGCCAAAAGAAACAATAAACTGAATCCCAAACAATTTGCTAAAAAAAATAAGAACATAAGAACATAATGAAGCTACAAGAGGCCGTCAGACCTATACGA